>OY039095.1:8031745-8631745 GCA_955850985.1 Elophila nymphaeata
TTACTGCGGGAAAACCTATTCTCACGGAAAAAATCAAATACAATGCAGGTGTGGCCACAACCGGCCGATAAGTCGATTAAAAAGAAATCCTTTATTTGTGTAAAATTATGGTCACCTAACATTATTAATAGATGTTTGTATGGAAAAAATTATATGATTAATATCTTTGAAACTACGTAAACTTTCTCCGTCACAACATCAGATTATCATTATCGTCCCCGTCACAAAAACTTGAACATATTTCGAAGGCCGTAGACCATCAGGCAGCGGAGATACATGTGTCCAGCCAGCTTGAAGTTCAAGCTGGCTGGACACCAGTTTTTAATTGATTTCTCGTAAACCATTACACGTGACGCCATAAATCAAACGTTATTACCGTCACAACTTGCGTCACATTTTGTTAGTAAAAGGAACCATATTCGAAAACGCTCCCGTTATCGAGATTCAGAAGTGCCAGCCAGAAGTTTTATACGTAAATTCAAGCTGGCTGGACACAGATTTTTGCATTTTTCTAATAAACCGCTGTACGTATCACAAAACTTTTAGCTCGATGCCCGTCACAAATTTATGTGACGCCCGTTGATATGCAAAAAGTCTTCAAAACCACTTCCGTTACCGAGATTGAGAGACCAGCGAAAAGTGGTTTTTCAAGCTGGCTGGACACGGTTTCGATCGATTATCTAAGATTCTGTAGCGTCACCTCTTCTGAAGTAAGGGTGGTTAGCCGTCACATAAAATGCCCTATTGACCTACTTAAATGTAAGCTATTTTGAAGATTTGTCCAGACAGCCTGAGCCACATTCAATAAAGGGTTGCTGATCCATTAGTCGCCTTCTACGACCCCATTGGAGGATATGGGGTGATGCTGTTCTACTCTGGCGGCATCACATGGCTGCTGTCAGTGGTGTCAGCCACACGGCCGTAACAATCTAATGACAAAAGCTGTCGACAATCCGACATCAAGGCATACTGAACTGACCCCAAATAAATATGAAAGCAGGGTATAAGAGCGAAGACGTAGATTAAAATGATGTTCGACCCATAATAAATGCCGATATTGCAAAGAATCCTTTCGTGACCAAGTCGGTGCGTTTTCGTTTCGGTACAGACTACAGATCTCTGCAGATTCTTTATCGATACCGATGCGTGTAATTAAGTGAGAGCACAGTTATATTAAAAAAAAGCGTCGGTGGCGTAGTGCGTAAGGGCATTGTCTCCCACCCGGGAAGCACTGGTTCGAACCCCGCCACGTACCAATGTGTTTTGAAATTTTGAATACATATTAATCGACGCTTTTACAGTGAAGGAAAACATCGTGAGGAAACCTGCACACACCTATGAAGAAATTCTTAGGTCGTGTGTGAAGCCGACCAATCCGCACTTGCCAGCGTGGTTGACTAAGGCCTAATCGCCCCTAATGGAGGGTAGGTTCGTTCGAGCCCCTCGGTGGGGACATTATATGAGCTGTTGTCGATGACCGTTATATTAGAGTTTTTGTAATTAATTTTATTGAAATTATACTTAGTTTAAGTTCCACTTAAAACACTCAAAATTTGCTACACCATAATTTTCTGAATTACAAATCTAAAAATTAAATTTGGATCTCAGTCGGCGTACTTATTCAGGCGCTTCGTCCACTATAGAGTAATAGAGCTAGACAATTTGGATGTAAGTCTAACATACTCTCATTTCTACGTACCCGTAGAGATTATGAGAGCGCCTTTTTCTTCGCCATCTTTGTTCTATGGTAGGGCAGCTCTATTATAGAGATATGGCCTGTGTACACTATTGCTCTCCGTAGACTAAGTACATATTAAATATGTTTAGATACTATCAGACGAGAACATTTTATAGATAACTTAAATAACTCCAACTTAAAACTATCACCATGACATATAGTTCTGTCCAAAGATATAGGACACTGTAGATCGACAATGTAAAAGAGAAAGAGCATACTAACGCGTATATTAGAGCGAGACAGATAGACGAGACCATTTCACGTACACGCAGGGGGCCTAAGGAGGCCTGTCAGTCACATAGAAAAGACAGTAACTGTCACACTGCAGTACTATTTTTCATGCACACATGCGCATTACGCACACATCGGTGTAATTTTTTGGTCTCACCCTAGTCGATTCATTGCCAATCTATAAACGTCAGTAATAATAAATCTATGGTTCTGTCTGACAAATATAAACAGATTATATCAGGAAAGACACAGAATATAAATAATTATATTTTGAGTCTTTCCAAGGTCTTTCCTGATATAGTCTGCGGTAACAGTTGTCAGAGAACTATGTGTCATGGTGATAGTTTTAATTTGGAGTTATAATGTGAATAAAGCAATTATTAATCACTATTGAACTTATTATTTGTCTCAATACAAATGTGTCGTGTTCACGATTAGCCGCTGCGGTTGCGGTTGCTTTGTTATTTTAAAAATAAACAAAAGATTAAACTAAAATACTGAGTCAAAGAATGGAACAAGGAGCATACAATAATTTAGTACAGGAATTAAAATTCTCTTTAAGTTGTGAACTTTTCTGCTCACTTCGTCAACTGTTGTACTAAATTCTTCACTAATAATGGTGAATCATTTTTTGTTGTTACAATCTTTAATGTCAATGTCGCTGTGAGAAACATTCTCTACCTGCATCATGGTAACTGTTTCGTCTTTTGTCCATTCACGTTTCGACATTATTAATTAATTAACCAAAGCAAAAAGAAATTAACAATAAACACAAGATGCGTACAGTAACCTGCCCTAGCAATAGCAATAATCAAAAAGTGTAGTTGATTCGAGAAAGGTCTATGGATATCTCTCGTCCTGGAGACGCATTTTTGAATCATGCGAAGTGAATCTTAAATTCATGCACAAAAGCAAAACGTATAAGAAATTAGTTTCGATTGTTCCCAATTTTACGTATTGAAACATTATATTAGAAATGAAGTGTTGTCCTAAAACTCGAATCTTATAACATTTTTCAATTCATGCAGAAAAATTAAAAACCGGAAAGCCATAACTCGTTGATTTCAAAAACCGGTAATGAGTTACGGGGGAACGGAACGTAAATTATAAAGTTATAATGTCACTCAGTCATTTGATTTTCTATTGGTAGTACATATAAGGGAAACGAATGGGTCGGAGGGTCGGACTCGTTGCAAAATTCACGAGTATGAATATTCAAAAAAAGCGATTTTACGGATTCGCATGAGAATCTTGCGATTTCATACACGATTTGGAATTCTAATGATTCAAAAATGCGTCTCCTGCTCTCGTACTTGCGTTCACGACGACGCCCTCCTAGAGCAGAGGCCTTAGTACGAGTTTGTTAGTTTTCGAGCTCGATCAAACGTATCGTCTCTTTTCATACATTGACCCACTAACGCCCCTAGCGTAAACTATCAGAAACAGTGGCAAATGTATGAAGAAAGACGATGCGTTTGATCGAGCTCGAAAACTATCAAAACTCATACTATGGCCTCAGAGTGGCGCTGGCGAGAGTGTGACGTAGGTAGACACACTCGCCAGGAGGTAGTGTTTGCTCTAGCTGTTGTATTTTATTGTAAGTATTTGGTATTAGGATGGTAAAGGGTGGGGTTCACGTCCGGAAGCCTCCTTGTGGCGGACCCTGGCAACGTTGTGGGGAAACTTTCTCGACGGGCACGTGGCTTTTGATGTCAAGGGTATCCCCTTGGCATTCGAAGTCACATGCCATCGTCGAGTTGTTTTTGTATTCCCACCACGGCTAGTTCCGGACGGCCCTTTTCAGGGCCACGACCGCGCCCGAAGTCCCCCGGGTGCGGTCCGATAGCTGCTCCCGGTGTCCTCGTCAGGAGAACGCGCCAGGTCGAGCAGCCGTCGGTGAGGAGTCGGCCTATAAGGCCGGCGTCAGTCGGTAGCCCCTGTGGGCTGCTGGCCACCAATTGGTGCACAAGGAGTGCCTAGACGGGCAGCGTTGGGACGGTCTCTGTGTAGTTGCGCTCGCGTGCGCAGATCCCAAGCCGTCCAGTAATAGCGCACTGGAGGCCAGGCCGGGGAGGATGTTTAGTGGGTATGGAGGGAACGCCTTTAGCTCGAGTCCCACATATCCCCTGCGGTTGGCACCACCCCGCAGGGACGATGCGTAAATACATTTGACCTCCCCGACAAAAAAAAAGGATGGTAAAGGGTAGTCCTAATCGTTGCTGGGATCTACACCGGTATCTCCTGTACAAACATTGTTAAAATACGACTATAAAAATTTATAAGCACTACGAGGGTCCGTATGGCGTCAATTAAATATTGTTCGATTAAGGGACCGGGATTTCTATAAGGTTATTGACTTTCTATGCATCAATAGACGTCTATTAAGCTTGAATAGTTCGTCAAAGTAGGGTAGCATTGTATTGAATAAGAAAAGGATACGTTTTGTAAGTTTGAATTTAAAATAACGAACATATAAGTAGACTAAAATTCCATTAAATTACATGACGCCGCGCCGTCGGTCGTGGTAGAGTGGTCAGTATACTTCCTACACATCAAGCGGATCGTCCGGATTCGAATCCTGGTAGCGGCGAATAATTTTGTGTGACGAACACGAATATTTCTTAACGAGCCATGGTTGTTTATATATTTAAGTTTATTTATGAAATTATCTAAAAATATTACGTATATTAAAAATGTACGTTATCTTCAAGTAGGTAAAGGTTATCTACTCAGGTTATCTAGAACGTATCCATAACACAAGATCTTGACGATTTAATTAGTGTGAGCGTAAAAATATTCAAATACTAGTGGTCGCTCGCAGCTTCGCTTGCGATAATGTGGGATTATTATATTATATATCCTACAGCCTTCCTCGATAAATGGACTACCCAACACAAAAGAAATTTTTGAATCAGTAGTTTCTGAGATTAGCGCGTTCAACCAACCAAACAAACAAACTCTTCAGCTTTATATGTATGTAATCTAATATATAAAATTCTCGTGTCACAAATTTAGTTACCATACTCCTGCGAAACGGCTTGACCGATTTTTATGAAATTTTATATGTATATTCAGAAGGTTTGAGAATCGGCTACAATCTATTTTTCATAACCCTAAAAGTTAAGGGTGGTACAACTCAAATTTTTTTATATTTATTTTTCGAACAAAATTTATTTTTTATTTTTTTATGGTAAGACATTATAAAATACATACAACCCTAAATTTTCACTATTCTACCATCAACCGCTATTTTTTAATAGCGATATTAGTACTTCTATCATTTTCAACCCCGGTCGATAACTGATGTGATGATGATCAATTACCTTTAGTAAGTTATCCACACCTGGCCTCTCTACCGGTGTCACTTCTGACCCAGTCAATAGTACTGAGTAGGCAGGGACGTGAACGAAGCCGGCCTCCTTTACACTGACGGCGTATCGTTGATGTTAGTACATCGCTTTGACGAACGCGAAGTGTTCATACAATAAGCCGTACTTTATTTCAGCCAAATTGTAATATATTATCTAGTATTTATTCTATATTATCATTTTAATAACAGATGGGGTATATAGTGTAAAAGACATGAACAGTCAAACGAGAACCATATATTCTAAGCATTTCAAAAAATAATTGCTGGGAAATGATTTTTATTTTTTGGTGTTAAAAAAAAATGCAAATTGTACCGCGCAATGTAAAGCGCTCAACTCGCACATAACTCGCAAAACCGCGATGATTTTGCCAGACGGGGCGGCCTCGTTCGTTTGTGCCCGTGTGCATCGAGTGAGCTACATTGAACGCTAACGTTTTGAAGCCATTTTTTGTTATGAAATACTAAAAAAATTGTTAATGTTTCTTTGGACAATAATTAAAAAAGTAATGTTTAGTATATGTTTTCATAACAAAATAAAAATATGACTTTGATCTTCAATAAAATCGTATCTATCAGTTTTCCAGGTATAAAGGAAAAAAAATGTTATGATGGTGAGCAGAATACATGGTTCTCGTTTGACTGTTCATGCCTTTTACACCCTGTATATTTCTTACACGTATTGGCTTGTATTGTCTTTTGACAGCAGCTGTAAGATGATAAGAATTAATAAGTCAATAACTTACCCAGATTACAGGGAACTCATTAGCATAGTGGACTGAGCAGTCAAGGTCTACCTGCCCCCCGATGTCACGTATCTGCTCTTGGGTTATGTGCGATATAGTTGGGGTCCTCTGGGCTTGAACTGAAAAAAAAAACAACAAAAATTTAAAAATAAATCACGAAAAATCAACGGTTTGCGGCCAGTGGCACCAAGTTAAACAATTTCGATAATAAAATAATATTATTGTCTGATTTTCCATATTTAAGTCATAAAACATTTTTAACTTTAATTTTACCCAATTCTCTCAATCATCACAATTATACACTGTTTTTGACGGAAAAAAAATCGGGAGTGGTCTCCCTTGACTTTCTCGTATACCGGAAACGACTCAAAGGTTGATAGAAACCTTATGTTTTGATGTCATACATGCATGTTAAATTTTGGTCACCCATCCGAGTACCGACCGCGCACTTGGTTGCTTAACTTTCGTGATCAACGGCTCAAAATTTGATAGAAACCTTATATTTTGATGTTATACACGTATGTTGCATGCTCGAGTTATCGTGCTAACGCACAGACACACACAGAGACATAATTCCAAAAATAATATTTTTGGACTCAGGGAGGTCCAAAACGTGTAAATCCGATTTTTTTTACGATTACAAGACTTCCTTTATACTACGTACCTACGCGAAAGTAAAAATTACGTGATATTTGCCGAGATCTCTCACGTGAGATTTGGTGAGATTCGGCTCATCTATATTTTTTATTATAAGCGCGCAGACGACGCGAAGATAGGGTTACCATTTAGAAATTTGAAAAGTCCTGACAAAATGCCCGACAGTTCAAAAAAGTCCGGCCATTTTAATCACAAAATGCAAACATCAGCACTTCAGTACGCACTTCGTTAAAGTAGTATGGACTGGTAGCTAACAGTCGCTTTTAGATGAGTGCGACATTAATAAAGATTAAATAACTTATGTAAGTTTTATTACTCGTATTATATCTAAAACAAAAATTCCGGACAAACCAGAAGGCCGGACAAAGTTCGGACATGTCCGGACTAATCCGGACGGATGGCAACCCTACGCGCAGATGACCTACGCGCACACGGGGCGACCGTGAGACGCGCGTCTACTTCGCGTATACGCGCAGATACAGCGATACAGACGCGCTGTAATCGCTCGTAGTTTCCGCGTTTTGATTAGACTCCTCTTCTTCAGCTGTACAATGGCGTCGGGTGAGACAACACTGCTTACGCTAAACTGCCTTTAAGAAGAAAAAAAGTAATAAAAGCGAATCTATTGGATCTGCTGATCCCCTCTGCCTCTTTACCGCCCGTTTGCATTGCTTACCTACCTATCATCCATAAATTCCGCCCCAGGTGCCATGCAACAAGAGGTGACAACAACAACCCGAGTGAATGCAACTCACTAAAGAATGCATATGCGCAAGCAGAATGCAACCATTTAGTTAAGGTCTTCAAAGCAGAATGCCCAAACCTGCCTGCAATACGCAATAAAGAAATACACCTAAAAAATCTATCATATGGTTTCTTATTGTATATTTTTATGTAAGGGCAGCATTAAAAAGGTACATTTTTAATTGAATGCTGCATTGACTTTTTATTACAGTATTATTTAGCCTGTTACTTGGAAGGCAAAATATGTATGCAGCCCCACATATTTAGTTAGTTTCATTAATAAATCGATCTTGTTTAAATTATTGACCGCAAGTACGTTTATCCAACAGAGCTTACTAATGTTGTTGTATCCTGGTGTTATCTCACAAACCGACCTCATTATCAGTTAAGAAAGGCTATTGTTCGGGACAACCGCAAAATTAAGTGGTAGAATTAATTATTGTATTATAGAATCAGTCATAATTAAAAGTTATTATTTGTGTTTCCCATTTATAATTGATTACTTAGTTCATATAGTTAAAAGTTATTTACATTTAAGATTGTTTGTTTATATTAGTTTCTTCTTCTTTAAATAAATGGCCTTTACAATACATAATGCATTTCACCGATGTCAAGTAAAAATGTACTTAAAGTAACAGACAATTGTACGGTAGATTGAGGTTGAAAATGGAGTCTCTCAACAATTATTTTTACAGCCAGGACTCGGGAGAAATCCCTTGGTTTATAGCTAGATATGTGTTATAACTAGTGGTCGGATATTCGGATGCATATTTACCTAAAGTGAATTTTTGGCTGAGAAATTATGGAAGCGGCTTCTTAAAACATATTTTTTAAATACAAATTCCGGGATTACAAAAAAAAATTCGGGAATGTCGATCTAATCGGATGCATATTTACCTAAAGTTAATTTTTGGCTGGGAAATTGTGGAAGCGGCTTCTTAAAACAAACTTTTTAAAATATAAATACAGGGATAACTAATCGGTAACATGGTATGGAAACGACTTGTTTAGCATGTGTCATTAAATGAACAAAAGGAACTGTACCCGAACACTACCTGCACACAAGCAGGTATATAATTTGCCGTCTCACTCGCACTCATTACGAAATGCTTATCAGACTCAAGACACCGAGTTGTTTGTTGCTATGTGGAGAGAAGAAAGAAAATTACTCATCGTGACCTTTGCTACGCTAGTTTGGCAACCTGCTTTAAAAAATTAGCTGGTATCCGATTCCATACTTAAAAAGCATTTAATCGAAATTGCAAGATTTTTACAATCGATACAAAAATGCATTTCATATTAGCCAACACCTGAACGTAAGTAAATATACACCCGACCCGATTTGATTCTATAATCAAATCACAACATTTTGTAGATTCCGGAATAACAGGATTTTTCCCACACAAAAGTGCTTTCCATAACTGCGAACATCTCAACTTTAGGTAAATATGCATCTGATTATCCAACCACTGGTTATAACACAATGTAAATAGAATATGTTTATATAATAAATAAATGTCTTAGGTATACACTATACATACCTGACACAAGGGAAAAATCCCATATTAGATAGGGCACTAGTTGCTATACCCATAGAAAGAATTGAACCTAAAATAGGAGTAAAACTGGGAAAATGTCCCTCATTAGCTAGGTCGCTAGTTGTGATAGGATAAAAACATATTTATCAATAATTATTATTGGATGTTTATGTTTAAAACACTCTCTGAGCAAGTTTTAGAAAAACATTTCAGTCATACTTACCTATTTATTTTTTATTTGTATTAAATGGTAAGAATAATCTATTCACTTTTCTGCACTCATAGCCTATTAACATTCCACTCTTTTCCTTTCTTTCAAGGTTGCCTAGAAGAGACTGCTTATTAGCAATAAGCTCACCTACTTTGTACTGTTTCTTTTTGTATATTTGTATTGTGTTTTTTTCTATTACACATAGTATTGAGGCCATTCATGCCATGCCACAATTTTTTTTATTTTATGCGCAATAAAAGTGTTTATTATTATTATTTAAGTAATTAAATAAATTTATTTTTGGTAATTACATAGTAATAATTAGAGCATTTTTAACCGACTTCCAAAAAGGAGAAGGTTATATATTCGTCTGTATGTATTTTTATTACTATTTAATGACCATACCATAATGATAATAAGGTAAAAAAATAAACTCAAATTATTATTACAGGTTATAGTGTAGCAAAAACTGAAGACGTATAATTACTGTTGGGTACCAGTTATTCAAGCTCTCCTTATCATAAGCCTCGTGCAAAAAGACAAACGAACGAAGGGTTGTATGTATGCAAAATTAGATCAATAACATGGGGTCGACCCCCTTTGATATTCTAACTAAATTATACTAAATTTATTCTATAACTTTCGTAAAATTGAGCATGATAAAGGATACTTTAAGTAAATTTAAAGTGAAAACCTACGTTCTTTTCACTAGAGTAGAAAGAATAGAAATTCAATTGTTTCAATTAAACTTATGTACCTACTTTATACTGAATTTATGGCCGCTTTCCTAAATGAAAGCTTCTGGGTGTCGGCAAGACTTTTATTTTAACTGTAAACTTAAATTGATCAACAACAGGGTGTGTCATTGCAAATTGCACGAAACAAAACATTGCAACGAGTGATCACAATTGCTGTTAAAACGTTTGCGATTAACGTTACAAATATGGCATCTGCGCGTCAAAAAGTCATTGTAATAACGCTTAGAAAATATAGTTCAAGTTTTAACTCACCATAGCTCAATATATACGTTAGTAATATTAAACAAATTGAATTTGGTAACGCCATCATAAATCACACAGTAGATCACTCACTCTATACAACAAACAACTTGTGATTTTTTTCCCCCGTTCCGTTTGAACGGCGTTTAATTCAATGAATGAGATGAGAGCGAATGATGCGTAATGAATGAACACGGTGAATTTGGGGTGACCATAACTATAAAGAAATTTTACCAATTATAGAAAAATAGTCTAAATTTATTATTTTTAAAAAAATACGTTGAAAAAACAATGGAAAAAAATTATGTCGATATTTTTAAGATCATACTGTAGCTGATGGCAATAAAATAATTTATTATGATTTTTCATATAGCTTTAGAAGTTGTTTGAGGTCACCAATTAAAATAATGTAACATCGAGGTTGAGAGCAAAGATTACAATATTGTTAGCTAGCCAAGAAATTTATAGGTAAAACTGGAAACCCCACTACCAATAAAAAAGTGAATACAATTTTTTGACCCCAAGTAATCTTTGAATGTTTCCGATTCCCGTCTCATATTCCTGTCTCTTTCTAACTCTCCGCACAAGTAATATGATGATGTACGTATGTATGACGTATTAGACGGTCAGGTGACCGTCTAAGACGGGTGCTCTAGAAGTTAGAAAAGGGTAAATAGGATGTAAGCGGTTTCAAAGACAAATTTTTGTTTGTCACATTTTTATTCCTTCTGTAGGCATTCCAGTTTTACCTAGAAATTTCTTGTAGCTTCATGAAAGCCGTTCAAAACAGACGCAACTTTTTCACTATAATCATTATTGACGATTAAGTATTAGGAATCTTTCAATTGTAGTATAACGTAACCTTAAAAATTCAAAATTAATTTACATTTAACTCGTTAACGTGGCCATAACAAGCAAAAATTCTTTCAGATACGAGCACTAATTCTGACAATAGTGCTGTATTTATTTTTATTTTTTCAATAACGTAAATGTATGGAAGTTCGCTATTGTTCTTTTCGGGTGCCGTTAAGGTATACCAACTTTATTATATACCAAATAGACAGACGATACAAGTCTCGCGTGCAGTCGTTAGTTAAAATTACAACAAAGACTATCAATTATTAATCTACAATCCAAGAATTAAAATTTATTTGCCTTCATTGCATTCAATCTTCCAAACACCATAAAATTTCACTAAAATTATAAATGCGGATGTTAGTTTGTTTTTAGGGTTCCGTACCCAAAGGGTAAAAGTCCCTGTTACTAAGACTCTGCTGTCCAACCGTCCGTCACCAGGCTGTATCTCATGAACTGTGATAGTTAGACTGTTCAAAATTTTCACAGATGATGTATTTCTGTTGCCGCTATAACAACAAATATTAATAAACAGAATAAAATAAATTATCAAGAGGGCTCCCATACAACAAACACTTTATTTTTGCTTGTTTTTCCTTGCGTGTTTGACGGCAACAGGTAGGCGCTTGAAATATTCACAGTGTTTAGTTATAAATTCACTTTAAAATAAATAATTAAATTAAAATAACGCCAATATTTTACTCATAATAAACAGATATATTTTTTTTTTATAAATAAAGGTACGGAACCTTTCATGCGCAAGACTTGGCCGGTTTTCTAATATAGAAAATGATTTAGCAATTGGGCCTCTTTTTGAGCAAAAGTGGGAACCAAAAATTATGACCAAGCATAGAACTTAATGCTCTTTATCTATTATATATACTGTTTTTAAAACTACGAACTTTTTGAATTAATACATCTAGAAATTATGATGAACGTATTTACATTGTCATAGGCACAGAAAATCTTTTAGGATTCGTTTCATATAGAAAAAGAAACTGTTTTCGAAGGATAGACAAATAATATTTTAACATAATCTACTTTATGGGCAATCTCGTAACGAGAAAACGTTAGAAAAACTTAAAATAGAATTTATCTAGTCAATTATATATATCAAAGAATAATATTCCCAAATGTTAAAAAGTTACCCCTAAAATAGGTAAATGTCATCTTGCTGGCAACATAAAATGAGTCCGATTGGACCACGCCTCGAAGTCGGTAAAGCAGTAGAGACAGCATTTCATTCATTCATTCATCATTATGTTACAGACAAGTATCTACCTAGTTATGTCCTTTTTCACTAGATGGCGCTTTAGGGTAGAACTTAAATCATATCATCATCTACTCAACACAAGATGGCACTGTTAGCAATACTTACTTTTCATAATGAAAATGTATGAGATTTACAAAGTTGGAAACTAAAATTTGCCTCCTAAATACCTGTATCACAGGTTTAATTTTGGTATTTTCTTTTATTTCTGTTTAACTAAGCACTAACACTTCTTCTTTATAAGTTAATTTTGCAACTAACCCATGGACCAATGTAGTCTAAAAATTTAATTTGATAAAATTTACTTTAAATTTAAAATATTTTTAAACAACTTCGTCACCAAGATCTTGGCAGGCAGTTATCCACATTTTATTCAATTGGGATTTTAGTGTTCCGCAGACAAAATTACCTCTTTGCGCAGGCTAACAACATTCATCCTACCTATTCTACCTACTAATAGTTTGTAAAAGTTTGTATGGATGGATGGGTTTGTGTTTGTAAATCTTTCACGCAAAACTACTGAATGGATTATGGAATAATTTTATTTTTGCGTTTACAAACGCGTAAATAATACCTACTAGAAAAATACACTGAAAAAAATTGACTTGCCTCAGGCGGGACTCGACTGAATGGATTTTAATAAAACTTTGCAATCTTTAACTTATATTCATACCTACTAAACCTGCACAGACGAAGTCGCTGGTAGAAGCTAGTTTAAGGTGTAATATTTTTATTTTACCAACCACTGCTAAAAACAACCTTTTTAACTTACTTCAATAAAGGAGAATAATTCTAATTCATCTTTTTTTTTAAAGGTTTTTTCCCCGATTACCTACTCGAAGACGCTTTGACTGATTTGGAAAACTTTTTTTTGTTTGCAAAGTCAAAGTGAAAATTACTTTGTTCATTTAGGTACAATTTGTATACTTATGAAAGTCAATTTTGATGCCATCGGTTCGAGAGTCTACCAGGAGGCCTTGTTCTGAGAAGAACCGGCAAGAAACTCAACAAGTTTTATCCTCCCTTTACAGTTTTTATAGTATTGATTTAGAAAGAGTCATAATTCATAATATAATATAATTGTATCCTTTCATAATACATTGTATCCTTTCCAAATGGTCCCATTAAAAAAATCGGGAGTGGTCTCCCTTGACTTTCTCGTATACCGGAAACGACTCAAACGTTGATAGAAACCTTATGTTTTGATGTCATACATGCATGGTAAAAGTAGCAATAAGTTAAAGCATACTCGAGTTATCGTGCTAACGCAAAGACGCACAGACACACACACACACATAGACATAATTCCAAAAACGGTATTTTTAACTCCCGACGCAAGAAGAGGGGTGTTATAAGTTTGACCTGTCTGTGTATCTGTATGTCTGTGTGTCTGTCTGTGGCATCGTATCTCCTAAATTAATGGACCAATTTTGATGCGGTTTTTTTGTTAGAAAGCTGACGTGATCGAGATGATTCTTAGCTATAAATTTATGTCGGGGGTTACATAAAATTTTCAAGATTTTTTACTTTCTCGTATACGTAGTATAGAGGAAGTCCTGTAATCGTCAAAAAATTCGACCTCGAGATTTTGACGGATTTACACGTTTTGGACCTCCCTGAGTCCAAAAATCGGGAGTGGACGAGTAAACTTTGCTGTGATGAAACATTCAGGCGTTGTGTGGACTGTGGTGGTGAAAAGCAAAAATAAAAGTCTGTCCTGTGATAAGTGTGTATAATTTTTTTCAGTGCATTTTTCAAGTGTGTATAAGTTGAGTTGTAACTTTTTGTGATTTGAACATGGGCATTATCAGCAAAGACTATTTAGTACTCCGTGATTATCAGTAATAAATCATGATTCTTTGGGGCCAACTCACGGTCCTCTATCTGAAATAGTGTCGGAGATAATTTTATGCAAACTGATATACTTAACTCTGGAGTTTTGGCAAAACCTTCCTGATAGTATCGATTTTCAAACGTCTTCAAACTGTATGTTTTTTTATATTTGTTACGTCATAACTCGTTACTGGGTGTTCCGATTTTGAAGATTCTTTCGACCTTTGGAAGCTGTACCCCTAGTATGAGTTTTGTTAGTTTTCGAGCTCGATCAAATGTATCGTATCTTTCAAACATTGCCCATTAGCGCCTCTAGCGTATACTATCAGACACAGTGGGTAACGTATGAAAAGAGACGATACCTACCTACGTTTGATCGAGCTCGAAAAGTATCAAAACTTATACGGGTACCTACTGGTCCTCAAGTCTGCTAATTTAAAACTATCGCAATATAATAACAGTAGTGTCTCAATGGTACAATTTTTTTCATTTCGTATTCTCTTATTCAATAGCGTTCCAATGGCTTACCACTGAATTACTACTCTACCGTTATTGAATCATTTGGTATTTAATTGACATCGATGTTATCGTAATCTTATCACTTGTGTGTCTAAAAGATCACACTTAAAACATTAAAAAGCAAAAAACAAATTATTTTTTTATTTTATTAACCTCAATATTTGGAATAAACGTTGTCACTTGTATTTGGGACCGACCTCAAAAAAACATTTAGATTTTCATAAACAGAATTTTTATTTCTCCGGTTTTAGGCCGTGCGCTGCCTTCGGGCACTTGTTCATGCCACGCGGGCATCTCTATGGAGATGACATAAAATCAGCCCGCCGCGAAGGTGTCCGTCGCGGACGCTCACTTAACGCAGCGCACGGCCTTAGTTTTGAAGGCGGTATTTTTTTATTTAAACAATTTTCGACAAGTTTTTTGACGTGACAACGTCTTATAATTCGATAGAGCCGGCTGCACGCACGAAAAAACATGACGCATGCGGCGTTACCTCGCTCTGAGGCGTTCCATGTAAGGCCGGCAAAACAAATGAAATTAAATTTTTCTTTTGAAAAATGCTACCATTCCATCAGTATTTTTTTAAGACGTTGTCACGTTCAACTATCGTCAGTAAACCGACTTTACAGACAACCAATTTTTTTTATTTATAAAGTTACGGAGAACGAGGTGAGACACAGGGGACTGAATAGCAGTATTTGGAGCAGCCGGAACTGGAGTACCTCCGCCTTACAGTGATCACAGTCAAATAACACTACATTGTGGTGTTGTGTTTCTGTTGGCGATTAAGGTCGCCAGATCTCCAGGTGGTAGGGAAGGGTACTATGGTTGTCAGCACGATTGTCACGTCAGTTTTGCAAGCGTCTATAGGCTACGGTGACTGCTTACTAGAGATGAAACGGATATCCGGTAATCATGTTCTATTCTGTTCTGTTCTATTCTATTCTGTGCTATTCTGTTTTATTCTGTTCTGTTCTATTCTGTTCTCTTCTGTGCTATTCTGTTCTATTCTGTTCTGTTCTATTCTGTCCTATTCTGGTCTATTCTGGTCTATTCTGGTCTATTCTGTTCTATTATGTTCTATTCTGGTCTATTCTGTTCTATTCTGTTCTGTTCTATTCTATTATACTCTATTCTATTCTATTGCTGCTGCTTACCACCAGGCAGGCCATATGCGTGTTTGCACGAAGATATTAAAATAGATAAATAGAAGATAGCTATTAACATCAAAACAATGATAGATAAGTTATCAAAGCAATAAATTACATAATCATACTTGCAAGTACAAAACATTATATATCGCATGCGTAAATGATATCCGTTTAAGATTAGTACACAAGCTTAAACACATACCTACATAAATATTATTGTTTAAAAAATAAAGATAAAAACATACTAGCATTTCGCGCGGCTTCGCTGACGTTATTCGACAGCACAGCCGGCCGAGTGAATTACATTATCCCCTGCTGTTTTTACACAACAAGTGCCATAATAGCGTATATTATCACTTTCATCTGTCAAAAAAATCGGGGGTGGTCGACCCTTGACTTTCTCGTATATCGGAAACCACTCATAAGTCGATAGAAACCTTATATTTTGATGTCATACATGCATGTTAAATTTTGGTCACCCATCCGACTACCGACCGCGCACTTCGTTGCTTAACTTTCGTGATCGACGGCTCAAAAGTTGATAGAAACCTTATATTTTGATGTCATACACGCATGTTAAATTTGGTTGCTATAAGTTAAAGCATGCTCGAGTTATCGTGCTAACGCACAGCCACACTGACACACAGACACACACACACACAGACATAATTCCCAAAAACCTATTTTTGGACTCAGAGAGGTCCAAAACGTGTAAATCCGTCAAAATCTCGAGGTCGAATTTTTTTACGATTGCAAGACTTCCTCTATAAGTTCTATACTACGTATACGAAAAAAGTTAGCGAATATGCCTATATTTTTGACTACGTAATGTGTTCAAGCATGATCATGAACTATACCACATCAACAGCACCCAGATGAAGACCACCATCACATCACTTGTCGCGGCCGGGAGTATGTTCGAGCCACAAGCTGAACATTGGTCTCTGTGGCTGCGTGGTCAGCAGCGAGGCAACAACCTACATTCCGCGGATCTGCAGCTACGTGCACCGTCGACTACTTACACCTATGAGAGACATGTACAAATCTTTCTATGTGTACAATACATCACTTTAGTATATAATATTAAGCAAAATTATCAATAAACAGATTCCAACCGTCCGTGTTGGGTCTCACTACCTCCCCGCTGCTGCCTGCCAGGGCTACTCCCTGGGGCAGTTCCTATCATCATCATGCTGCCTGCCAGGGCTACTCCCTGGGGCAGCTCCTTCTTATCAACATATCCTTGCTGGCCAGCCTTACAACCTGGTCTAGCATCCCTTCCATGTACTTGTGGGAAGCGGCGCCTTACAACCACCGCGACCTGCTCGTACATAATGAATAATGCAGGCAAAAACTACGCTCGTTATATAACTTAGGTAAGCCGGCAAACATATCATCATCATACTAGAAGAAATACACAGAAAAAATCGAGCTGCCTCAGGCGGGAATCGATCCTAGCATTTTCCTCAATCCGGGCAGCTGCGTTAACCACTACACCGCCGAGACACTGCTTTTCGTTGTCTAAATTTGTCAGTGCTTGGTGCTTATGTTTTTATGGTAAACATTGTTTCATCAAATCTTTGTAATTTGCACTTCTAAGATCCGAACGAAATATTTTTGCAAATATTTGATGCTCAGTTAAGATGAAACTTTACATTATGGGAATAACTTTTACGTTTACAAACGAGTAAATATTTTGGTTACTAGAAAAAAAAGGATTATTTCTGTAGTACAAACAAACTAAGCAACTTGTCCGGTCTCCCCAATGACGTAGGAATTCTATGGACGTGCCCTACCGACTAAAAAAGCGTGCCGGTTATGCACACAAAATGGCTGACTGGCAGCTGGTAGTGCTGTTCGGTAGTATCTTGCTATATCGATAAAATTATTTCGTGAAATATTTCGTGATAAAACTATTTCGTGAAATAATTTTACTGCCATAAAGTTAGCTTATCAATATGAAATGAATGCACAGATATCGGAAACTGTAGATGGGCAATGTGAAATAAAAAGAGTATACTAACACGTATATTATAATGAGATAGACAGACGAGATCATTTCACGTACACGCAGGCGGCCTAGGTCGGCCTGTCACTCACGTAGAAAAGACAGCAACTGTCAGACTGCAGTACAAACGGCGGCGGCGGCTGCGGTCAAACAATATGGCTGCCTGGCCGCAAAATATATAATTAAACTAGCTGCCCGGCCACGCGTTGCTGTGGTAATTTCATACTACTGACCTGTAACATTGTATCTGCAGGAAAAAAAAATGACTACTTATCAAGATAAAAACTATCCTATCTCTCAAGTTGGATCAAACTACACACGGTGTACAAATTTGATTGAAATCGGTTAAGTGGTTTAGGAGTCCATTGAGGACAAACATTGTGACACGAGATTTATATATATTAAGATAACTCACACCAATTATCTATTCCGAATTAAGTGTCATTAAGAACTTGTGTTACGGATACTAGATAACGGACATTTTTTTTATAGTTATACATAATAATTTTTTTTAGATATTTTTATAAATAAATTTAAATAAATATATAAACAACCATGACTCGCAAACAAATATTCGTGTTCGTCACACAAATATTTGCCGCTACCAGGATTCGAACCTGGACCGCTTGATGTGTAGGCAGCTATACTGACCACTCCACCACGACGGCGTCAATGACAACTATAGATATAGACAATAGGCCGAATTCATAGAATTCCTACGTCATTGGGTCTCCCTATATGCGATATCTGTGGACACATAGACTATGTCCACATGGCTCAAACGTGTTTGTGAGATAAACTGCACGAAGAATGCACTGAGATTATATTGACAAGACATTAAAATGTCAAAAGAAGTCACAGGAACAAGTTAGTTAACACACAGACAAAAACAGAGACGTTATCGAACAAGTAATAACAATATAGATAATAATTTTAAGATAATAACGATAACTTGTGGTATCAATACTATGACTAGGTTTATTTTTAATTCAGGACAATATTTTTACTTTCTCGTATACGTAGTATAGAGGATTCGACCTCGAGATTTTGACGGATTATCACGAATTGGACCTCCCCGAGTCCACAAATATAGTTTTTGGAATTATGTCTGTGTGTTAGCACGATAACTCGAGTATGCTTTATCTTATTGCAAGCAAATTTAACATGCATGTATGACATCAAAATATAAAAGGTTTCTATCAACTTTTGAGTCGTCGATCACGAAAGTTAAGCAACTAAGTGCGCGGTCGGTACTTGGATGGGTGACCAAGATTTGACATGCATGTATGACATTAAAATATAAGGTTTCTGTCAACTTTTGAGTCGTTTCCGGTATACGAGAAAGTCCACTCCCGATTATTTTAATGAGTAATTAATTGTCGCTTGAGAGGTCGTTGCCGCTGCGGACGAGCGTTCTTTGTAATGATCAAGAAAGCTAAGCTACCAAGTGCGAGGTCGGTACTCGGATGGGTGACCGAAGATTTGTGAACTCAATTTTCCAGCGTGCTTCGTCTGCACGTTAATCTGGTGGTCCTGGGTGCTGTGGAAAGATAGCAATCGTTTCCAAGGAGGGTCGGTGTCAGGCAGGTGGCTGCCGTGAAAATCTATTGCCAAAACATAGATAGAGGGGAACTACCACAGATATATCAATCTAAGGAGATCGGACAAATTGCTGAGTTTATAAGAAGACCGAGTGTCGCGATCAGCGGCCGTACTACATAACATGGTTCTAGTTGAGCATGGCGTAATATAGACTATTGATTGCGCGCGTATTAAGGACTGCGAAGGAATGAAAGTTAAGCACAGCCGCAATGTAATACAATTTGTAAGGTAGTGACGCATAATTATAAGCGATCATGTTTATATGAATAAAAGCCGGACTATTTGTTTAAATATTGTTTTTTTAAATATAAATTTAAGTTTTTCGGTTCTTACGTGTGAAAAGTTTATTTATTTATTTATTTACACTTTATTGTACACCAACAAATTTAATACATTATAAAAATGAAAAGTTATTCCATCATTTGATAAATAATTGATTCACTGCAATGATTGCATGTTACAGTTCAACAGGACGGCATTTTGAAAGAAAAACGGATATTTCTTTTTGACATACGTACGTATTCACTCGACTTTATCGGAAGGCGAACTGGCAGCAATGTATGCCCGCTGGGCATACACTTGTCACAAGTTAAGTGGCCTATCTCCTTGTATTACTAAATCTGTGGGAACTACGTACAAACATTTTGTACAAATACGGGTAAAATGACATTTATCTGTACAACGTCCGTGGAGCCGCTAGTATTATGTATGAATGTTAGGAAATAAAGATAGTGCTCTTTCAATTTGAGTTTGAATGTAATACCTAACTGAATGCAATCACTGACGATTTTTCTCCAGCAATTTATTCCAAACTACACTCTTTTTTATGTTATGGAAAATATCCTATAAAAGGAAAATCCATGGATAATGTAGCGAGTAATAATCGTGTAAACAAGCTCAATAAAGCAGTTATCTCCGCTCGACAGATACCTAACAACGCTGTATTCGACCACTTGTGACGGTAAGACTTTTTGTAATAACATTTTATTATTAATCCACTAAAAATAGTATGTATTTAAAGTTAGGTACCTACGTAACTGTGCAATAGAGTTGTTTTTATATTGTGTTTGCAGGGGTTATGTGTTTATACAACATGTAAATTAAATAACCAACAGCCTGAATACAGGTGGTTTGGGATCGGCTTCTGAATTGATTTAATTTTTTTTTTTTTTAAAAAACGTTTTTTTTGTGAGAAAAAACAAAAAAAAGCATCCAGAAAATGTTGTACAATATTTTCTGTGTCCTTTTTTTTTCAAAAAAAAATTTTTTTTTTTTATATATTGAAATTAACTCAGAAGCCGATCCCAAACCACCTGTATTCAGGGTGTTGGTTATTTAATTTACATGTTGTAGGTATATTGTATTATATAAAAATAAATTACTCATTTATGTTCTTTGTAATGTGAAATAATGTGAGTTTTTATTTATAATTTGCCTGGTGTATTGTTTGTTTGCGCGACGCCCCGTGTCTGTCACGAAAAGGCTTCCGCAGAAAACCAGTGTCGTGGTATACCTTGCCACGCCTTTTACTAGGACAGTGACGCTTTTGGTACAATTTATTTTATGTTAAAGATCAACTCTATTCTAATTTGTTAATAATAATATATTTTACTGAGGTAGAATCGTTAATCCACGTTGATGCTTTAGAAAATAATGATTGTATACAGTGGCGTAACTATGCCATTTGGGGCCGTGGCAAATTAAAGTCCCCCCCCCCCCCCCCGCACGTGCAACAGGGATAAAATGTAGTTTTGAAATTTTTCGTTCTATACTGGGTGTAAAAGACATGAACAGTCAAACGAGAACCATGTATTCTATACATCAAAGTAAGACATAATTCAAAAATAATATTGCTGGGAAATGATTTTTATTTTTGGTGTTAAAAATAATTGCAAATTGTACCGCGCAATGTAAAGGGCTCATCGCAAAACCGCGATAATTTTGCCAGACGGCGGCCCCGTTCGGTAGTATCCGTGCGCATCGAGTGAGCTACATTGAACGCTAACGTTAAGAATCCATTTTTTGTTATGAAATACTAAAAAAAATGATAATGTTTCTTTGGACAATAATTAAGAAATAACGTATAGAATACGTTTTCATAAAAAAATGAAAAAAAAATTATGACTTTGACCTTCAATAAAATCGTAACTATCAATTTCCCAGGTATAGTCTAAAGGAAGAAAAATGTTACGACGGTGAGCAGAATACATGGTTCTCGTTTGACTGTTCATGTCTTTTACATCCTGTATATTTAAAAATGTCAGTGACACTACCGGGGCCCCTATTTCTCGCGGGGCCCGTGGCATTTTGCCAGCCATGCCACCCTATGGTTACGCCACTGATTGTATACCTGTATACAGTCAGCCTAAAACTACGTATAAAAATACTTGTCCAGACAGGCGCCTAGGCGGGACGTGCAGTAGATCCAGTGTATTACACTGGATCTATGTGTTGACTGTGGTTTTAGGCTGCCCTCACCAATCAATATTGAGCTACGCTGCGCTGTGTCTATTCAGTCATACAGTGGAGTCCAATTTGAAATATTCGCAATATACCGTGTGTCACAAAGCGAATATTTCTTGTCAGCTCTACTAGGTTTTCGGCTCTAAAGGTTTTGCGGATATGAAAAAAACGTTACTTGAAAATTGTTTTGCCTAAATCCGAATTAATTTTATGAGTTTTTAAACATTTTACACATTGTTGTATAGCCACGATTATTAATTTGCCTATATTTAATACTTTGGTGACTTTAATCTGTTAATGTAATTATAATAAATAAATAAATATTTAAAAGGCGGCTAATGCAAAAGGAGTTAGATTAGACCCCGATAAAGGTGTCTTATCGATAAAGTTAGGTATTTAATGACTTATATAATCGCTAACTCATCCCAGACACACTCTATGGTATGACTATCAAGAAAATCGCTGTGAAACTGAAATAAACTTATAACATACTTGATGAAAACCATCCCTTTCATTTCAGATCCAAAATGGAAGCTGTAGTTTTCGATGGTAAAGCCCTGAAGCTGAAGTATGAAAAAGCGTATCCTATGCCAAAGATCATCAATGACAATGACGTCATAGTGAAGGTGGAATATTCAGGAGTTTGCGGGACAGACCTCCATATCATTCAGGTATCGCTTCTTCGTTCTCTTACCCTGCTACCAATTTATTTGGTGTCGGTTCTGTTCCATACGAAAGTGCAACACCTAAGCAACCGAAATGTATGGAACATGCTGATTTTTTTCGCGATTTCGATGTTGATCCCATAAAATCATTTCCCATCAGTAATTTTCTGAATTCGTCCGTTTCTTATTTTGATGTATAGAATACATGGTTCTCGTTTGACTGTTAATGTCTTTTAAACCGACTTCAAAAAAGGAGGAGGTTATCAATTCGACTGTATGTTTTTTTTAATGTTTGTTACCTCATAACTCGTTACTGGGTGGACCGATTTTTAAGATTCTTTTGACCTTTGGAAGCTAGTGCTTGTCATGGGGTCCCATTTAAATTTTATCGACATCTGACGAGTAGTTTTTGAGTTATCCCTAATAATGAATATTTATTTGACATTGACGATATCGTAATTTTATCAAAACACTAAAAAGCAGGAAAAAATATTTTTAAATAAAAAAAACTGCCTTCAAAACTAAAAACGTGAGAAATAAAAATTTTGTTTATAAAAATCTAAATGTTTTTTGAGGTCGGTGCCAACCTCAATATTTGTAATAAACGTTGTCACTTGTATTTGGGACCGACCTCAAAAAACATTTAGATTTTTATAAACAAAATTTTTATTCCTCCCGTTTTTAGTTTTGAAGGCGGTTTTTTTAATTTAAAAATATTTTATACTCTTTACAAGCGTTAGTATGCGCTTTCTATTTCAAATTACAGTTTCCTAAGCCAATGGTTCCGACATTCAGTATTTAGAGCCAGTTTGGTTGATAGAGGGTTCAGGGTAAAGTTAGCTTACATCTTCAGCTTTATCATCACTTAACATCAGATGAGATGAGACAACTTTTTCAATGTAATAATATTAAATCACCCTCAGGGAGAGTTCCCGGCTTCGAAGGAGCGGCCCCTACCCCTCGGTCATGAGTTTAGCGGCGTGGTGCACGACGTAGGCAAGAGTTCCATCTTCAAGAAAGGGCAGAAAGTCGTCGTAGACCCCAACAGGTAATGCACTTTGGACTGTTTTTCGTATTAGAAGTTCCAGCAAATGATTCCATTCCACCTGACGGTAAGCACAAGTGGGGTTCAAATGCAGAAATAGCAGCGAGAGATAGTTATCTGCCTCATAAGAAGATTTAAGGTCACTCAAAAGGCAAAGAAGAGGGCTTTACTCGGAGTCTCTCTGCGTTATCATATAAGGAATGATGAGATCCGTGGGAGATTTAAGCTTAGATCTCTCACGGATCTCATACGGGCTATGTCAGTATCCTAGGATTGCGAATCTTAAGCAGCAGTGGGCAGTGCACATTCCGAGGAGGACTGACAGCCGTAGGGGCGGAAAAGAAAGGAGACGTTACTTTGGTAGGCTCCCCACAAGGTGGAGCGACGAACTGGTAAATGTCGCGGGAAGCCGCTGGATGCGAGCAGCGCAAGACCGAACGGGTTTGAGATCCTTGAGGGAGGCCTGTGTCCAACGGGGCTTCTCTCGGCTGATATGAATTAATGAATGAATAAGCTACCTGCAACGTCTTCACGACTCTTTTGAATTATCCAGGATTGTAAGAAGGAGAGACTCGTGTGTTGACAATGGATTACATTTCTTAATTGTGCGATATATAAATGAGTTGCCACATGTCTTAGCTCGCGTTGGTATGGTAGGCACAGTTTGTCCGTGACAACGTATATCTTTAAAAGGAAGGGAGAAGAAGAAGAAGAAGTAGTTTAAGGGAAGCGAGAAGGCGCCTCCTCTGAATACTCGCTTTGCTATATGGAATTCGCTCAATGAGGTAACATCGAAACACTTTAGGAAAGAAGCTTCAGAGTGTAATATCTGTCCTGGGGGATATTCGCTAACTGTTTTTGACAAATGAAAGTGATGATCACTGAATGAATTACATATCCATTGCTGTTTTTACACCACAAGTGCCATAATAGCGTACAATTCACTCGGTGATCGGCACTTTCATCTGTCAAAAAAAGTTGGCGAATATACCTACTGGTTATCGGATTTTCTTTGTTGGTTCACTGACTTAGTTACGTTTGTCTTTGATGCTGTTTTTATGTAGGCAACAGGCTTGCAACCTGACTCTACTTTGAGGCTCTGCATGCCACATGTTGCTTTGTGTGTTACCAAATATTACCCGTTAAATGATGAGATCCGCAGGAGAACTAAGGTCTCCGACATAGCAGAAAGAATTGCAAACCGTTGTGACAGTGGCAGTGGGCAGGGGCACATTACGAGGACGACTGATGGTCATTGATGGAAGTGCGGCCGTGTATCTGGAGACGCAGCGTTGGTAGGCCCCCTGTTCGGTTTTAATATTCTTTTATGTAGGGTAGACCTACACCACTGCTGTCAGTTGAGTAGACAAAAATTTGATCGGGTCGGCTCCGCGTGTCGGTTTTATCCTTGAGATAATACGAGCTTATAATTCGGTCGTTTTCGGATAATCATTATTTACGTTTAGTGTGTTAGAAGTATTAATTATATGTAATTATATATAAGTGCCAAGATTCGGAACAATCAAAGTGTGTGGCGACGGATGCAACGGGGCGCCCCAAGAAGCCAGTGATAAGTACCGGGGAAATCAAGGTATTTACTTAATATTATATATACATATTTATTTTATACATATTTTGTCTCGGTAATCACATCGAATAACATAGCTCCGCGTAGCGCGGACATTTCTTTGGTAGCAGAGCGTGGTTAGTTTCTCGATTCGCGTGGTATTTTGTTAGGTTAATTTCGGTTCTATAACGGTCATATAACGGCATCGGTCTTACGAGTAGGTTTTACTAGTGAGTTAAAAATTGTCACCAACAAATTAAACATTTACGTAAAATAAAATTTCTTCGTATGGTAACGCCATTGATAGTTTTTATTTTACGGAGACACATATTGTATAGCGTTGGGGTGACTCACTGATTTATTATCTCTTATCTTTCGTTCGGCATTGTATTCGTTCAACTTGGTTACGTTTGAATAAAGAATACGTAGTTACTTGTAAACGGCAGGATTTTAAATTTTTATTTGTTCTATTTCCGTAAACCTTTTTTGAATTATGTCTTATAAACGATATTGGGCTCTTTTTAAAGTCAAATTACAATGGCTTATTGATAGTGCGGATTTAATTGATAAACCTGAGCATTCAAATCGGTTACAGGTGCGTCTTATGACGGTAAATACGGAGTTTAATATTTTAGAGGATGCTTATCAACGTATTGTTGAACTCGCCGATCCGAATATTCCAACTGAAAATGAATTTGTGTCTTGTGCTCGTCGAGATTATATGCGGGCTTTAGAATCATTCGATAAACTTATGATTATTAAATTGGATAGTGCCGTGCCTCCTTCACCCTCTTCCACTGATCAGAAATCGGACACAAAAATTGATTCGGACGCTTTAATTTCACGTTTACCTACGCTTCGGTTACCTACGTTTTCGGGTGAGATGGACCAGTGGGTCGGGTTTAACAATTTATTTGATAGTTTAGTAGATTCACGGAGTGACTTATCACCGGCACAAAAACTTGCGTATCTAATGTCTTGTCTGACAGGAGAGGCACGCGGTTTGGTTCAACATATTAAGATTTCGGATGAGGGGTATCGTACGGCACGGGACCTTCTTATGAAGAGGTACCAGAACACCCGTCATTTGGCCGATATACATGTTGACCAAATACTAAAATTGCCTAATATTTCGGTTCGGTTAAATGGACTTCGGTCACAGTTCCTTAATCCATTAATTATGGCGGTTAATTCGTTGGAACGTTTAGGATTCCCTGTTACGGACTGGTCATTTTTACTGTTGCATATAGTGCTTACTAAATTGCCTAACACACTTAAAACTTATACAAAAACAAGATTTTTGTTCGGAAATTCAGCAGTTGCGGGAGGGTCAACAATTGAAGGGTCATTTAAAACGACTTAACCCTTTCATTGATAATGATGGTTTTCTTCGAGTCGGAGGGCGACTTAAAAACGCCAAGTTAAATTATGATGCACGTCATCCTTTATTATTACCGCGGTCGAGTTTGTTCGTTCGTCTTTTAATTTCGGATTTACACGTCAAGAATGCTCATGTTGGTCCAAACGCCCTCTTGGCTATACTTCAAAGAAGGTTTTGGATATTATCGGCGAGACGGATTGTTAGAAATGTAACCTTTAAATGTATATCGTGTTACAAGTTAAAGAGAGTTGTAAGCCAGCCGCTAATGGGTAACTTACCTCGCGATCGGGTTGTAGCTGCTAGGCCATTTCAAGGTGTCGGTACGGATTATGCAGGCCCTTTTTATATTAAAACACACAAGTTTCGAAATCCTAAGATCACCAAGGCATACCTATGTGTCTTCGTCTGCCTGGCCACTAAATGTGTTCATTTAGAGTTAGTATCGGAGTTGTCCACGGAAGCTTTTATTGCTACTCTCACTCGGTTTGTCTCTAGACGCGGCCTGCCGTCTATAATTCGGTCGGATTGTGGGACTAATTTCAAGGGCGCCGATAGTTATTTACGGGATTTAAATGATTTTTTGAGTAAAAACCAAACTTCTATCGGTCATGTGATGTCTAGTCGGGGCATTACTTGGGTATTTGATCCGCCCGCTTGCCCATCGTGGGGAGGTCTGTTTGAGGCAGCAGTTAAGTCTGCCAAAACACATCTCAGGCGTAGCATCGGAGAAACTAAGCTCACGTTTGAAGAGCTGGCTACGGTTTTTTGTAAAATAGAGGCCGTACTTAATTCGAGACCGTTGTGCCCTATTTCTTCGGATCCAAACGACCTTGAGGTCCTTACCACGGGTCATTTTTTGATCGGTCAGCCTCTAAACGCTGTTCCCGAATATTCATTGCAAGATGTGAAGATGTATAAATTAACGCGGTTTCAATTGTTACAACAAATAACACAAAGTTTTTGGCATCGGTGGCATTTAGAGTATCTTCACACCCTGCAACAGCGTATGAAGTGGACGGACGATAAGAATCCACCAAAGGAAGGTTATTTGGTGTTGTTAAAGGAAGATAACGCCCCTCCACTTCATTGGCGTCGCGGTCGGTTAATTAAATTGTATCCCGGTACGGATGGGGTGGCCAGGCTTGCGGATGTTAAAGTAGCTAACGGTGCAATTTTAAAGCGGGCTATAGCTAAACTTTCACGCTTACCTATAGATTAGTTAGTTTAGGGTTAATTTTATTTCGGTTTTAAATCAGTTGATACTGATTGGGCGGGGGTATGTTCGGTTTTAATATTCTTTTATGTAGGGTAGACCTACACCACTGCGCGGCTCGTGTCAGTTGAGTAGACAAAAATTTGATTGGGTCGACGCCGCGTGTCGGTTTTATCTTTGAGATAATACGAGCTTATAATTCGGTCGTTTTCGGATAATCATTATTTACGTTTAGTGTGTTAGAAGTATTAATTATATGTAATTATATATAAGTGCCAAGATTCGGAACAATCAAAGTGTGTGGCGACGGATGCAACGGGGCGCCCCAAGAAGCCAGTGATAAGTACCGGGGAAATCAAGGTATTTACTTAATATTATATATATTTATTTTATACATATTTTGTCTCGGTAATCACATCGAATAACATAGCTCCGCGTAGCGCGGACACCCCCAAAAGATGGACTAACGATCTGACAAAGGTCACGGGAAGCCGCTGTAAGCGGAAAGACCGATCGGATTGGAGAGCATCTGTTCAATAGTGTCTCTCGACTCTTTTGGAACTCCGAGCAGATAGTATGCGTGTTATTTCAGGGCGTGCAACCTCTGCGACTTCTGCCGCAAGGGTAGCTACCAGTACTGCTTGACCGCTGGTATTAACAGCACCGTTGGCATCTGGAAGGATGGCGGCTGGGCCCAGTACTGTCGAGTGCCGCAGGAGCAGGTCTACGCGTTACCAGATGGGATTACCACAGAACAAGGTATTGTGTGTGATCCTTCTTCGCTCAATATTAGTAGAAGCCCTGGGAGCTCCTGAGGTCAATAACGTTGCAGTCGTGCTGTCAAAGGATTTTGTATAAACCACCTTTTTAATGAAATAACTTTATTGCTAAAAGAAGTTCAATAGAACAATACTTAATTAATTTGTTAAGGGCAAGTGTCGCTGAGCGCGGATGGAATCGAACTGAGGTGACTTTATGCACTTTAGGGTATTGGTATAGGCCACAATTGCTGACAGGCATTTTATACAACGAATTAGTAATGATAATTTTATATACATTTGTGACGGCTACGTAACTCTGCCGCCTACGCACAGAATGCGCGATATAATAGTGCTCATACAAGCGCGACAATAAGTATGGGAACCTGAATCGCGCAAACGAAGTTTCCCAAGAAGCTCGATATATAGAGAAGTTCCAACTACCCACAGTTTACCCTACCGACACGGACGCCCTAGAGACGCTAGGCTGTCGAGAGACTCCCCACGGGGGAGATGCTCGGTCGCCCACTAATTCCCTAGGAACGTTCGCCCTACAGGCTTGAAGACCCCCCAAGGTCTTCGCCTTCTTAAAAACCCGGTGACGCAGAAAATGTCATCAGAGACAATCTGCAATAGCATAAAAAAAAACCCACAGTTGGACCGACGTTAGTAATTATAAATCTATGGTCACATCCCAGTAGCGCACTTACTTATATCTTCAATAATTTATAAAAAAAAAATCCGTTCCAGCTGGTCTTTGCGAGCCGTACTCTTGTGTCTCCCACGGTTTCGACAGAGCAGCACCACTTAGTGTTGGCGAGAAGATCCTCATATCTGGAGCAGGCATTATTGGTGAGAATACTTCTTCTCCTTCTTCGCAATATGTCTTTCTTTTCCATTCTTCTCTATCAGCTGCCACCTTGTCATCTACTCCTACTTGTTTACTAGGTGGTAGACCCATATTTATTTATTTATTTATTTATTTATTCAATTTGTCTTAAAAGCTAACAGAAACAATTATCCAAAGCGCTTATAAGATTAATTTATAAAACAATAGAATATCTTACTTGAATTAAATTAAACCATTAAATACGTTATAAGCAAATTAAATATAACATTCATGTCAATTATACGTCAAGACTACACATACAAATAATATTATGTCAATAAAATCCATGTCTAAACTATAAATTCTTCTAAATCAATTGTGTTGCAATTTAATAATAGAAAATATCATGTCAAATAGACGTCACGACTACACATACAAATCATATTACGTCAAAATTATGCTAGTTCAATTAAACAATTTACATAAATAATATCATGTCAAATAACATATTGATTATTGTAATTAACAAAATTTGCATTTGCATTAGATACAATATCAGTAGTAAATGTCAAGTAAAATTTTCCGAAATTGATTACAAAGATGTGCTAAACCATCAGCAAACAAGTCAATTTCATAGTGCTGAGCAAGAATGTCGCCGATTGACCGTAACGCACGATTAGTGGGAGAGTGGATACCATACTCCGTCCGAGCGGTAGGCAGCGCCAGGAGACGCTGGCGGCGGCGCGGCGCCACCAGCCCCGCTGCATCCCAAGAGATGTTGGTGGGAACCAAAATACGGAATCTTTCTAGTATTTGCGGACTGTCGATTCCCCGGTGCACAATCGATAGATAATGTACTATTAAAAACATGGCTCTCCTAAATTTCAGAGTTTCCATTTCGGTCATACCAGAGACAAATAAAGAAGGATATAAATAGGGGTAGTACCCGTAAACCTTTTTGTAGAGCCATCGAGCGAATTTACGTTGAATTTTTTCAACCATCAGTGCATATTTTTCTTCATATGGATTCCAAACAACTGCACCGTATTCGAGCTTACTGCGAACGTATGCAGCATACAGAACTTTTGCTACTGTGGAACTGTCAAAATGTGATGCTGTTCGTATTACAAAACCTAACATTCTGTGTGCCATCTTGCAAATATTTATTATATGTTTATGAAAATCCAACCTAGAATCTAATAACAAGCCTAAGTCTTTAATGTCATTTATTCTTTCCAGTGGAGCGTCTGATAAATTATAAGTATGTACTATAGGCTGTAATTTGCGCGAAAATGTAATTATTTTGCACTTGTCATTGTTAAAAGGGAGATTATTGTCTCGGCTCCATTTATACACGGCATCAATATCCTTCTGTAAGGCCGCCGCATCTGACAGAGTTTTAACACCCAGACTCAATTTCAGGTCATCAGCAAATAGGAGACATTCGGAAGCAGATACTACGTTTGGCAAATCATTAATAAATATGACGAAAAGTGTAGGTCCCAGCGTACTGCCCTGACTTACTCCTGACCTCGTGAAGTAGTTACTAGAATCATACCCATTCACCCTAACATATTGGCAGCGATTACTAAGGTAACTAGAAAAAAAATTAAGGAGTTTTGGCGTGAAGCCAATTAATGCCAATTTCTGCAAAAGTTTGTCGTTATCAACTAGATCGAAAGCCTTCCGAAAATCAAAGTAGGCTGCGTCAACCTGCCTACCATTATCCATTTGAGAGTAGACGTGGTCCACATGCGCAACTAAATTTGTAGTAGTGGAACGGGCTCGTCGAAATCCGTGTTGACTATTATTCAACAGATGACCAATTTGGCCATGGATATGCTCATTCAGAATTGCTTCAAAGATCTTGGCAAAAACTGATAAGACTGCAATCGGTCTGTAAGACGAAACTTTATTTCCTCCATCTCCTTTTGGGATGGGGGTGACCCTAGATATTTTCCAGTTTTTGGGATATCTTGATTGAGCAAGAGACAGATTAAATAGATATAAAAGAGGCGAGACCAAAGCCGATATGCAATCCTTAGCCAAAAAAACTGGAATGTTATCAGGCCCACCAGATGACCGTGGCTTAAGGCGCTTTACAGCCTTTTTCAGATCTGGCTCCTCTAGTGCTATAATAGAAACCGAAGCTGCGTCACAACATGCATGCGCAGCCTGAGCTGCCTGAGCAGCATTCAACAAAGGGATGCCTTCGTGGAATACTGAGGCAAAATAACTAGCAAAAGCATCGGCTGCGGCCTGACCTTCAACCTGAGTATCCATATATATGTAGCTGTCTACGCGCCTTCTATAGTTTTTCTTATCTTTTACGTATTTCCAGAACTCAGCCGGATCATCAATAATTTTCCGTTGTACCAATTTCACATATTGCCGATATTCGTTGTCAATCCTTTTTTTTACCCGATCTCTATAATAAATAAACATTTCTTTATTAAATTCTTTGCCTTCTTTTTTGAACCTTTTGTGATGAAAGTATTTGTTCTTAATGTTTTTAATTATTTCGGCATTATACCATTTAGGGTAGACATACCTCTTACTATGCCCAGATGGATATTTTACGGGTACAAAAAATTTAAAACAGTCGTATAGTTTGTCATAGAATAACTGAACAGCATTATCAACGTCAGACGCTGATAGTACATCGGACCAATCTATACTTAATAGGGCCGCGTACAGTCCCTGGAAATCCGCTTTACGCCAATTCCAATCAGGACTAGCTTCTTGGCGCGGACAAGGCTGCTGCGGTGCTAACGAGCACGTAGATACCTCAGTGCATGGAAACTTGACCACCACATCAAGCGCGGGGTGATACGGATCAATCTGCACCAGGGGATCAACACTCTTAGTCACTATTATATGTTGAAGCTCAAAATTGCTCAGCACTAGATCTAGTAAGCCCCCGTGTTCATTCAGAACAGAGTTATGTTGGCAAAGTGAACAGAAATCACAAAAAAAATCTAAGTTTGTTTTTACATTAGCACTGAAGGAATTCAAGTTAAAGTCGCCAAATATTAATACATTCTTGTCAGAGTGAGAACAGATTACATTTTCTATGCACGTCAAAACATTAAGATATTGATCGTCATTATAATTCGGAGGTAAGTATACGACACAACATAGAATTTTTACACGTTTACAAGTCACAGTAGCAAAAATTAATTCTTTGTCAACAATCATACTATCAAAATCTTTAACTACACGCACATTATAGCAATCTCGAACAGCAAGGAGCACTCCTCCCCACCCGACGTCACCTACTCTATCTTTCCGCACGACATGGTAGCCAGAAGGAAAGAGTTCCCCATCCGTAACAGAACTATTTAAGAAAGTCTCGGTTAATGCTATTATATCGTGTCCACCTTGAGTAACATTATTAAGAAATGTATGAGTTTTTGTACGTAGTCCGCGAACGTTTTGATACAATAGATTAATTTCATGGAATCGCCGACGATGTGTTTTTGACTTTAGCACGAAAGTTCTGCCGCCATGGCTTTACACAAATGTCCTCAGGCCAGTTTTCGGATGACATGACACCTTCAATATTTTTTGATGGAACCCCTAGCTTAAATGACGCATAACGCCCACGGGATTTTAGTTCCTCTACCGTACACACGTCGCTGCTACATATAGACCTAAGATGGTCACGGACTTGCTCAATTGTGGTACCTTCTTGAACATAATAAAGATGTAAATAGCTCCAGCGCTCCGAAGCCCGCAACAGAGTAGACCCAGGCGCCGCGGAGCCCCTTAGAACGCCGGGAAATGAAGCACGCGACCGTTTGCGCCTCACCTCTTCCCATCCTCCGTTACCCGTGTCTTCATTGCTTAAGTTACTCAAAGCAGGCCCAGATGAGGCAGGCAATGCCGCCTGTACAGTTTTTTTGGCATATGAAGCAGGTGCCACAGACGAACCAATTGATACCCCTTTAGTTATGACGGGTTTGGATTTGGCTAGAGGTTTGGTTTTCAAAGTGTCATTTCCTGTGCAGCTTAATTTTCCCTTGGTCTGGGTAGGTACACAAGACACGTCAATTTCAGCTCTGAGTTTTGAGTGTTCTTCTAATTGCATAATTTTGTTGGTCATTAAGTTTATTTTATCAAAAATTTCCGTCTTGAACGTAGCAAACTGTTCGGCTATCAAATTAGAAATTTTGCTGACAAGTTGCGCTTCAAAATCCGACTGCATTTTTTTCAAATCCTGCATTACAAATTCCTTCATATCCTGTACGACATTTTTTTGCTTCATATTTTGGCTGGAAGCTTGAGCGATACGCGACCCAGTCCGTACTGTAACATTATCCGGACTGTGCATTGAAATATCAGGGCAATCACTACTCATACTCAGGTCTTGAATATGATGTTGGCGCACAGGGGTATGGGAATTGTCACCTTTGGGTAATTTACTACGACATTCCACACAAATCCATGATTTTTTAAACTCGTCAGAAAACTTATGGAACATATCTGCATTGACATTAGCACAAAACATATCATAAATTTGCTTACATCTCATGCACTTCATATAAACGCCGTCTTCACTCACAACCGCGTTACATCCCGTACAAGCCGCTTTCCTCGGTGTCATCTTTGCGCTGTGGTCCACAGTACTTCAATCCGCACGCAGTGTCCAGCGCGATGAGTCACAGCAGCGACGATCGGCGAGTTGTCGTAGGTCAGGGGTCAAAGCGGTTAAGCAAAAATTTTAAAATGTTTTTGCTTATTTCTCCGGAAATATTTGCGATAGCGAAAATTTAACTTCACCACCAGAAACTTGAGTTTAAAAGCTTTAAAATTTACATAAATACAACTTTAAACAACAACTTTAGCAACTGATTATGGTAGAATAATTGTGGAGCAAATTAACACGGTGTTATCTCGTTAACGTTCAACGGGCATATCCAACATAAATACAACTTTAAACAACAACTTTAGCAACTGATTATGGTATAAAAGAAATATGTAGGGTCGTCTGGGTAGGTACCACCGCCTTTCTTATTTCTGCCGTGAAGCATTTCGCTGTGTTTCGGATTGAAGGGAAAGGTAGCCAGTGTACTCACTGGGCATGGAAGGCATATCATCTTAGTCCCCAGGATGGCAAAGCACTTGCAATGTTAAGTGATTTACACTTAATATTTCAAGTCGACGGTAACCACTTATCACCAGGTGGGCCGCAAACTTGTTTGTCATCTCGTAATATAAAGAAACTCCTTTTTCTTCCATATCGTTTCTTAAACAATCCATCCACTTCTTCTGCAATCTTCCTCTTCCTTTTCATCTGTCAACATTCAAATCCAGCACTCTCCTAGTCACATGCGTTTTACTCCATACCGAACGAGAACCACTTTCCAACATCGTCGTTAAATACTCATTTATTCTCAATCTCTTCATCAATTTTCTTTTTGCAGGGAACCTCTGGGTGACAACACTTCATCATCACGGTCATCGTGAGGTCACAGTGTCTGAAATGAACAAATCGCGGCTTGAGACTGTTAAGAAACTGGGTGAGAGTAGTGTATAATTCCTCCTCCTCCTCCTCCTGGATCCTGGATCAAAAAGACCCTAGGAGCTCCAGGATTGGTCTCATTTGATTAGGATCACCAATTATACACTATTGGTGAGGACTTTTTTAATGTTATTTAGGTTGACTGACTAGCATATAGGCCTATAGAAGTTTGCAACATTGACGTCACAGTCGCGTTGTTAACCCTATCCCTACACCGTGGACTCACAACCTTACTCACCAATAGAAACACAATACCACTAAAATAATATAGTGTTATTTATGGGTGTTATAATTGAATGTGATCTAAACATTCAAGTCAAGAGGCCTACCTCCGTCATGTCAAGCCATCGTTTTCTATCCAAGTGGCAAACGACACAACGTTTCTATCGAATGAAATGATAATAGCCCCCCATCCACTAGTATCAGTGTGTATGGTGACAAAAGGATATTTTTTCCTCTCGGACTGGCGAGGAATGATAAAGTCGCAGGAAAACATGTACAGATGACTTTTAGTTAGTGGCCTCAACAGTTTTATTTATCCCTATGATGTTTCTCTACAGTTACAGTTATGAGGACAAGTCATACGAAATAAGCGCTAGTGGATGGGAGGCTAATTTTTGACTACGGTCGCCATAGAGCTTTCTCTCTAAAACGTCAGTTTCATACATTATTCTTATTTTCGTTAGACGTGCAACGCAATCGACTAGTCACTTGGCTAGGCTTTCTGGGCTTCCTGCATCCAGCCGCTGCCAGCAGTCCTTAAGGTCATCAGACCAACGGGTCGCAGGGCGCCCTACACTGCGCTTGCCTATACGTGGTCTCCGCTGCAGGATTCGTCTGTAACGGTTGTCGGTTCTCCGGCAGACATGATCAGCCCATTGCCACTTCAGCGTACGTCTGTGAGCTATGCTCAGACCAAATTGTTTGGTCTGAGGGGCTATGTCGATAAGTTTCGTTCGGTAACAAATATGCTCGTTACGTACCCAGTCTTTTAACGAGATACCAAGCATAGCCCTCTCTGTAGCTCGCCCAGCGAACTTAAATCTAAACATTTTTATTTATATATTAGTTATAGGCCGGAAAATAATACTTCTTTCTTCTTCTCAGATACTGGCTTTAGATTGGTGACTCCTGACGTGTTGGCGAAGGAGAAAGAGTTGTATGACGTCATCATTGACTGCACAGGTATGGGACGTCACCGTGATTTATCTATACCCACTGTATTGTATTTCGTGGGCCGATCGTAAGCACTGGACATTAAAAAGTTTTAAATATCAAGTTAAGAACTATCTTCAGCTAAATAATTCCACACAAACGGACACCATGCACAACGAGCGAATAAGAAAAGAAATCTTTGAAATGGTTAGGGATATCCAATGTGACAGTGGAAGATAGTATTTACACTTTCCAAATCATGAAAGTGTCACGAAGGAAAAAAATACAAAAATAGGAAATTCACAAATTCTTATTATCATACGAAACAATTAGGTATTAGGGCATTTACACGTACAGTCATCATTAAAAGTAGATATAAAACTTTTGTACCATGTCATAGAAATAGAGTATTTTATAACATGAAAGAGAAAATATAATATTGCATTTTTATGATAGATATTGCAAAAAGTAAACGAGATAAAACAATATTTATTCATAAATTTGCAATTTAAATTTTATGACATTTTTAGTCTGTTCCTAAAATCTTAAAACGCCGTTCGCTATAGTCGAACGCGTCGTGACGTCACTCCGTTAGTAAACAAAGTAGATTTGTATATGATTTGTATCGTGTCTTGTGCTGAGTGACGTCACGGGCCGAAAAAGCATAGCGCCTAGCGTTTCTGCGCTAGTTTTAAAAATCGAAAATAAAACTAAATTTTTAAAGTTTTTTTTGGTTTTATAAAATTTAAATAAAACTTTTACTGCTTAATTACGACCTCAGGATTGATTTAAAACATTTTTCAAAGAATGGTGCAAAACCCTATTCTATAAGAATACTAATTTTTTAACTAATATTTCTCTTTTTACAGGTGTGGGTAAAGTAATGGAAATTAATTTCGAATATTTAAGACAGGGTGGTAAATACGTGCTCTTTGGATGCTGCCCACCGACACATCAGGCGTCGTAAGTTAATTCAACTTATCTATGTATACTTATATTATAACTTATTTTCCCTTGGCATTCGAAGTCACATGCCATCGTCGAGTTGTTTTTGTTTTCCCACCACGGCTAGTTGGGGACACGACCTTGCCCTCTGTCCCCCGGGTGCTGTGGGATGGCTGCTCCCGGTGTCCTCGTTGCGGAGGACGCGCCAGGTCGAGCAGCCGTCGGTGAGGAGGCGTCGGCCAGCGGCCCACAGGGGCTGGCGTCAGTCGGTAGCCCCTGTGGGCTGCTGACCACCAATTGGTGCACAAGGAGTGCCTAGACGGGCAGCGTTGGGACGGTCTCGGTGTAGTTGCGCTCACGTGCGCAGATCCCGAGCCATCCCGTAATAGCGCACTGGAGGTCAGGCCGGGGAGGATGTTAAGTGGGTATAGAGGGAACGCCTTTACCTCGAGCCCCACATATCCCCTGCGGTTGGCACCACCCCGCAGGGACGATGCGTAAATGCATTTGACCTCCCCGACAGCAAAAAAGAAGGGCTAATAGGGAAGATGCATATAAGCAATAGTTTTAAACTGATTATAGTAAAAAATTAATATTAATAGATATATAGTTATAAAACCAGCGTAACGTGACGACGAAGCACGGAGAGAAATCGGGTTGAAAAATCTTCGGTCACCCATCCGAGTACCGACCGCGCACTAAGTAGCTTAGCTTTCGTGATCGCAGACCGCGGCGCCATCCACCACCTCCTAGATAAATACTATTAACTATTAATTTCTTCTTTTTTTTCAGAGTCAACCCGTTCCTGATTTACGACAAAGAACTGACTCTTATTGGCGTGAAAATTAACCCGTTCAGCTTTCCGAAGGCTTTAGGCTGGTTGAAGGCTATGGGTAGTAGGTAAGTTAACTACAACGTACCGTCGACCAAATTGAATCATGACCCACCTTAAGATCATTTTCCCACAGTCACTCTATACAAAGTAGGATGAAATTCGCTTGAACGTACATTTCTAAGTAACGAACCTGTTATCAATTTGTTAGACACTGACAGTGTCAAATAAATATGGCTTCTTAAAATTTGTTCAGACTACTTTGAGACTACTGCTCTACATATGACACATAACGTCATTTTATTTTTAAAAATATAATAGTTATTCCATTTTCTCAGTAGTGAAAAGAGTTTAGATTATGAACGACATCTTATTTAAAATTCCAATTGAGACTTTAGTGCAGTGATAAGAAAGATTAAAATTGCATAGATCTCTGACCCGTAATGACGCATTTTTATTCATATTTAAAACGTACTAAGTGCAACACGCATGATATCGAGGAAAACCTAACTAAATTTATGATTCTAAAGGAATGATCGGCCAAGTGGGTCATGATTCAGTTGGTTCGACTGTACATACATACTAGATAGACGTGTAAATAGTCTAATCCAGGCGGGATCGTAATCTGCCACCATAATAAATAATGTTTTAACAGTTGTTCCAGTTCCAACAGTCGGTATAAGATATACAGTCCCTCTGTAGTTGAGGTACACTATTATTATTTAGACAATTCGGGACTTTTTGCGTCACTGCGACCTATAATGATCTATTGTGACTAGCCTCCAAGTAAGTCCTATTGAGGCCTTACATGTACTCCTTTAGCTGGGCACTATCTAAAAATGATAAGATATTCCTAGCTCGGATTGTTTTGATATCGTCTGGGTCGAGAATGTGTCTTCCTAAATATCGGCTTCTTTTGTGAATGGGACATTCACAGGCACAGGAGGTGCATTGGTGTTCCACGCTCCTGTTCACAGAATCTGCAAGCATCAGTATTTTAGTCTCATATTGTAGAGATGTCTCTTTAGCTTGCAGTGGCCAGTCAGAGCCCTAATCAACACGCTCAGGTTGCCCCTGTTAAGCTTCAGTAGCTCGTCAGTGCGCTTACGAGAGTATGGTTCGATTAGTGCTTTTGAGTGTGTTAACCCAGGCGTTCTTTTCCAGTCCGCTTTTGCCTCTTGGAGGAGGTGGGTTTTTAAGTATTGCATGGCCCCCACACGAGCCGTTCGTTCTTTGCTGCCTAGAAAAGACCATAAAACCGGAAGGCAATAATGCAATACAAAATGTACCACCCATCACACACCACCCGGTGTGAAACGGAAAGAACGCCCGGTAAGCAAGCAATGGGACCACGCCCCTCGCCGAGTGTGCTTCATTCAGTACGCCGGTAGCTGTGCTCCTGCGTGGACTCGTTGCAGAGTTGCGAAAAATGTCGGGATCGACAGAATCTCTTCACATATTCACAAATTCCCGTGTTTATGGGATATGCAGTATGTCCTATTTAAAAAAGGGGCATGAGTTCATCATCGTCCTTAACGATTTTTTACGTATTGTTACAAAGGTACAGGAGTACCTCTCTCGGCAAGCGCTAGACTACGACTGAGCGCCGATAAAGAAAGACCGCCCACCGGTGAGTGTGTTACGATGAACCCGCTTTTATTGTCTTATTCTAGGTAGCAAAGAAAGACCGGCTAGTGTGGGGCCACGCTTAAGCTTTCAACTTCGCCTTTAACAAACATTGACAAACATAAAAAAATATTTAAAGTCATAGCCATGTGATGCCGGCAGAGTAGAATAGCATCACCCCATATCCCACAATGAGTGTCTTAGGAGGCGACTCATAAATCAGCAAAGGTTATTGATCACAGTTCAACAGAATTACAGAACATAATATTAATTTTGAGTTGATTATATTGAATGTTATTGAATTATTTTTATTATTACCACGATTTTATATCTAACTGGTATACTTTTGTATATATTTTGCCTATGGCAACATTATTGTTCACCCCTTCCTCCAAAACCCGCGACTATGAGCAGGCGTTTTCAATAACTTTTCAATAAAAGTTTTATTTTACTATTTAGAATAGAATAGAATAGAATAAATATTTATTCAGCACACAAATATAGATACAATTATAAAAATGAGAATTAATAATTAAGATACAAATAATTTATTGTAATGCTGAATTGGAGTCCAACTCAGCATATGCCGGGCGTCATGAACGCCACGACGCTGGTCTTCCGTGGACACCATATGCGTGGGAGAACGACTGTATGCTACGCCGCACCGTATTTACACAAAAAATTAAAATAATAATAATATCAGTTGGAAAATTAAATAAAATAGAAAATAAAAAGAAATGGCTACTTTTATATAAAAGAGAAAAAAAAATACCTTTCATTCATTCGGAAAAAGGACTGAACAAGATAGCTTGCAATCTATTAGGTTGGGGAAAAAGTCTTTTCGCATTATAGTATGTATAAACTTGTAATAAAATCTCTTTGGCTATACTATTTGTATCTGGCTGGTTTTGGTATCATTGAAAGTTTAAATTTTAAAGAACATAATTCCAAATTCAAATTAGGAAAATGTGTGATTTTCATTTGTTTTTCGTACCGCCAAGATGAGTGAATCTAATGAAGAAATTCGATACATTTAAAAATTTTACTACAAAAAAGGTAAAAATGCAACGCAAGCCGCGAAAAAAATTTGCGATGTTTATGGACCTAGTGCAGTGTCTGTGAGAGTAGCACAAATTTGGTTTAAGCGTTTTCAATCCGGAAATTTTGATGTCAAAGATGCACGTCGCTCTGGTCGCCCTATTACAGATAAAATGGATGCCATTTTTGAAAAATTGGAGCAAGATCGGCATGTCAGTAGTTACGACGTAGCTGAAGAACTGGGAATTCACCACAAAACAGTTTTGGCGCATTTGAAAAAAACTGGGTACACAAAAAAGCTCGACATTTGGGTACCTCACGAGCTCACTGAAAGAAACCTAATGAACCGTGTACTCATTTGTGATTCTTTATTACGACGTAATGAAACCGAACCATTTTTGAAGAAGCTGATAACTGGTGATGAAAAGTGGATCACGTACGACAAGAACGTGCGAAAAAGGTCGTGGTCAAAGGCCGGTCAGGCTTCACAGACTGTGGCGAAACCCGGGTTAACTCGCAACAAGGTGATGCTGTGTGTGTGGTGGGATTGGAAGGGCATTATTCATTATGAGCTGTTACCACCAGGCAGGACCATCGATTCTGAACTCTACTGCGAACAACTGATGAGATTAAAGCAAGAAGTTGAGAGAAAGCGGCCGGAATTAATCAACAGAAGGGGTGTGGTTTTTCATCATGATAACGCTAGACCTCACACATCTTTAGCCACTCAGCAAAAATTAAGAGAGTTTGGCTGGGAGGTGTTAATGCATCCGCCGTATAGTCCTGACCTTGCACCTTCAGATTTCCACCTGTTTCGGTCTCTTCAGAATTCTTTAGGCAGTGTCAGGTTAACATCACGAGAGGACTGCCAAAACCACTTGTCGCGGTATTTTGACCAGAAGTCCCAAAATTTCTATAGCAATGGGATCATGTCCCTACCTACAAGATGGCAAAAAGTTATCGAACAAAATGGTACCTACATACTTTAGTTAAATGTAAATAAACTATATTAAAAAATGTTTTGAATTTTCTTAAAAAATGCGAAGAAACTTTTTCCCCAACCTATTACTTAACCACAAGCTTATAAATGTTTAAGTACAAATTTATATAAAACTGCCTTATTACTGCAACAATCACCTTGTACTCCGTCCTCCAATCCGCATTGGGCAAGCGTGGTGGACTACTGCCTAAACCTCCTTCGATGACAAGGAGAGGTCTTGTGTCCCAGCAGTGGGGCGAATTATAAAAGCTGTTATGATGAAGATGATAACGTATTTCGGAAGATTTGGTTGTCCCCATGTAAATAATCAAACGGATGTCCCTACCTAATGTGATCGCTTTTACTATCAGAAGAACTGTATGGTAATTTGCCACCTTGATATTATAATTTTCTTTTTTAGAACGAACCTTTATATGAGTCACATAATTCTAAATTCTCAGATGTCGAACAATGTTGCATCTTCAATGATATCTATCAATAACTTTAAAACAATTTGTTTATCTTTATTTATTGAATCGGGTTCCGTATATAATAGGTTTAAGTTACTTCTATGTGATTGTACGATCGTTGCCAATTAGGACGAGGCATGTTTTTTTTTATTTGAACAGATGACAAACAAGCTTGCGGCCCAGTGGGACCGTCGCCTATATATACACTTGCAATATTAAGGGTAAATCACCTGCAAGTGCGTTTCCATCCTGGAGACTAAGGTGATATGCCTTCAATGCCCAGTTATTACACTGGGACAGCGAACTGCTTCACTGCAGAAATAAGAAAGGCGGTGGTACCTACCCAGACGACCCTACATATGGGTCTACCATCTAGTAAATGAATGAATACTCTTTAATCAACTTTACATTTTCAGATACGTGGATTATGAAAAGCTTGGAGTGAAGACTTACGCGTTATCAGAATACCAGAAGGCGCTGGATGACCTCAAAACTGGATCCATTTCGAAGGCACTCTTCAAAATAGCTTAGGGTCCATTTAGTCGTATTTTCTGAAATTAAAAGATTTTTGATAATAAAGTTTCTTTATTTCCATAAATGTCGTTTTTTATGATAATTTTTGAAGAGAAGAAGAACATATTTTCCACTAGTTGCAGAGTGATTGTTGAGTATTGCAGAGCATCTCTGTGCCTAATTTTATCAAGATCGGTTCAGCCGTTGTATTGAGTTTGTGTAACAAACATTTATCCATACAAACATAACACCCATATAAATCTGCTCAAAATTTTCCATGTAAAAGTGTTATTTACCTGTTCATGCTGAAATATCTCTTGATTAAATGATATCTTAGGTACTTTTTCTTCTTCACCTCAGACTAGAAATACCGCTATTTAACGACAGATTAAATGCCACCCGCCATTCTGATGCACACGATTATTTTGGCCCTGAAACCGTGGTAAGATTTTTGACGATTTAAAGTAGTACTTACTTGGTAAAGTTCATTTAAATAAAGACTTTTTTGTTTTGATTTTGATTCACGAAAGCAAACACTTTTATGATATACATAGGTAGGATTCGTAAGAATAGGTTTAGTTGACCATCATCAACAGCTCATATAATGTCCCGACCATAGATTTACTAGTCCCCACCGAGAGGCTCGAGCCTACCCCACATTAGGGGCGATTAGGCCTTAGTCAACCACGCTGGCCAAGTGCGGGTTGGTCGACTTCACACACAACCTAAGAATTTCTTCATACGTGTGAGCAGGTTTCCTCACGATGTTTTCCTTCACCGTAAAAGCGTCGATTAAACGTACATATGAATTGAAAATTTGAAAACACATTGGTACCTACGTAGCGGGGATCGAACCGGTGCCTCCCGGGTGGTAGATATCGACCTTATGCACAATGCCACCGACGTTTTATACTTGACTAGATTATCAATTATTTTTGACCACCTACTGATCCCTAATTCGTGGAAGATCGCGAGTATTCGCACACCTACGCAGCTTCACAATAGTGTCGTCTCATTGTGTTCTTGTGATCGAGTGACACACTGACCGATATTGAATGAATGATAGTCTGCATTGCCTCGATCGTAGGCTGATCTTTGTTGTATGTAGTCTAGGAGACAAGCATATTTTAATGACAGGACGTAGTAAAAATTTTGTATGATAAGAGATGAGTATTTTTCTCACATTATAATCAAGCTCATAATACCAATAGGGCTTCAGCAGAGCTTTAGGTAACATCCGGTTACTTATTAACCCACACTTTTTTTTTGACTGCGGTTGGCACCGTCCCTGTGGTGTGGTGCCAACCGCAGGGGATATGCGGGAATCGAGGTAAAGGTGTTCCCTCCATACCCACTACAACATCCTCCCCGGCCTGACCTTCAGTGCGCTACTACGGGATGGCTTGGGGTCTGCGCACGTGAGCGCAACTACACCGAGACCGTCCCATCACTGCCCGTCTAGTCACTCCTTGCACCCATTAGTGGCCAGCAGCCACTCCTCCGCCGACATTTCTCGACCTGGCGCGTCCTCCAGACGAAGACACCGGGAGTAGCCATCGGACCCGGGGGACTTTGGGCGCGGTCGTGGTCCTGAAAAGGGCCGTCCCCAACTAGCCGTGGTCACCTTCACCTCTTTCAAGAGGATAGAAATGCTTTGGTTCGCATTTCCTACCGGAACCAGTCTCGCTGCTTTATCTCCTCTACTTACTATTAATTCACACACGCAAACAACGAAACCGTACTACGCAATCACGATCACAATTACAAGTAAATTTGCTTACAAACAATTATGAACCTTACGTGTAAGAGACAGCGTTGAGTAATGCTCACCGTAAGTCACACTCACACTTACACAACGTCGCTTTTCATTGGTTGCGTCTCTATTATGGCTGTGCTGTGCAAGTATAAGACAACCTATCATGTCCGTCAGTATCGTGTCCATATCTTGAAATATTGTGCGAGAGAGAAGGGATTACATTACATTGCTGAGTATATAATGTTCTTTTAGATTTGCGCGAGCACTACACATTATAAATAAAACAACTTTTACGGATTTAACTCGCGTGTAATTAGCTTTTACATGATGTTATTATTGCTCGACGTTTCGTAACACTTTTCAGCGTTCGTGGTCACGGGATGACTAAAGATGTAGGTTGTCAAATTTCATGAAATAGTTAAATCTACCGTCACTTTAATTATTAATTTGGAGTGTTCCGTTTCACGCAAACGGAGCTCATGGTGTCATTAGGTCTTGCTGTGTGGTAGTTTGCCTGAGTTTTAATAATTTTAATTACTGGATCCCAAGCAGGTGGTACGGCCCAACCATCTTCTCTATTAAAATTTGGATGTTTCTTTATTTCAATAGCCTCGCGCAACATCTTTGGGATGTATCGACGTTCCTTGGCGAGAATGTGTGGTTTATCGAACCTTATATAATGATTGGGCCCTTCTTGCGTATGTTCACACACTGCAGACTTCGTTTCGCGCCTGTGTTATGTCAGCTAATTACACGCGAGTTAAATCCGTAAAAGTTGTTTTATTTATAATTGCTGAGTATACTTTAAAACACTACGCGTTATTAAAAGTAAATTTAAAAAAATACAACTTCGTTATAATTAAATAATCATAATGCGAGCTTCGAATGATTTACCAAAGAATTAATCAATGAACGTTTCGCTGCAAAGCATAAATTTGTCTGTTATAAGTAGGTACGTCTTTTTAGAAATACCTGTTATACAGACTCCACTCCGCTTGGTCATAACCAAAATATCATTATATTGAGTCTATTAATAATAACCGATCTCCATTTGATTATACAAACTAATGTTGATAGAACCGACTATGATCGAAGTTTCGATGAAAGGTACTTTGGTTAAAACGATATGGCCGCTAGCCCCTGCACTACGACGAATGATAAACGATCTATAAAAATAAATTAATTAACTCATCACCGACATTTTATGTAACAACATAATCACATTAAATCACGTTCGTGATTTATCGTATCACCGAATAACGGTTATGAAATTCGTTAAAAAAATATTGTTCCTAATTAATGTAGGCAGTGCTAATGTTTTATTACTTGGATTAATAGCATTTTATATTAAAGTTAAACAAAGCATACAAATAAAAACAAAACTAATGACGTCATATAAAAAATAAACTGAAGAAAATCGAATAGTGTTTTTTTTCTAGTATTAAAAATATTTACGAGTTTGTTAACGAAAAAATTATTCCATATGACGTCATGTCTCTTACCATGTTTGAGGAGTTTCTCCCGAGTTCCCGAAAGTTAAGCAACCAAGTGCGCGGTCGGTACTCGGATGGGTGACCATAATTTAACATGCACGTATGACATCAAAATATAAGGTTTCTATCAACTTTTGAGTCGTTTCCGGTATACGAGAAAGTCAAGGAGAGACCACTCCCGATTTTTATTTACTTTATTAAACAAAGCGTATTGGAAGTGCTTGGAATGGAGGAAGCATGACCACTTCCTCCATTCTTCGTAACGATCCCAGAGGTAAGCTACCATGTCCGCGGTTGGCAATCGGATGGGTGACCGAATTTTTTTAACTCTGTTTTTCTCCGTGCTCCGTCGGCACGTTAGGGACAGAAATGGTGACTTTCACCACTTGAAGAAATTCTTAGGTTGTGTGTGAAGTCGACCAACCCGCACTTGGCCAGCGTGGTTGACTAAGGACTAATCGCCCTTAATGTGAGTAGGCTCGAGCTCCTCGGTGGGGACATTATATGAGCTGTTGATGATGACTGGTTTTTCAACTTTAATGTCTTGTGTTTGTACTAGCGGTCACCCGCGGCTTCGCTCGTTTCCATGTCGGTTATCGCACCAAAAAGTGTATAAAACGTATCCTATGTTTTTCCAAGGGTCTCAAACTATCTTCATACCAAATTTCATGATAATAGGTTTAGTGGTTAAAGCGTAACAAACAAACAAACAAACTCACTTTCACTTTTATAATATTAGTTAGGATTAATTTTGTAGTGTTGTAACGAGTACTTAGTCAAGTTCTCAGGTCTCCTCAAGGTCGTCATTTCTACAAAAAGTCTATTTGAATTTAAATATTTTAGCCCTAAATTTTATTTTTGAAGATATCATTAAGGTACGTTCTCGACGGTTATAATTTCAACACACAAGGTGGTCTTTATGCATTGTCGGATCCCTTAAATAAATTATAATGTTCGGCGACCCTTCATTATTTTGAAATCTGATGACACAGATTCGATGACGAATCGTGCATTGTTCGAGAATAACTGTTCGGTTGCATACAATGCTGACGCTTTATTGTATGCTAGCTTCTGCACGCGACATTATATGCAGCGAAAAGGACTTTCCTCGTACCTTTTAACCGACTACAAAAAAAGTAGGAGGTTCTCAATTCGACTGTATGTTGTTTTTATGTGTGTTACTGTTTACTATGTGTACTGATTGTGATTTTTTTTAACGTTTGGAAGCTGGTGCTGTCCTGTGGTCCCAATTAAATTTGATCGATATCTGACAAGTAGTTTTTGAGTAATCCCTAATAATGCCTATTTAATTGACATCGTTATCATTGGTTATCAGTTAATTACTTGTTCGTCGAAAAGATCTCGAGATATTTTCCTGAAATTTCCTATACTAGTGTTGTAAACATTAAGAACAATATTTTTATTAAAAAAAACTGCATTCTAAACTAAAAACGAAGAAATAAAAATTTTGTTTAAAAATCTAAAATGTTTTTTTTGAGGTCCGTACCAAGGTGCTAACTTCAATATTTTTGTCATTCGTAATACATAGAACTGTGCGGCTACCATAAGCGCGCACTAAGAATTATGGCAACCTAATATGTCGCCCATTCAAAGAATTGAATTATCTGCCAACACACGTGTTCGTACCTGGGTCACTGCCTGGATCATGGAGAAGCAAAAGAAGCGTGAAGGAAGAAGCACCTTAGGTCTAGGGTTACCATCCGTCCGGATTAGTCCGGACTTCTAGGGTTCTGTCCGGACTTTGTCCGGCCCTGTAGTTTGTCCGGATTTTTGTTTTAAATGGAATACGAGTAGGTTAACTTGCATAAGTAAGTTATTTAATCTTTATTAATGTCCCACTCATATAAAAGCGATAGTTAGCTAGTTAGCTACGATGTCCATACTACTTTTACGAAGTGCGTACTGAAGTGCTGATGTTTGCATTTTGTGATTAAAATGTCCCGACTTTTTTGAACTGTCAGGCATTTTGTCAGGACTTTTAAATTTCTAAATGGCAACCCTACTTAGGTCAGTAGGTAAGGCTAAGTCGGCGAGCTTATATTCGCACTACCAACCAACTAGAAGTACCAGGCTACCATGAATATGTAGACGTTTAGCATGCTGTTAAATAGGATTGAAATTGATACCAAATTAAATAGAAAACGAAAAGCATAGAAAAAATTCCTGTCTGGATAAGTGCTGAGACGGGACTTGAACCCGCGACCTTTTGCTTGATATATTTCTGTGGTTCTATTGCTCTGTTGTTGGTGGCCCTGGACTGACTTAGCAACACTGTTCGGAGCAGCAACATTGTAATTGCAGCTACTAAGAAACCCAGGAACGGCGCTTTCACAGTTTTGAAACTATTGCATTTTTCGTCGGACAGGGGTATGTCACACCCCGCCTGGTACAGGGAGGGTTAAACATCCTCTGATAATATGATTATGGTACCCTGGTAGGTACTTGAGGTTGAAGCCTACTAAAACATTACCGTGCCTCTAATGCCACGCCATTGACTTAACTCGGCGGGAGGTGTACCCAACGAATGTTCCTAATTCGTTGGGTGTATCCCATAATAGGGTTGCCAACCCTCCCGGATTGCCCGAGAGACTCCGGTAATAACGGTCTACCTCCCGACCTCCTGGAGAGCAATAATTTCTCCGGTTTTTCTAAAAAATAAATGCATCCGTCGCTCGCTTTTCGCCACAATTCTCCTGGGTTGGTCCTTTCCAGAGTTGGCAACCCTACCCATAACCTATAATACAACACGGACTGTCGCTACCGGGTAAAAATACCACATTGGAATAAATGAAAAAGAATGGGGTTTCTTACGGGTATTTAAATGAAACAATTTTTTTGTTATATTTTATTATATTTTGAACTAGACAATGTGTGAATATTGTGTTATTTTTTAAATAAAACTACAGCCTAAAATTTTTGCAGGTGGCATATTAAAAAGCCAAAATATGCCTCAAAACTTAACAAAAAATAAAAAAAGATCGCTCAATATCAAAAGAACATAATACATTCTTACTTTTATACTTTTTTAATAAGAATTGCAACATGTTTTAATTTTAATATGTTTTTTTCGAAAAATCACTCAAAATAAAACTTAAAAATTACTCTTATGACTGTGACTGTAGCTAGACAATATTGTAATATTGGTATAAAAATAAAATAATGAATATAATATTTTTATAAATGAGTACACAGTGTCAGGATTGATAGACGAATATATTTAAATTTTAATAATGTCAACTACATCAGTCTTTAATGGCCAGTTTTAGTTTATGCAATAAAATTTTGTTTATAAAAATCTAAATGTTTTTTGAGGTCGGTGCCAAATACAAGTGACAACGTTTATTACAAATATTGAGGTTGGCACCGACCTCAAAAAACATTTAGATTTTTGTAAACAAAATTTTTATTTCTCCCGTTTTTAGTTTTGAAGGCAGTTTTTTTTTATTTAAATTTTTTTTCTGCTTTTTAGTGTTTTAGGTAAGTATAGAAATTTTCAGGAAACTACCTCAAGATCTTTAAGACACACAAGTGATATAATTACGATATCATCAATGTCAATTAAATAGGCATTATTAAGGATAACTCAAAAACTACTTGTCAGATGTCGATAAAATTTAAATGGGACCCCATGACAAGCACTAGCTTCCAAAGGTCAAAAGAATCTTAAAAATCAGTCCACCCAGTAACGAGTTATGAGGTAACAAACATTAAAAAAAAAACATACAGTCTAATTGATAACCTCCTCCTTTTTTGAAATCGGTTAAAAATTAAAGGGAAAAAGAAATTACGAATTTCTGCACTATGTAAATTTCACCCAGTAGCGCCTCCTGCCGTGTTAACATCCTGGCGCTACATGAAATCTTAACTGCCCTTTGTCCCTGTTGCCCATATGCTTAAAGAGGACAAAGATAAGGAAATTTTATGACGTTCGATAGTCCCTATGACGGGGATACAGATTACTGGGACAACGGGAATACACGAACAGAATTGTTTTCCGACAGAATGATAAAGTGGCTGAGGGTTATCGCCTCCACCTATCATCAATTAGCATCAGGTCAGGTGATGGCCAGCAGTCCAGGGAGTCAAAAGGGTAACAGTGACCGAAATACCCATACGTTCCGTAACAGGTTTCAACTCATTCGGTCCTTTCAATGCGTTTTTTCACAGCTGCTATTATGGCACCCACACACCATGATTCCATCATTTTGACACAGTGGCATTTAGGCTGAATAGATGACACACCGCCCTTAAGTCTTAGCGTTACAGATCAAATTCGCATGTTGATTTTGAGAAAAATGAAAGCAACCGTGATTGTGTATGAAAGTGCTAAATGTCAAAGGTATTTGGAGCGTGCTTTATTTCTGGTAATGCATTTTTGTGGTATACAAACTTTAAAATAATTGCAACACGCTTACATACATACACACGATGACGATCATAATTCCAAAAGGGTTGAGGGGAGTTTTAGATGACATTTAGTTACACAAAGAATCACCTCTGGCCACACAAAGCCATGGGATTGCACTAGGATACAAGCGAAATCCCCCACCGGCGCGACTCCCGTCGTACTAGGCAATCGCCAGACGCACCTTTGCACGATACGTGTGCCAACCCGCGTGCCAAACTGGAAGAAAACCAAGACTGGAAGTCATAGCCTTATTCAGTCTATGTAAGAGGACAGCGACTAGAGGATCCTCCTCCGTCTCCGCAGCCTCTTGTTGCGTCATCACTGTTGTGCAGAAAACGGCAGCTTTCCAAAATCTCATTGCAGAGTCCTCTCTCCACCGCTCTCAGAGCGTGGCGCTGGTTACGCCAGGCACACAATGAGTATGTGCAACCAGCCTGTCGCCAACGTAAAAGAAGCGTAAAAACCAACAACTTTTTTTTATAAAAAGTTCGAGCAAATGAGTCCAATCCACCTGATGGTAAGCAGAAGTGGAGTCCAAATGTGAAGATAGCTGGTGCGAGAGATAAACTGCTGCGCTAGCTACCCTCGCCTTGCAGACCTTCTTCGTTCCTCTATAGATGACCAGGATTGTAAGGAATGAAATGTAATGAAAAAGCTCTTTATTTAAATGGACTTTGCTCAGTACTTTAGAATCGTCAAAAGCCCTACCACCATTTCGGGAACAAATGATTATTTTACTTCAATAATAATTATCATGCTGAGATGGAGAAGAAATGGCGAAAGAAACTCCACAGCTTACGATTTCGTAATGATTTCAAACATTAATACAGGTCAATAATAACAATATAATTAAAATTACAGTTTTACATGCATAAATTTTGGGCAGTTATTACACCCACGCATTTGGGTCATTTATATAATAATTTATCTTGTAAAAAGCTATTCCTTAATTCAATCAATGAATTAAGTAATTTAACCACCACCATTTTGTGTTATGTCAGATGGATTCCTTTCAACTTAGAGGGAAGACGTACGCTGGTAGTAAACTCCATTTATTGATTGCACAACAAAGAAATGAGTTGCACAATTACTTAGTTCGCGTTGGAATGGAATGCTAGCCACAATTTGTCGGTGGAACCGTAGACCAGCACACGTAGTCCTTAAAAGGAAGGGAGATGGTGGGTTTAGGAAAAAAGCTCCTCAGAGCACTCGCTGTGTTTCAGACGGTAGAACGCGGTCAATGACGCAACATCGCGACGAAATTGGGGAGCCTCAAGATAGTTGGACAACTAAACCTTCATTCAGCAAACCAACAAAGAAAATATTTTTTTATTTTATTTGAACAGATGGCAAACAATCTTGCGGCCCACCTGGTGTTAAGTGGGACCGTCGCCTATAGACACTTGCAATATTAAGGGTAAATCACTTAACACTGCAAGTGCGTTGCCATCCTGGGGACTAAGATGATATGCCTTCCATGCCCAGTAATTACACTGGCTACCTTTCTCTTCAATCCGAAACACAGCAAACTGCTTCACGGCAGAAATACTCTCCTTTATGACAAGGGATTGAAGGAAAAACCAATAGTTTTGGTGTAAAACGTTTGCCTACTGTCAACATTTGCCTGATGCAACTCGGCCTCGCCAGAGAAATATGGCATGCGCTGTATTCATAACTACACTTGTAGCGTTAGCAAACAAACAATTAACCCGGCTTACGGATATGGCGCATAATTTCTGCATACATTTTGAAACGTGTTGAAATTGGTTCCTTTTCAAGTTTACGAATTGATTTGTGAGTGATCCTAAATTATTCTGCATACATACATACAGGGTGTTAAAAGACCTAAGACTAATGTAAAGTAAAGAGATGTGAACTGTAAAGAGACTAATGGTTTTGGTGTCAAATTTGTTAAATATTTTTAGCCATACCTTGTAATTATAACTAGTTTGGCATTGTTTATTTACCCCAATAAATGAAAAAAAAAGACATAGCCGAAGTCATATAAAAAATATCACATATAAAAATAAATTTTTGGGAAACGATTTTTATTTTTTGGTGTTACAAAAAGCTCCTAAAAATACCGCGCAAGTGCGGCGCTTAGCAACGTGGAGTCGTGCTAGACCTAATCACGCTAGGGAAGAAGATGAAGACCGATATTTTTTATGTTTGTTAAGGAAGCTCATGGCCTTCTAGGTACCTGATCGTAAGTGATGATTGATCAGCTCGAGACGGATCAGCATCGCCTCAACTCGAGCCGTTTTTTAAACTACGAGATGGAAAATAATCGCGGCCCATCTGGTGCTAAACTATGTAGATAGATATTTTACGACGATAGTCCATATACCTTCCTATAGGAGCAGGCTATTATCGCTCGCGCGGGGTCTCAGTCGCCGTTCTTGTTTTACTTAGGTATACTATGGCAGTAGTGTGCTGCAGGCAGCCCGCGAAAGGGGTGAAAGGGGTAAGGGTCATGGACGAAGAGACGTAGACTTCATTGCGTACGGTGATGCCTAAGTGCGTGGACGCCGAGCCGTCAGCGCGGGGACTGCAAGTTGACCACTCACCGCACTGCCGTTCGTGAGCTTGTCCCGAGGCGATCCGATGTTATTGCATTGCTGATTAGCGTGCCTTACACTATAGAGTTTAATACAAAGAATACTAAACTACTATAACTAGTGTAAGGCACACATTTCCGAACGTACCTAACTAGACAATTCTTTGGGCGATGTTTCGCCTTTCCCTTCAATCCGAAACACAGCGAACTGCTTCTCGGCAAAAATGAGAAAGGCGGTGGTACCTACTAGGTGGTAGACCCATAATATGTAGGGTCATCTGGGACCCTATATATGGGTCTACCGCCTAGTATAGTAGCTTACATTACAATCACGCTCCTGATACCAATAAAAGTGGAGCAGTGAGTGTCTTACTTTTCCTTTCTTATCACCCTAGGCGAGAGGCAATCGCGTAACTATATCGAGATCTTTAAGACAAACATGGAATAGAACTTTTACGATATCATCGACGGCAATTAAATAGGCATTATTAGGGATAACTCAAAAACAACTCGTCAGTTGTCGATGAAATTTATATGGAAGAAAGAAAGAAAGAAATCTTTATGGAATGGAAATATTATATGGGACCACATGACAAGCACCAGCTTCTTCAGAAAGAATCTTCAAAGTCGGTACACCCAGTAAAGAGTTAGAAGGTAACAAACATTAGAAGAAAATACAGTCGAATTGAGAATCTCCTATTTTTTTGAAGTCGGTTAAAAAAGGTATTGGTTATAGTTTTTATATTGTTACTAGCTGATCCCGCAAACGTTGTTTTGACTTATAAATTAAAAAAAAAAATTAAGGTAGGACATTGGACAACCCTTATCACTAAGGGGTATGAAAAATAAATGTTAGCCGATTCTCAGACCTACTCAATATGCTCACAAAATTTCATGAGAATCGGTCAAGCCGTTTCGGAGGAGTACGGGAACGAACATTGTGACACGAGAATTTTATATATAAGATTGTTCGAATAAATTAAGTGGTATTATTATTATAAAATTATATCCCCGCGTGTTGTAAACCTAAAAACTATTCTGCTGACGCTACACCAACACCTGAACAACGTCCTTTACGATATTATAGGTCAAAGTTACGCTAGCGATAACATGCAAATTTCAATAAATAAGCAAAACTGGGTCGAATTTTAAGGCAATGTTGGCGTCGCATCATTGGAAATAGTTACCGATAAATTTTTATGTTCAAATATTTGTTCCTAGAATCATTTAAATTGTTCGACACCTGATAAAATGAAAATCTCTTTACTTTTGTACTGAGCATGGAAGGCAAATCATCTCAGTTCCCAGAATGGCAACGCACTTGCGGTGTTAGGTGATTTACCTTATTGCAAGTGTCTATAGGCGACGGTAACCACTTAACACCAGGTGGGCTGCAAGTTTGTTTGCTATCGCGTAACTTAAAAAAAAAGACTCCGCAGCATTTTATGTAAGCAGCCAAAAAATTAATTGTACAGCCATATTCTGGAGTCGTTCGAGCTTGTTAAGCGATTCTTCAGTCACTACCAAATAGCAGATGTAATTGAGGATAGGGAAAATGTCTGTCATAACGATAGATATAGGAAACTATAGATTGGCAATGTAAAAAAACATTTAGATTTTTATAAACAAATTTTTTATTTCTCCCGTTTTTTGTAGGCGGTTTTTTTTATTTAAATTTTTTTTTCTGCTTTTTAGTGTTTTAAGTATAGAAATTTACAGGAAACTACCTCAAGATCTTTTAGACACACAAGTGATAAAATTAGGATATCATCAATGTCAATTAATAGTCATTATTAGGGATAACTCAAAAACTACTTGTCAGATGTCAATAAAATTTAAATGGGACCCCATGACAAGCAGTAGCTTCCAAAGGTCAAAAGAATCATAAAAATCGATCCACCCAGTAACGAGTTATGAGGTAACAAACACTAAAAAAAAAAAAAACATACAGTTGAATTGATAACCTCCTCCTTTTTTGAAGTCGGTTAAAAAGAGAAAGAGCATACTAACACGTATATTAGAGCGAGATAGATAGATGAGACCATTTCACGTACACGGGGGACTAAGATGATATGCCCTCCATGCCCAGTAATTACACTGGCTACCTTTCCCTTCAATCTGAAACACAGCGAACTGCTTCACGGCAGAAATAAGAAAGGCGGTGGCACCTACAAAGACGACCCTACATATGGGTCTACCACCTAGTGAAGTCTGTCTGTGTCGTCCACCGAGTCGTTTAAGAGTGTAAGAGTGTATCACTGAAGATTTAGTTGCTATGGGTTAGGTGACCCTTCCATGCGGGACAGGATAGCCAACCTGTCACTATTTGGTGCACTGCATGGTTCATACTACCAGTTGTGGTTTTTTTTTGTAACCAAATGTTATCTAAGGCCTTGCTTAACCTATTTTTTGATACTAGAAAAATGCACTGAAAAAAAATCGACTTGCCTCAGGCGGGACGTCGGCACGTCGCGGCAAGTCGATTTTTTTCAGTGCATTTTTCTAGTATTATATTTACGCGTTTGTAAACGCAAAAATAAAATTATTCCATACTATTTTTTGATTATGAGTGTGATTATTTATGTATGTTAATATGGGGACGTAAATAATTTAAGGAAAGGTCCTACCTTCGTCTCTATCTCAATTTTATTTCGTCAATTTTATGTGATTAAAAAATAAAATTGAAATTATTTTTTTCATTCTGACCAAAACTTCGTGACCCAGTTAATTAATATGACCTACTTATAAAAAGCTCTGGCCCTTAACAAAGGTAAAAAAATAACCTAATCAGAACAAGATAATGCACATTAATTGTTATTATTACATTAATACCTAGAAGTGGTGACATTGAAAACAATACACACGATATTTTATTGCGGCGACAAGTCTGAAGATTTGTGTATTTTTATTATAATCTTGTTGTTTTGTTTTTAATATTTTTTTGGTACAGTCAACAGCACTTCGGGCTATACAAAACTGTAAAATTTCTTCAAAAGATTTTTAACCTAAGACTATACAATATAAAGTGCATAATCGATTGAAAAAATTTGACAGTTTGTGGTAACCCAACGTGCTGTTGTCTGTACTTATTAAAGTACATTTTAAATAAAGCAAATCTCATCACACGCTTTCATGAAGCTTGATGACATACATTTCTTACCTAGCACTTCCTAGACACTTATGTGTGTCCTAGTACCCACCTTCAAAATCGTTCGTTTTCTAAATTGATGTTACTAGGCCTCCCTTAAAAATATTTAATCATTGACGCCCCCCCCCCCCCCCCCTGAAGATTTCATAAAGTGTATGATAACAATTTTTTTAACGTGTCAACAATTTTCGCGGCTCCTTTTAGACTAGTCCGCGCCTCCCAATTTTCGTACTGTTATATCTCCTTGTTCCTTCATCTCAACTCCATTACTCCACTATCGGATTGGTAGGATGGTTTAATGTTATTTGGCTTGCAGACAAGCATACGGTCTGCCTGGTGCTAAGCAGTCACCGTAGCCTATAGACGCTTGCAACACTGACGTCACACTCGCGCTGTCAACCCTAGTTCCTTTCCCTACCTCGTGCTCTGGCGACCTTACTCACCAACAGAAACACAACACTACAATGTAGTTGTTATTTGCCTGTGGTCTTCTGTGAGGTGGAGGAACTACTTCAGTTCGTGTGCTCCAAATGCGAGCGAAAAGTGCGCTGTGCCTACCTCGATTAAAATGAACGATGATGACGATAATGTCAAAAGGCGTTCTTTTTTTATTTGTACGCGACCAAATTAGAAAAGCTCCTGTGCTGTTTTAGAGTAGAAAATAATTAAACTTTATTTCATATCTACACGAATATAAACCCCTAGCATCTTTCTTCGCCATATCATCATTCACAGTCTTCAATGGATTCGGTGGAGCACTGAGCGATGCGACTTATCTGCAATGAGGCACTTGAACACCGAAGGCGGGTAGCTTGCCTCTCGGTCTTTATCAGGTGCATTTCGGAGAGCGCGCGGAGGTTCTTCATAATTTGATCCCCCCAGCCCCTTTGCGTCACCGAACGACCAGGCGCGGCGAAGGCTTTCACCCTTACGTTGTGGATATACCTCCCATCCGTACGAAGCGCTTTGCTTTCTCTTTCATTATGCGAACAGCTAAGGAGTGGAACTCGTTGCCAAGGTCTGTTTTCACGGATCAAAATAATCTGGATATCTTTAAGGCCAGAGTGAACAAGCATCTTCTAGGCGAGCGTGTACCATCTTAGGCCTGATCTTCTCTTCACATCAGGTGAGATTGTGGCCAAACGCTCAGCCTATTAGGCATAAAAAAGACTATACATCTTTTCTTAGGATTCAGAGCGTGAATGTACGTTAAAACGAATGGAAATCGAATAGCTTACACTCAATTTTAATTCAAGCTAAGACAAAGCGCTACATAGTACAAAAGAGGTACTATTCGATCCCCAAAATAATGCAAGCTTATTTTTCACCTTGACCCAGCTCCGTTCTTTATTCAAATCGAATCATTGTTCGGGATGCATCTTTAGATTGGTCCGCTAACCTACATACCTCGTGTGTCACGCATTATACCGTGTGTGGTCTGGTTGAAAAAATAAATCGTTCGTATCGGTTAGACACTCCGAATTCGGATGTCGTCGTGAATGGTCGTGATGTCAGTGACAGAAGTGATCATGTTACCTTTATTATTATTACTACTCGTTAATCTCGTTAACGCCGAGTTTTACAATCGAGTTAACCACATGGAGTATTATAGGAATCGGACGCGACCTTCTAAATCTTTTTCGAGTTTTTCAACGAACTATTTCAATCAGAATTTTGTGTCGAAGCCGGGGAAAGGTGATAAAGTACAATGTGGTACCAGGACTGTTGATTTTAATCCGAGGAGGACAGGGAAAATTGTGGGTGGTACCGAGACGCCTTATGGAGCATATCCTTGGCAGGTAAGTACTTACTATATTTTTACTTTTTCGAACGTAGTATAGAAGAAGTCTTGTAATCGTCAAAAAATTCGACCTCCAGATTTTGACGGATATACACGATTTGGACCTTTTTTTTGGAAATATGTCTGTGTGTGTGTCTATGCGTTAGCACGAAAACTCGAGCATGCTTAAGCTTATTGCAACCAAATTTAACACAGGTAACATCAAAATATAAGGTTTCTATAAAATTTTGAGCCGTCGATCACGAAAGTTAAGCAACCAAGTGCGCGGTCGGTACTCAGATGGGTGACCAAAATTTAACATGCATGTATGACATCAAAATATAAGGTTTCTATCAACCTTTGAGTCGTTTCCGGTATACGAGAAAGTCAAGGGGAGACCACTCCCGATTTTTTTAGGCGTATCCAAATATAGCCATTAATTAAACAAAGTTTTTAATACTAGAAAACAGTACATTGAAAAAATCGACCTGCCCCAGGCGGGAAGGGTAGCGTAGTGGTTAATGCTGCCGCCCGATTGCGGAGAATACTGGGCTCGGTTCCCGCCTGGGGCAGGTCGATTTTTTTTTCAGTGTATTTTTTCTAGTACTTATTAATAATACTAGTATAGTATTATATTATCTGTGTTAATAATATTTACGCGCGTATTAATAATATTATTTTATTAAATTATTCCATTAAACAAAGTTACTTTTACGAATTTAGGTTTCTTTATAGTTTCCTCATTTATCGATAGGGTTACTCCTGTGAAGTTCGAATAAAACAGATTCAAAAAATCCGGCCTTATGCCTTGCCTATATCACAAAAGAAACCTTTGCGCAAAATTTCAGATATGTATTAAGGTCCAAAGGTACCGCAAACCGAGGTTACTTTGAGTTTGCTACTTTAACAAGGAGTAATTTTAGTAAAATTTTCCGGGCCCTCTGAGTTAGAACAAATATAATTTAGAATCTAGAAGTCTTCCTTCTATAACTGGGGTGGCACAAAAACTTCGGAACCGCGTACATCTCTCTTTCGAGTGATATGCAGGCCAAAACATCTGAGACTTTAGACGAAGATGACAAGCCTTTTTTTATTCTTCGCAAGTTTCAATGCCATCAAAATTGAGACTTACGAAGGATAAAAAAGTTGAAAAGAATGGGAACATTTGCAAATTCCACTAAGTATCAGCATTATACAACATGTAAACTAAATAACCAACACCCTGAATACAGGCGGTTTGCGATCGGCTTCGGAGTTGATTTCAATAGTTAAAAAAAAAAAAATTTTTTTTAAAAAAAAAACAATAAGTACCCAGAAAATGTTGTACGATGTTTCTGGGTACTTTTGTTTTTTTTTTATTTAAAAAAAAAAATCTTTTTTTTTTTAAATTATTGAAATCAACTCGGAAGCCGATCCCAAACCACCTATATTCAGGGTGTTGGTTATTTAGTTTACATGTTGTATATCAATTAAAGACGGATTGGAACTGATGTGATCTATCGTAAATGTGTCTGTGGTTATTGTAATCATTGGTCCAAAGCAAACTCATATGGATGTCCCCGATGCCAAGATTCAGATTGATATTTTAAGAAATTTTATAATAAAGTTGATTTGCTGGTTGAAATATTTAACTGCTGTCAATGTCCTGATGGATTTTATGTGATTTTTAAGGTACAAAAGTTTCTATTATAATTAGATTAAAATAATAGGAACTCAACAAATTAAACACGATTATTGGCAAGTAAATATCGCTATTATTTTTGAAAAATTACCTTAATTAATGATAAACTACACCCAATTTTCATTTTTTTTTATTTTAAATTTGTCAAAGATTAAACGCTAAAGTTATCTTTGACTTTCAAGCAAATCAGAGGAGGTGTAAAAGTAGCCCCAACATCCAGGCTAGTTTGACACCTCTTAAAAAAATAAAAAAAAAAAAATGGAGAATCTGAGAGTGTTGTTTTAGCACACATCTCAAAGCCATCACTTTATTGTTCTGTTGAGATACAAAAAACTTGAAGTTTCATTTTAGTTCTTTAATCGTTACCTCTACAAAAATCTCCAAAAACATGTCAAAAAACGTAGGTTTACGGTTGGGTGTTGATCAGTCAGAACTTTGCTTTTATTATGTTCATACTAATATTATAAAGTGGAAAGATTTGTATGTACCTATGTAACAAATAAAGTCAAAAACTACTAGACCGATATTGATGAAAGTTGGTACACATTTAGATTAGATGTTGTGAAACTAATTAATTAAATATAATATACCTTTAAAGGTATCCGCAGCCGCCCGGATTGCGGAAGATGCTGGGTTCGATTCCCGTCTGGGGCAGGTCGATTTATTTCAGTATATTTTTTCTAGTCTTAGTACATAAATTATTAAATAAAACTCGTCAACTAGAATAAGCCATAACAATGACAACGCCATCTAGTGACGGATAACTGAACTAACATTGCAAACGTTTAATTTATGAGTCCTGACGATTCTAATCAGGATAATGGGATATTCTTATCAAATTATTGCAATGTCATAGGTCTTTGATAAGTCTGTAAAGTTTAAATGGAATCTGACCGTTTAAAGTGGGTCAAAATCGAGTCTAAACGAGTCAGTTATATACATACAAACAAACATACAGGTGAAACTAATATAAGCGTGTTTTAAACATTCAAAGCCCTGTGATTTCGGTTAAAAAGTAAAAATTTCAAACAAGCAATCAAGCAAAGATGAAGCTTATAAAAGTGTGTTAATAAAAAAAGTGTATCCTGACAATTAAGAACAAAAAAAAGTCTTGGAAGTTATGTGCTTTTAATTAAGGCAATTGATTTTAATCATCCAACATCAATGCCATTTGATGCCGGCAGAGTAGAATAGCATCACCCCATATCCTTCAATGGGTGTCGTAAAAGGCGACTAATGGATCAGCAAAGGGGTATTGATCACCTTATACTCCGTCCACCAATCCGCATTGGGCAAGCGTAGTGGACTACTGCCTAAACCTCCTTCGATGACAAGGAGAGGCCTTGTATCCAAGCAGTGGGTCGAATTATAATGGCTGTTATGATGATCCAACATTCATCATCATCAACAGCTCTTCATTAGTCCCCACCGAGGGGCTCGAGCCTACTCCATATTAGGGGCGATTAGGCCGTAGTCAACCACGCTGGCCAAGTGCGGGTTGGTCGACTTCACACACAACCTAAGAATTTCTTCATAGGTGTGTGCAGGTTTCCTCACGATGTTTTCCTTCACCGTAAACGCTTTGATTATAAAAATTATACGGTGTAAAAATTTTGAATTCATATGTACATATGAATTCAAAATTTGAAACCTCATAGGTAGGTACGTGGCGGGGATCGAACCAGTGTCTCCCGGGTGGGAGACGACGCTCTTACGCACTACGCCACCGACGCTTCTTCCAACATTATTAGGCCCCTATTCAATATTCTATTTTTAAAAAGAAACGTTAATTTTTTTTATTTTTATTAATACAGTTGGACCACAGATAATATAATACTATACTAGGTTGGACTATGTGACATGTATGACCGTGTGTTGAAATAAAACTGATTTCTATTGTATTCTATTAATATAAACAATATCATTTATCAACTAGGGCAGTAAAACTTTAATAAGATCGATTAATTTGCGATATAAGGCTTTGATTTTTACTGCCCGAGGTAAGTACGGTCACCATCAAAAGTAGATAATCACTTTAGTACCTTGTCATAATAATATTCTTCTATAGATATATATAAAAATGAATACTGACTGACTGACTGACTGACATATCAACGCACAGCCCAAACTGCTGGGTCTAGAGATTCCAAATTTGTTACGTAGGTTCCTTATGAGGTCCAGGGGTACACTAAGAAAGATTTTTTGGAAATTCACCCTCTTAGGGGGTGAAAAGATAGTATGGAAATCCGTGATTTTTAAAGTAAATCCATAAAAATTGGTACATGGTCTTTCAGTTACAAATTAAGAAAGATGTATTTTAAGATTTTTGGGAATTCAATCACTAAGGAGGTAAAATAGGGGATGATAGTTTGTATGTAAATAAGTAATTTTTAAGTAAAATCTATGAAAATTTGTAGGTATTTGGATTAGGGTTAGAAGAAATAATAAGAAAATTTAAATGCTGCCCGAAGTAACTATTCTACGCGGACGACGTCGCGGGCTAAGTTAGTTCATACATAATTGTCGCGCGTATTACTGCACAAACGCTGGCGTTGCTATGACATGGTACTAAAGTGATCATCTATTTCTGAAGCTGACTGTACAAAATTTTATGTCAACTCTGACCAGGAAGTGGCATAAATAATATTACAGCCATTTCAAATACTCTCCATAATCTCTCCATATAGTAAACATTGTTATAAAAACCAATTATGCATATGACCAGTCTAAAAAGGTCGCCTTTTTATCTCACAGTCATAATCCTTTCATACAAACTGTTTACTCATTAAATATTATGCAAGCTCTTTCATAATTTGCGAGCGAAAAAACAAAACCGATTCCCGCCAAAAATAACAAAAGCTGTCAGTTTGACAGATGACCGCCATACCCGTAGCTGCATATAGCGCGCATTGTGAACGAACTTTCACTTGTACTCCTTGCAAATCGATTTTTCTTTGTTTCTGGCCGTTTTATGCAACCATGGTATGATATAGTTTCGCTGTATGCAATAACAACAGTAGGTCTAATGACCTACAAATGAATGACTCTTTTACACTTGAAAATACCTTAAGGGGACATTATAAGGTGACCTCCAGTGAATGCATGTTTTGTATGCGTTCACTGGTAACCTCATCATCATTAACAGCTCATATAATATCCCACCTAGGGGCTCGAGCCTACCCCACATTAGGGGCGATTAGGCCATAGTCAACCACGCTGGCAAAGTGCGGGTTGGTCGACTTCACACACAACCTAAGAATTTCTTCATAGGTGTGTGCAGGTTTCCTCACGATGTTTTCCTTCACCGTAAAAGCGTCTATTAAACGTACATATGCATTCAAAATTTGAAAACACATTGGTACGTGGCGGGGATCGAACTAGTGCCTCCCGGGTGGTAGACTAGACAATGCTCTTACGCACTACTGACGGAGCACAGCAAAGACGAAACTGAGGCCGGGAAAATAAGCCTACTAGATACACGTACACACATATGACGAAACTACACCTTGCCTATACTAAATAAACCGGCTCACACACTACATAGACATAAAACGAGTCTAATACGAAATGTCAACGCACAAAATATCGATGGATGCTAATTCGATGCTACAAGACTTCGATGCACGTTAGTTACAAAGATCTTTACTGCTATACTACTGAACTTCGATGTAGGGGAAGGTGGTACAAAATGATCCCCCTAAGGGAAAACAGCTGTAAAACGACTGTGTGCCACTTTTTCCCAAACTAAAAATAGTTAAGCGATAGCTATTCTATTGAAGTACAAATTTAGTAAGCCTTTAATCGCGTAAGTCATCTGGTATAATTTTTATATTTTTTTTTGTGAAGGTCTACTAGAGGATCATTTTGTACACCCCTGTGTCCAAAATGATCCCTGAAGTGCGGGTAAAATGATTCGAACTGACACCAACATCCCTGTCACATAAAATATACGTGGACTAAAGCTACATAGTGTCAAATAATGGCATACCTTAGATTAGGCACAGTAATTTTAAATATTTTGTGATAAAAAAATTCCCACTGCCATCGACGCCATGACACTAATAGACATTGCCCTGCTCGGCCGCAGGAGCCTGAAATTCACTTAAAATATCCTAGATGGCACCATTAAGTGGGTAAAACAGACGGGGATCATTTTACCTCGAGGGATCGTTTTGTACCACCTTCCCCTACTTACGTTAACTTACCAGTAGGTACTTAGCTATTTACATTTCACACTTTTGAACTAACGTGCTTCGAAGTTGAGTAGTATCGCAGTAAAGACCTTTCGAATTCCAACTAACGTGCATCGCAGTCTTGTAGCATCGAATTAGCATTCATCGATATTTTGTGCGTCGACATTCCGTATAATGGGCCTGCCACACTATGCTCCTCACGCTGTTCATCGCACTGCTCCTCGCGCTGCCACGATGTTACCCTATCTGCCCACACACAGTCTGTGAAGCCTGACCGGCCTTTGACCACGACCTTTTTCGCACGTTCTTGTCGTACGCGATCCACTTTTCATCACCAGTTATCAGCTTCTTCAAAAATGGTTCGGTTTCATTACGTCGTAATAAAGAATCACAAATGAGTACACGGTTCATTAGGTTTCTTTCAGTGAGCTCGTGAGGTACCCAAATGTCGAGCTTTTTTGTGTACCCAGTTTTTTTCAAATGCGCCAAAACTGTTTTGTGGTCAATTCCCAGTTCTTCAGCTACGTCGTAACTACTGACATGCCGATCTTGCTCCACTTTTTCAAAAATGGCATCCATTTTATCTGTAATAGGGCGACCAGAGCGACGTGCATCTTTGACATCAAAATTTCCGGATTGAAAACGCCTAAACCAAATTTGTGCTACTCTCACAGACACTGCACTAGGTCCATAAACATCGCAAATTTTTTTCGCGGCTTGCGTTGCATTTTTACCTTTTTTGTAGTAAAATTTTAAAATGTATCGAATTTCTTCATTAGATTCCCTCGTCTTGGCGGTACGAAAAACAAATGAAAATCACACATTTTCCTAATTTGAATTTGGAATTATGTTCTTTAAAATTTAAACTTTCAATGATACCAAAACCAGCCAGATACAAATAGTATAGCCAAAGAGATTTTATTACAAGTTTATACATACTATAATGCGAAAAGACTTTTTCCCCAACCTAATATCAATGTCATACAAAGAAATATATATCGTCGTCGTCGTCCTCGCCAACGAAGATGGTGGATGACATCTATTCATCGCAAAAGAACGTTGTAAGTACAAGTAATAATGTTGTGTGAGCGCTCGATGCAGACTGCGAACGCGCGATAGTGTGGCCAGGCACTCGCGCTCGTATTGCCGGTCCTTTGACTCGCGCACAAAAAACCAACAAAATGGGGAGCGATGGGCAGGACGAGGAGCATGACGTGTGGCATGACGAGTAACGTGGCCACACAACATCCCTGCCTCCATTCCTCGCTACTTCCCACGCCACTCGTCGAGTGTGTGGCAGGCCCATTAGACTCACATAAAACCGGCCACAATTCTTTCTTCGCAGCGCTCCATTTGTACCTACTTTTTGTTTGGTTTGAGAGGGTAACATGAAATTTTCTTATTTTCATGCAAAACTATCATCACATTTCACATTTTAATTTATATAATAAAATCTCGAATACTTAGGTCTTACCAAAAGGAGGGGTCCACGTCCGGAAGCCTCCTCGTGGCGTACCCTGGTAACGTGGTGGGGAAACTTTCTCGGCGGGTGTGTGTTGCTTTTGATGTCAAGTCCCCTTGGCATTCGAAGTCACATGCCATCGTCGAGTTGTTTTTGTTTTCCCACCACGGTTAGTTCCGGACAGCCCTTTTAAGGGCCACGACCGCGCCCGAAGTCCCCCGAGTGCGGTCCGATGGCTGCTCCCGGCATCCTCGTCGGGAGGACGCGCCAGGTCGAGCAGCCGTCGGTGAGGAGGCGGCCTATAAGGCCGGCGTCGGCCAGCGGCCCACAGGGGCTGGCGTTAGTCGGTAGCCCCTGTGGGCTGCTGGCGACCAATTGGTGCACAAGGAGTGCCCAGACGGGCAGCGTTGGGACGGTTTCGGTGTATTTGCGCTCACGTACGCAGATCCCGAGCCGTCCCGTAATAGCGCACTTAAGGTCAGGCCGGGGAGAATGTTTAGTGGATATGGAGGGAACGCCTTTACCTCGAGTATGCGGTTGGCACCACCCCGCAGGGACGATGCGTAAATGCATTTGACCTCCCCGTCAAAAAAAAAAGGGATCAGGTCGCCCTTTGTCCAATTAATTTTAATATAATGACTGTAGTTTTGGATTGGTTGGTGTATAGGCACAATAAAATGATATATTTTATGCCCTCTGTAGTAAGTCTTCGCACTAAATTGCGTCACAATAGAGCTATGCAAAATGCGTAGAAAATATTCATAACTTTTCTAGACATATCTAGATTCAACCAGTTTGCTGCTCTCAATACGTGAATCGTGCAAATGTTTGCAAAAATTAACAATTAACATGTAATGAACTTTTATCAACACACGATATATTGTAGTTTGCTTACCTTGATCCCAATGTTATTTGTGATCGTAATACGTTTTCTTCTTCCCTGTCTTCTCGGTCAGTCGTCATCTCAACATTATTAACACCCTTCTTTGCCATATCACCTTTCACACAGTGTACCTACTATAACAGTGTAAATAAGAACTTCTATAGACTGTGGTACTATCATTTCTTCGATCTTTGCGGCCATCTTTCTTCTTTGTTTTTAAGACCACTTTATTAAAACATTATTTTAACATTAATGTACTATCACAGTGTAAATAAGAACTTCTATAGACTGTGGTACTATATTATCACCATTTCTTCGATCTTTGCGGCCATCTTTCTTCTTTGTTTTTTAGACCACTTTATTAAAACATTATTTTAACATTAATGATAAATTTGCTTAAAGAGTAGACTTTTCAATTTGTTTTTAAAACTAGAAAAAATTCGACCTGCCCCAGGCGGGAATCAAACCCGCCACCAGACCTGCTTTCGCTGTCGAAATTTGTCAGTGCTTATGTTTTTATGGGAAACATTGTTTCATGAAATCTTTGAAATTTGCGCTTCTTAGATCCGAACGAAATATTTTTGTAAATATTTGATGCCCAGTTAAGATGAAACTACCATATATTATGTAATAATTGCGTTTACAAACGCGTAAATATTTTTAAAACTAGAACCAATACACTGCAAAAAATCGACCTGCCCCGGGCGGGAATCGAAGCCGGCACCTTCCGCAATCCGGGTGGTTGCGTCAACCACTACTACGCCACCAGGGCACTGCGTTCGCTGTCGAAATTTGTCAGTGCTTGGTGCTCATGTTTTTATGGTAAACAATGTTTCATCAAATCTTCGAAATTTGCACTTCTAAGATCCAAACGCAATATTTTTGCAAATATTTGACGTCCAGTTAAGACCTTAGAAGTTCAAATTTCAATGTTACCATAAAAACATAAGTACCATTCACTGACATATTTCGACTGCGAAAGCAGTGCCCGGTAGCGTAGTGGTTGACGCAGCCGCCCGGATTGCGGAAGATGCTGGGTTTGATTCCCGTCCTGGATAAGTGGATTATTTTACTGTATTTTCTTATTTCAAAAATATTTAGGCGCTTGTTAACGTAAAAATAATTCCATACTTTCGTTGTTTTATTTCTTTTTGCAAATGTTTTACAAAAAAACATTCGATGCACGTGCGGAATTATCGAAATGTCGAAATGGAATTATGAAAATGCACCTGTTCTGCGAGAAATATTTTTTCGGTGCATTTACGAGACAATACGACAACAGCCGGGGATTGCAAACTTTCGCATTGAAGCCCGCCCTTTCGGGTCCAACCAGTGCATCGTTCAGTAGCGTCTGATATCCGGCGAAAATACGATGGACCGTCGGCCACATCTACACAAAATAAAAGATTACATTCAAAATTTGTTAACAATAAAATTAACCTAAATTGGGTAGCCTTATCGCGAAAAACGATCTCTTCCAGACAACTTTAGGATGGGCAGGATTTGATACAATAACATAGAGGGAAGACAGCGATACAACAACTCAAAACTAACAATACATACTATCTATGTAACATATAAATTGCCATAATTCCAAAAATTTCTTGATTCTGTGACATAGACCTACTATCCATTTTTAAACATAAAACTGCGTAATTTAATTTATTAATAGACGTAATTTCAACATAACTTTAAACTGTACTTACGGAATAAGATTGCGTAATCGATTACAAGAGCATCGATTTCGGATGTTGATCGATATATCGGAGTCGGCGACTGATTCCGCCAAATTATGGTTATCGCTCAGTGACACAGTTAAAATTCAACGCAATTTAGTTTCATTAGGTTAATGAGTAAGAGAGAGTTTTGCGAAATATAATATTTTTTTTATTTACTGTTCCAACGTAACATTGATGTAAACTTTTTTTATGGTTGACAGGGAAGCAATTGGCCTTCATGTCACTTTTAAGCAAACATTGCTCTGGAGTTCTTGTTGTAAAACATGTTGTAAAACACTTATTTTTGTTACTTTAGTTACATTTTCACTTGACATTGGTAAAATGCGTACGTTTAATGCGTCGCGACGCCACTAATTAAGAATAGAATAGAAACATAGCTCTCACACGAATAAAATAAAATATTTACAACTAGTGTTGTACAGAGTGAATTATAAAGTTACATTTTATAGCATACAGCTGTCCCGACCACGCGCTGTGGTAATTTCATATTACTGTCCTATAACATTGAATTTGTAGAAAAAGAAATGAGAATTACTTATCAAGATAAAAACTATCCTATCTCTCAAGTTGGATCAAAACACACTTTTAAAAAAAAAGTTAATACAGATTGTTACTTTCGGACTTCATCCCGGACAAACATCGTGACACTGGAATTATATATAATAGACTAGTTGTCCCGACCACGTATTGCTGTGGTAATTTCATACTACTGACCTATAACATTGTATCTGCAGTAAAAAAAAATAAGACTCAAGATCAAGATAAAACCTATCCTGTCTCTCAAGTTGGATCCAGCTGCACACGGAGTACAAATTTGATTAAAATCAGTTAAGTAGTTTAGGAGTCCATCGCGGACAAACAACGTGACACGTAATTTATATTAAGTTAATAGGTTTACCTATTGTATATGAAGCGTCGGTGGCGTAGTGCGTAAGAGCGTTGTCTCCCACCCGGGAGGCACGGGCTCGAACCCCGCCACGTACCAATGTGTTTTCAAATTTTGATTTCATATGTACGTTTATTCGACACTTTACTGTGAATGAAAACATCTTGAGGAAACCTGCACACACCTATGAAGAAATTCATAGGTTGTGTGTGAAGTCGTTCAACCCGCACTTGGCCAGCGTGGTTGACTAAGGCCTAATCGTCCCTAATGTGCGGTAGGCTCGAGCCCGAAGTGGGGACATTATATGAGCTGTTGATGGTGATGATGATGAAAAATAAATTACCCATTAATGTTCTTTGTAATGTTAAATATTAATATACATTTCCCTTATAAAATTTAGTGATTTGATCATATTCCTGAACTGATTTAGTGAAAAGACAAAAATAGACAAGTCAGGACTTGAACACCACCGTTTATCGCTAATTATTGCCTCCTTTACCTCAGTCGCAACAAAGTGGCAACAAAGAATAAACTTATGAGTTCGTGGTTTAATGTTTCGCTCAACAGTGCAACCAATTCAGTCTTTTCACTAAATCAGTTTAGGAATTTGATCAAATCACTAAATTTTATAAGGGAAATGTTAAAATCTAATAGTTATTTTAACATCTGCAGGGATTCGATCAAATTCCTTAGGGATTTGATCAAATCTCTATTTTCATCATTTCCCATGTCGCGTGAGTCTTTGTATGTGAGAGATTTTCCGTATCATTATAATTAGCTATTGTATCCAAGTCTCAGCTTTTCAAAGATGATGATGAAAAACTAAAAATGGTTACAGGTGGAAATCCAGATGCTGGACTTGGACAAGCTGATCTTTGAGCACCATTGCGGAGGAGCTGTCATCGCCGAGAGGCTGGTCTTGTCTGCAGCACACTGCTTTGATAAGGTTTGTATGGCATGCGTGGCAGCCTCGTGGCAGCCGACAAATAAATACTTAAGTGCATCGCAGCCACGCGCGATTTTCCGCGCTGCAACTATAGGGTTCACTATCCATTTGCATAAAAATTTAAACCATAAAATATTTTGGCATATGGTACTCTATACTATGATACTTACGCATAATAATTTTAGCCATAACAGATTTTAACATAATTATTTTGATCATAAATAGAGACGGTATAAAAAAGCATAATGGTATCAAACTATAATTATAATTAATATAAGCATAATCATCTTTACCTACCCGCCACTCGGTCATATAGGTGCATAAAACATTAGACTCTCCCAAAAACAGTGAACTCCGCCTGGTCATAAAAAAATAACCCTAACCTACCCATCACTAAGCCATGTAGGTGCATAAAACACCAGACTCTAGACAAAATATTATGCCACTATCCACTATGCCTAAAAAAATTAGGGCAATATAAAAATTATGCTTAAATATATTAGTCTAAATTACAATTACGCCACACTACATATGCGGCCAAAATCAATTATGCCAAACTATTATTATGCAAATAAAAATATGCCAAATTCTTTATGCCAAAGTATCTTAGGAATAAAAACATTATGTCAACGAAAAGGATCCCAAACTATAGATCTACTTATAAAAACAGCTCTGGCACAGACCGACACCGAAGCTATTCTGAAGCTAAGCAAAGCCAGCTTAGCTAATTAAGCGAAGCTAAGATAAATTAAATGTCCCGTGCACACCAAGAAATAACCGAAAGCTCTTAGTCAGTGAAAACGTAGTGATTATATACTCTTTGAGTCAGTGTTGCGAACTAAGAGCAAAGCTCTTAGGTTGCGAAGTTTAGTTTGACGGACGTCGGTCACCATGAATATATTCAACGAAGAAAGTTCCGATGATGAATACGTTACCCATAGAATAGAATAATAGTTAAAAAAAACTAAAAAAACACGAAACTGAAAAGTGAAAAAAAACTTTTTAGTATAGAAACTAAATGATGAACGAAAAGTATAATTACTATTTACAGAAAAGCGTGGGGTGCTCAATTACATTAGTTCTTGAAAATATTCGATCGGTACAATTACATTGAGCACCCCACGCTTTTCTGTAAATAGTAATTATACTCAAATCAAATCAAATCAAATTGTTTATTGCTCCATAATGTACATACAGATGGTAAACATATTTTAGTAGGTTTAAGGTAACAATTATGGGCCTTGTGAGGCATTGCAAACATTTTATAAATATAATAGGGTGACGCTGTTTAACTCTTTTTACAATAATACTTTTCTCTATATTAGGACTACATTAATATTTCTTTTATATATATTATTTATATTCTATGCAACATTAATTAGAATTTATTAATATACTCATATAGTAAAACACAACACTATGTTTAACATACCAAAATACGATTACAGTTTGTCTGTCAGGTATTCACTTAAGCTATAATAACATTTATCTATTAAAAACTGTTTTAATAATTTATAAAATATTTTATCACTTTTTTGTTGTTAGTAGGGTATTATTGGGCATTCTGGCACACTTTTTTAGCACTCCATTGATCTCACTATCGTTCGATCAATTTCGTAAAAAAGTGTGCCAGGATGCCCAATAACAGTAGTGAAAATCACGAAGTGGTCTTAAGTTTTGCAGTTTTGCATCACATTGTTCTGTGTAGGTGATTTACTAAAAGGCTGATTTAAAATGCGAAGTGAATTAGACACTCCAATGAAATATTAAATTGAAAGTTATAAATCATCGATCAATGTCGTAAAAAAGTGTGCCAGGATGTCCAATAATAGTAGTGAAAATCATGAAGAAGTTTTAATTTTTGCGAAGTGGCTTGTCGTATTTTATAACATTAGGTATCAACTATAAATCATAATTGTTATATCGAAGGACAACAATATTGTGTGTTTCGATCATCATTAAGTTAGCATACTTGATTTCAGTCTACTGAACACGTTTTCATGGTCTTCAACCTCCGGCTATTAGGCATTTAACTAGGTATAGCAGTGCAATAATGATCACAGAACTTAACAACTTGGGGCTCCCTGGCTTCCAGGACTTTATCCCCGGCTAAGTACCTATCTGTGTCAATATACACTCTAACCTCGATAAATGTGAATCCTCAACCCAAAGGAAAATACTTGTGTGGTTTGACCGAAAGCGGTGTACATTTACATGTTTGATTGCAATTTACTAAACACATTTTCAAGATTTTCTATCCTAAGCTATGGAGGCATTTAACTCGGTATAGCAGTGCAATAATGATCACAGAACTTAACATCTTGAGGCTCCCTGGCTTTCAGGACTTTATCCCCGGCTAAGTACCTTTCTGTGTCAATATACACTCTAACCTCGATAAATGTGAATCCTCAACCCAAAGGAAAATACTTGTGTGGTTTGACCGAAAGCGGTGTACATTAACATGTTTGATTGCAATTTACTAAACACATTTTCAAGATTTTCTATCCTAAGCTATGGAGGCATTTAACTCGGTATAGCAGTGCAATAATGATCACAGAACTTAACATCTTGAGGCTCCCTGGCTTTCAGGACTTTATCCCCGGCTAAGTACCTTTCTGTGTCAATATACACTCTAACCTCGTCAAACTTAAGCCCCCAATGCAGAGGAAAACACTTGTGTGGTTCGATCGCAAACTTCATAAGTCAGCATACCTGATTTCAGTCTACTAAACACGTTTTCAAGGTCTTCAACCTCGGGCTATTGAGGCATTTAACTAGGTATAGCAGTGCAATAATGATCACAGAACTTAACAACTTGGGGCTCCCTGGCTTCCAGGACTTTATCCCCGGCTAAGTATCTATCTGTGTCAATATACACTCTAACCTCGATAAATGTGAATCCTCAACCCAAAGGAAAACACTTGTGTAGTTTGACCGAAAGCGGTATACATTAACATGATTGATTGCAATTTACTAAACACATTTTCAAGATTTTCTATCTCAGGCTATGGAGACATTTAACTCGGTATAGCAGTGCAATAATGATCACAGAACTTAACATCTCGGGGCTCCCTGGCTATCAGGACTTTATCCCGGCTAAGTATCTGTGTCAATATACACTCTAACCTCGTCAAACTTAAGCCCCCAGTGCAGAGGAAAACACTTGTGTGGTTCGATCGCAAACTTCATAAGTTAGCATACCTGATTTCAGTCTACTAAACACGTTTTCAAGGTCTTCAACCTCGGGCTATTGAGGCATTTAACTAGGTATAGCAGTGCAATAATGATCACAGAACTTAACAACTTGGGGCTCCCTGGCTTCCAGGACTTTATCCCCGGCTAAGTATTTATCTGTGTCAATATACACTCTAACCTCGATAAATGTGAATCCTCAACCCAAAGGAAAACACTTGTGTAGTTTGACCGAAAGCGGTATACATTAACATGATTGATTGCAATTTACTAAACACATTTTCAAGATTTTCTATCTCAGGCTATGGAGGCATTTAACTCGGTATAGCAGTGCAATAATGATCACAGAACTTAACATCTTGGGGCTCCCTGGCTATCAGGACTTTATCCCCGGCTAAGTATCTGTGTCAATATACACTCTAACCTCGTCAAACTTAAGCCCCCAATGCAGAGGAAAACACTTGTGTGGTTCGATCGCAAACTTCATAAGTTAGCATACCTGATTTCGGTCTACTAAACACGTTTTCAAGGTCTTCAACCTCGGGCTATTGAGGCATTTAACTAGGTATAGCAGTGCAATAATGATCACAGAACTTAACAACTTGGGGCTCCCTAGCTTCCAGGACTTTATCCCCGGCCAAGTATCTGTGTCAATATACACTCTAACCTTGTCAAACGTGAATCCTCAACCCAAAGGAAAACACTTGTGTGGTTTGACCGAAAGCGGTATACATTAGCATGTTTGATTGCAATTTACTAAACACATTTTCAAGGTTTTCTATCTCAGGCTATGGAGGCATTTAACTAGGTATAGCAGCGCAATAATGATCACAGAACTTAACAACTTGGGGCTTCCTGGCTTCCAGGACTTTATCCCCGGCTAAATAACTGTGTCAAAATACACTCTAACGTCGTCAAACGTGAACCCTCGAGCCAGAGGAAAACACTTGTGTTTTTCGATCACTGTCAAGACATGCTCTGAATTACTGATAAATAATCACGGCTTTTATATATTATTTAGCCAATCAGTTTTCAAAGCATTCCCATGAAAATTCACTTATCAGCAATAACAAATATGAAATGAATTATATTAAATTTAATAAAATTGATCAGGTCTCCGATTACGAGTTCAGTTTAAATAATAAGGCTTCGTACTCACGTTATAATAACTATGATTTAATATGTGAATAAAGATATTGTTATTTAATAGGCTTCCAAGATAAATTGTTATGAAAATAAACTCATAGTTTATGTATAGGTAATCATCCTGATTGTTATGTTATACATACATTGTTAATACCGTAATCTTGGTAATACAGCAAACCTATTTATTGTTTGTAACTTTCAAATACTCTGATCAACAAAGAGTATTGATCACCATATACTCCATCCACCAATCCGCATTGGGCAAGCAGCGTGGCGGACTATGATCTAAAAAACCTCCTTTGTTGACAAGAAGAGACCATGTGTCCCAAGGCTGTTGTGATTATTATGAATCGCTGATAAACGTTTATAAACGAGAAAGTTTGTATGTTTGTTACTCGTTCACGCAAAAACTACTGAATGTATTATAACCTCATAGCTCATACATCAGAATAACATAAAAGCTATAATTATACTAATCCTACGCATACGAAGTCACGGGCTAAAACTAGTATTAAATAATTTTCATTCTTATGAAATAGTCTTTATGTTGCATGTGATGCTTAGAGTCAGCAATTAGACACACGTTCACACGCTCACAGGCATTAGATTAGCACATTCGGTGTCATTTTTAATAATTAATTTAACAAAACAAAATTGATGACATATTGTAATATTATAAGTGCTAATTGGCATCTTTTGTCAGCAAATATAACGGATGCACATAATATAAATGCATACTTCTATTATGGTGAATAAAAATACTCGTTCCATGTCTATTTACATGAACACAAAATTACTTACAGTAGTGTTTTTAATAATACTAATCGGTTTTATATAGAATGGATAATTATAAATAATAAGAAAGGTTGGTCACTCCTGTTCAATTATTGCTAGTTTTGCAGTTTACTTGTAATAAAAAGCGGTAAAATGGTAGTCACCTCACCAGTGCTCCAAGGTGCTTTCTAAGTCACTACTCACCGATAATAGTGCTAACGTAGTACCTACCCACTACTACCTGAAGAACCAGCGAGATTCAAATCTACATCGGAAAAACAAATCGACCCAAACAATGTTCGTAAGTTTTTATCGTCTTTCCACTTTGTTTAAATTTAACTTGCTTCGCTGAATGTTTGTTATAATATGTTGTGTTTGCCAGGAAATTATTTTCCACACATAAAATCTTATCTTAATACAGTATTGGTATTCTTCACATTTCAGGTCTGAAGCCAAGTATACCAAGCGCGCTGCTAAGAACCAGTCAAGCCTTTTCTTTGACACTGACGAAGAAGTCGTAAGGTGACTTTAATTTTCTATTACTTATTAGTTCGCTATTTTACGTCTACGAAATGTAGATGTTAAACTACAATAATTATAAATTATGTTTTCAATTCCTCTAGCTCCAAGAAGAAAAGTAAGACGAAGTCGGTGCCTTCCAAGCAACAGGTGGCATCCTCCTCTTCGACCGAAGCTTCCGAGTGGTTGTTCGACACAGAGTCGGACGAAGAGGTTCCAGTCCGCAACCCAAGTAAAGTCGAGAGCGTCTTGACGCGTCGAGTACCTGGCGGCGTGACTCGTCGCACGGCGCAGCTCAACGGTGGGTTGGTGGCGGAGTTACGACTCTACAGCACGGAAGAGGTACGCGACCTTGCTGGTTTGGAGAAGTGCGACAAGGCAATCGTTTGGTTACGATTGCAGGGTGACTCGGAGTCTGAGGAATTCCTTGCATTGAAGCAATTCGTTAAAATTGCTAAAACAAAATTTACTGAGGAGGGAACATTTTATAATCACAAAAAGAAAATGTAAGTAATTGATTATATTAAGCTGGGTACCTAACTAGTTAATGTTCCTTCCACAGTAAATTATATTTTGGTCAATTAATATTCGTTTTACTTTTTTTCATATACTTAACTTCTTAGTTTACCATTAGTTTATATACGGTGTATTTACCTACATTAGTCACTTCATCGGCTAACACAGTGAAAACAAATTCATTATGTCGAAGACTATATTCTGTTCAGTGTGTAACATATCCATTAAAAATAGGGCTTTCTCTGCTCACTTAAAAAGTATTTTACACAAAGACAATAGTTCGGTTGTTGAAAGTGAAGGCATTGAAAAAGTTCATAGCGCTTTCCGCAGTCGTATAGCGTCATATCGAATTCGATGCGATGGTGTTGCTCGCAATAGCGAGGTACCTGAACAACCGGTTCGTGTGTACACACCCGTTGAATTTTTGTCTCATTTGCGCGGACGAGTAAGTCTGTTACTATCATCACGAATTCAAAGTCATACTAATCTGAAAGTGAATTTCGAGTTGTTTTGTCAATTTTTTTTGCATAAAAATGAGTCAGTTGCCGTTAAATCTTTTGCCACCGAAAACATTATTTTGCACCAAAATTATGACTTTCTTGATTTATTTTCAAATATAACTAGTTTGTTGTGTAAAAAAGTCGAAGAATTTGAAGAAAGAGATAGCGGTTGGGCTTATTTGAAAAGTCTATACCTGGAAGTAAACATAAATAAATACAACCCTATGAGAGCCTCAAGTTATATAGATTTACCTAAGACAATAAAACACAAAAAAGCATGCGTCAATATTCAAAATTTTGACGATTATTGTTTTTTATGGTGTGTCGTGGCTTCACTTTTTCCTGTAAAAAATAATGCGCAGCGAACTTCAGCCTATCCACATTTTGAAAGTGTACTCAATGTTAGAGATATTTCGTTTCCGGTGGGGTTTTCAGATATTAAAATTTTTGAAAAAAATAATCCTCGTATTAGTGTTAACATTTATGGTCTCAAAAATAACAGTCAAGTTGTCGGACCACTATACAAAAGTGAATTTCGAAAAAAACACCACGTTAACATGCTTTTTCTTGAGAATGGAAAACGTACTCATTACTGTCTAATCAAAGATTTATCTAAATTACTTCGCAAACAATTGACTAAACACCATTCTAAAATATATTTGTGCGAAGATTGTATGCTATTTTTTGATGACAATGATAAATTAGAATCTCATCTTTGTAGTGGTGTAGCAACAATTTTACCAAAAAAGGGAAATCTACTACAATTTGAACATTTCGAACGAATGCAAAATATACCTTTTGTTATTTACGCAGATTTCGAATCATTGTTAATACCATCTGAGTCAAACTATGGAGACTGCACATCGTCGTTGCAAAAACATGTGCCTGCTGCATTTGGATACTACATTGTATGTTCCTATGATAGCTCACGCAACAAGTACGTTTCTTATCGCGGTCCCTCCTGTGTAGAAAAGTTCTTAGAACATTTATTAGCGGATGTAGTTATTATTTATAATATTTTACAGTCGCCACTACCAAAGTCTTTAACAGATCAAGACAAAGTTCATTTTACTAACTCATCAAAATGTTTTCTTTGCGATCAAATATTATTTGACGATAAAGTCAGAGATCACTGTCATCTTACAGGACGTTACCGCGGTGCAGCTCATTCATATTGCAATATCAAGTTCCGTTTGCCAAAATTTATTCCTATATTCTTTCATAATTTGGCAGGTTATGATAGTCATCTTTTTATACGACAATTAGGTGAGTTACCAGGTAGAATACAAGTGATAGCAAAGACTAAAGAAAATTATATATCGTTTACTAAACTTTTTCAAATTAATGACAAGGATATCGTACCTGTTCGTTTTGTTGATTCTTTTAAATTTTTGGGGACAAGCTTAGAGAAACTGGTTGCTAGCTTGAATGATAGTGATTTCAAACACCTCCATCGATTTTTCCCATCTCAGAAGCATTTTGACTTGTTACGACGTAAAGGTGTATATCCTTACGATTATATGACTAGTTGGAGTTCGTTTGAAGACCAAGAACTACCACCACACGACTGTTTTTTCAACAAATTATTTAATAGTAATATATCCGAAACAGATTATGAACATGCAAAAAGAGTTTGGAAATCTTTTAAATTATTAAATCTAGGAGAATACACTGATTTATATCTAAAGTCGGACGTACTCTTATTAGCGGATGTCTTCGAAAGTTTTCGAGAAACATGTAAGACAAATTATAAATTAGATCCAGCCTTTTATGTAACAGCCCCTAGCCTAAGTTTCGATGCTATGCTTTTAAAAACAAACGTGAAATTAGAATTAATAAGTAATTTGGAAATATTAAGAATGATTCAAAAAGGTATACGTGGTGGTATATGTTTATGTTCTACAAGATATTCAAAGGCCAATAATAAGTATTTACAAACTTATAATCCAATAGAGAAAGACAATTTCTTAGTTTACATTGATTGTAATAACCTGTATGGTTATGCGATGTGTGCCTCTTTGCCCCATTCAAATTTTAAATTATTGAATAAACAAGAAATTGATAGAATTGACTTTCGAAATGTACCAACTGACGGGGACATTGGATATATACTAGAAGTTGACTTGGAATATCCTGAGTATTTGCATGATGATCATAACGATTTTCCATTCTGTGCTCAAAAATTTACTCCGCCAGGTTCAAAAACTTCAAAATTAATTCCAAATTTATACGAAAAATATTTTTATGTTATCCATTTTGTTCATCTAAAAACATGTTTGAAACATGGGTTATTGTTAAAAAAAATACATAGAGTAATTCAATTCAATCAGAGTCCTTATTTAAAGCAATACATTGACATGAACACAGAGTTACGAAAACAAGCGAGTTCTACCTTTGAACAAGATTTTTTCAAATTACTAAACAATAGTATATTTGGAAAAACCTTGGAGGACACTGAGAAGAGAGTCACTGTAAAATTGGTCAATAAGTGGAGTGATGAGGAAAACAAAACGAAGAAAAGTTTATCAGCTGAGCAACTGATAGCTCGACCAAACTTTCATAGTGCTACTATTTTTACAGAAAATTTTGTAGCAGTTCAAATGAAACCGGAATCAATTATTTTGGACAAACCTATATACATAGGCTTTTCTGTTTTGGAAACATCGAAAAGCCATATGTTTGATTTTCATTACTCGGTAATGAAACCTTTTTATGCTGAAAAGATAAAGCTTTGCTATACAGATACAGACAGTTTTCTTTATTCTATAGAAAGCAAAGATTTTTACAAAGATTTAAAATCACATTTTCTTCAGTATTTTGATACTAGTAATTATCCTGAAAATAACTCTTACGGTATTCCAGATCAGAACAAAAAAGTACCAGGTTTGTTTAAAGATGAACTAGGTGGAAATTTAATTTCAGAGTTTGTAGGTTTAAGGTCGAAATTATATTGTATTAAAACACTGCAAGATGAATTAAAGAAAGCAAAAGGCATACAGAAACAAGTAATAAAAAAAGTTTACTTTAAAGATTACTCTAACATATTAAAAACAAATGCTTTTCTACGAAAGAAGAATATAATTTTTAAGTCCCTTAAACACGATATATTTACACAGGAACAGAACAAAATTGCCCTGTCAGGTAATGACGACAAACGTATCATACTAAAAAATAAAATTTCAACTTTATCATGGGGTCACAGGGATACTTTATCTTAGTATTCATCCATTTATATTTTCTTAGAAGTTATGAATGTTGTTTTCACTGTAAACCTCACAATTTTCACTTGTAAGTTATGAATGTTTTTATTACTGAAAACCCAGTAAGTTGACATTTATCTACGTTTTTCGGATTTCTGGATTAAAATAGACATAGAGTTATAAGTAAATAATGTAATGTGTTAGAAATAAGACCACCTATTGTACTATAGTTTTTGTAGTGTTTGTGTTTCCATATTTCTCAATTTAGGTAATGTTTTGTATTGTAATGTTTTCTACGCAAATGTCAATTTGTAATTTGTATTTAAGATAAGTTTAATAAGATTAGAATGTAATAACGGTACCCAGAATTATTTTAATATTACATAAATATAAACGTTTATACATTAACAACTGCATTTTTATTTTAAATACATCTTCCTAACTGTTCTATAGTTATCATTGAACCTAATAAAATTGTAAACTCACTCATCAAATTGTAATTGTATAAACAGAAATGTGATGCCTAGAACTGTGAGTAATGCAAAAATAGCAAGTCGCGACATGTTATTGATGAGTCCGAAGTCCTAGTAATTTAACTCGTCTTTCTGCTATGTCAGACAAAAAGAAATGTGATGCCTAGAACTGTGAGTAATGCAAAAATAGCAAGTCGCGACATGTTATTGATGAGTCCGAAGTCCTAGTAATTTAACTCGTCTTTCTGCTATGTCAGACAAAAAGAAATGTGATGCCTAGAACTGTGAGTAATGCAAAAATAGCAAGTCGCGACATGTTATTGATGAGTCCGAAGTCCTAGTAATTTAACTCGTCTTTCTGCTATGTCAGACAAAAAGAAATGTGATGCCTAGAACTGTGAGTAATGCAAAAATAGCAAGTCGCGACATGTTATTGATGAGTCCGAAGTCCTAGTAATTTAACTCGTCTTTCTGCTATGTCAGACAAAATTACAGATGTAGGTCAATACAAACGCAAACACATACACACACCTACAGCAAAATATGACTGGTATATATATAATCGCTTATTTGCATCAACAATTAATTCTTGTGAAAACACGAAACTAAGTGAACGTCAGTTATCATGGTGAGTAATAAATATGTCTACCTACCACAGTGAAGATGGGGGGTTTGTAAGTAATAAGTAATGTATCTCACGATAATTCTAATTAATTTCAGAACACTTCTTCGCAAATCACCTATATTCCCGATGACAATTCTGTTGCGAATGAACAGCGAGCGATGTGGCAAGACGCTCAAGATCCTCTGGAAGGGTTCACGGAGGAGTTCGTGAGGAGGCCTTCGAGTGAAGACAGACCTGATTCGCCTTTGCAACGCAAAGTTTTAAAGGCGATGAAGAGGATCACTCGGAGGAGGAAACAAAAAAGAAGCTCCTTCCTGAGAGATTGCCACTCGTTTATAGTAAAGAGTGCGCCTACGCGAGGACGGCGCTTAATCAAAATTGAAATAATAGATATGGAGAGATCTAATGAAATGTTAGAGGACTCAATGGTGTCTGCACAATACGTGGTCACTGAGAATATGGACCCTATACTAGACCAAACGGAGGGTTTGATTAATAAGATCTCCAAATCATTGTGTGGTTATAGCTATAATTTCTAAGGCTATAATCATAATCTATAATTTCATAAATTAAATTTCTCGCGTAGGAATTGTGTGTAACTTCTCTAGTTACATATAATCCTTCGGAGATACATTGTAAATAAAAGAGCGTACTGATGTAAATAGTTTGTCTTAAATGTTTAATATTCTTTATTCTCATTTGATAATTGTAAATATCTGTGTCCTATTCTTATTTCATTATACTACACTTTGAGGCAAACTGTTGTTTGATTTTATCCCACATTATGAGGTATCGTTAGAAATAAAAGACTTACTTAATATACTTTATTTATTTAAAAATCTGTAATTGACATATTATTTTCAATGCACCACTTTTTAATACATATAACATTTCTGAGAGCACAGACATTATTATGGTTTAAACAATTAAAACTAGAAGCACATTTACAATAATTTTCATACAACGTTGCAAAATTAGGACTGCCTTTAGCTTCGATGTCTATCAAGATACAGTTATCACACAAGTCTTTTATCCATTTCTGCTTTTCTACCCCCTTCATTACTATAGTTTTATTTTGTAAAATCGGAATAATTAATCTTTTGAATTCCCTGTAGTCAATATTTCCTTCGCTCCAATAAATATTTCTATTTCTTTCAATCCACCTAACTCTTCTTTTTTCTTCTGGTGTTAACTTTGAATACGGATATGGGGGCTTTATCAAAAAGACTTGAGTAAATTCCTTCGTAGATAACGCTAGCTCCTTTATTATGAAATTACCACGGTAGTCTTTAAAACCTTGAACGTCAACAAAAATAGTTGAACTCATGATATTTTGCGAACAATATTACTCAAAGGTTTGTATTCTACGATACAATCGTTCAATATTAAACAGTATGCTGACGTCTGATCTGGTATTTCTTTATGACTCTCCAGCTCCAGGCGAATATTAATTACGGGTCCAGTTTTTATGTTATCGTTTTGTCTCGAACAATCTATTACGAATAATGGCGCAATGTCTTTATATTCTTGAGCACTTAACAAACAACTAGATCTACGACCATAGTAAGACTGTTGAAAATTTACGAACTGCTCGTATATTAAAGCAAAAGAATGCTTTGCGAAATCTGTATTATAGCTTTCGTACGGATAATAGGTAGAATTTAAATAAACTTTAACGTCACGCAAGTTGCAATGGTCAAATCTGGACATATCCTTAGACACGTCATTTTTTCTGTTAGTTTGTAGTCCAAGAATCACATATCGAGGCTTCTCAATTTGTGTTGAAGTTTTTATAGACCAAGTATGTTTCGTAGTCTTCGGAAGTAATGGGTATTCATAGATATCCCAATTTCTGAACGCTAATTGTATAGGTCTATCTTTTTCAAGAAGTTTAAGTAACTTAACCTTTTCTCTGTCTGATACTTTAATATGAGGCATGCGCCAAATTATTTTATGTATTTCAATACTTCGCACAGTTTCACCGGTGTTAAGTTTTAAAGCGTTAAGGTCTGTATTACTTCGCAATAAAACAAGCTCATGTTTGCAATTTACTATTACTTTTTTATAGTCTTCAGCAAATCCAAGTATGTGACTAAGTGGAATTGATGCAGAAAAATGACCGCCAATATCATTTTTAACGCCTTGTATATCCCATCCCCATGCTTGAGATATCTTCGATTCGATGTCATTCATAGATAATAAAGATTTCATAGTAGTAGTAATGCCCGCATTCTTTACTTTATCTATTTCAACACCGTTCAATTCATAGCGTATATCTTGGAACAGATACATAAGTGAGTTATTGGTAAAATGAAATGACGGCGCTCTATCCTTGTTATCATTTTTGAAAACATTGACGATCCCTTCCAAATACAAAGTGCTTGCACTTGGAAGTATGTATAAGTCTTGTTGGTTTATTGGAATTCTTATTTCATCGTTTCTGTTGAAGCTTGTTATGTAAGGCTTGTATGAATGAGTTTCAATACATTCTATCGAGTTGTCATAAACAGGGGTATTCGTAATATTTAAGATATTCATTTCAACAGCCCAATCAATTTCAAAAATTGTTTATTCTCTTCAGATAATTTCTGTCTTTTACCACAAGCAAGTGTTCTCTTTCGGATCGCACGATAACCACTAATCTTTTGAATGTGTGGAATACTGTTTTTATTGTAATCGATCATATTTTCTTATATGCAAATACAATTGTACTTCTTCACCACGAAGATCGATAAGGTTATTGAGGCTATCCAAAATCCTTATGTTAATACTATTAATAGAGTGTCTATTGACTGGAAAGTATATTGTGTTCTTTGGTATTTCTATTATTCTATAACCTGGTGGCACATTTGGAACAAATTCATGTATTATGTGACTTGATTTTCCGTTGATATATGAACCGCTAACAATATCACATTCGATGCGTACCACTGTTGTTGATAAAATGTTTACAGGAAAGGGAGACTCATGTAATTTATTACTTTTCAGAAGAACTTTACCATAGCCCAATAAATCTCCAAGAGAATTTTGCATTTCAAAATGAATATCCTTTGTGCAGTATATTGTGGTTTTAAGAGTGTTGTTATTACAAAATAATTTGAACATACAACCTTTTATATTAGCCTTAATAAAGTCATATATATCGTGAAGCTCGTAAGTTCCTTCAGGAATTTCTACAACCTCACCATTACCATAATAAAATTTGTTGTTATTTTTTGTAATATTTGGTATAGAATTGAAGGTGGAGAAATGTAATAAAGAACACTCATAATCACCATCCAGTTCCAAAGTTGGTAAATAATTTGTGGTTAATATTGAACTTTTACCAGTTATGGATAAAGTAAAAGACATCGTGGAAATGACGAAATGAAACAAGGGATGAATGTTTATATACTATATTTATTCCAAAAATTCCTTAAAAAAAATATACACAAATGACCACAATTAACACTGTTAAAATTCTGATACCGAGCATAATTATAATAAATATTATTCGAACCTAAATACTCCACTATTTCTTTAGGAGGCTTCAAATCACCGAAACTATCAAAATATTCACAGTAGTTATTAAGTTTTACATAGGCTACCCAATGACTACCATTGTTCATATAACTATCTAAGTTAACAATACCACACTCGATCGGTTTTGCTTTATGAGGCATCATATCTCTCATATAGACTCCTCGGAAATATGGTATATCATGAGAATGGTTAATGATATCAATATTTGTTAGAGCACGTCGGGGTAGCCTACGGACTAGTTTTTTTTAATGTTTATAAATAGACCGCTGCCTTTTTTATACGGTTTGATGTAAAGACCTTTTCCTATAGCAATTGCTTCCATTGTTTTGTTGTGACGCTCCAGCTCATTCAAGTTCTTTTGAGCTGATTTATACTCATTTACTGTTTTAGCTACGCCAGCTGCACCTCCAGCTAAAGCACCAAGAGCAGACAAACCCGCGAAAATAGGTATCAAAGGTAATATCCCACCAGTTTTGGGAATCGGTATGACACGTGGAAGTCGGAAATTTCCACATTTTGGAATAACTTTTTTAGCAGCTTTATAAGCATAATTGATTAACGATGTATGACTTTTTGGTTTCATTTTGTTTATTTTTGAATTTATTTTCGAAACCATTGATTTAAACTTTTTAACTCCAGAGCCTGTTTTTACTTTAGCTTTCATAACTTTGCTAACCAACCACGAAGCTAATTTTTCTCCTTTTCCCACATCTTTTGAATGCAAGCGTTTTTTAGCCATGTCCAACAGTTGCAGGTCTGCTTTGTGTCGGTTAGGTAAATCCGTATAATTTGTATATGCAATGTCGTGGTGCTTACAAGCTTCGTCCAACTGATTAATTCCTTTATCGCCTCTTGCCAATCTTTTTTTTAATTTTGTTCCTGGTCCACAATAGTTGTATCCCGGTAAGTGAAGTTCTACAGGTAAGTTATTAATCAAATTGTTTATAAGTCCTCCTCCTAGCATTTCTTTTTATATAATGATAATGATATGTATAAAGCTGCACTTATATTATTGTACAACTGAATTGCTATTAATCCAACTATTTTCGGTATCTGAAAGACCCAACCACTTGACAAGGAGTTTGCGTCCCATTTTTTTTATTACCCTTTCAATTAAATAAACATTAGGATATTTCGTTTTCTGCAATTCCTCTTGATAAAAAGAGCCTAATATTTGTTGCTTTCTCTGATCTTGAATGTGAAATGTAACTGGAGTAGTTTTATTAACCTTTTTAATTATAAATATCTCTGTAGACCAGTTGGGGGTATACCCTTTATCAAAACTACTTTTATATTTACTTATGCGTACACAGTCACCTATTTTAAAATTAATCTTTTGCTTTTTATTTGGTCTGGTTTGACTGTTTTTGATATTATTCCTAACAATTATTTCGTTTTCAGAATTCACATCCGCTGGTTTAAATTTAGTAATCCGGTGTACATTATTATTGTAGGTATTCAAAACGTCGATCAAAGTTTTCCCTATCCATTTATAACTACCTTTATAGCTAAAAAGCATATGAATTTTATTCTTTAATGTTCGAATTAGTCTTTCAACAATTGAAGCCTTTTTAGTTGAATATGATGAATAGTGATTTATTTTCAGTGACTGCACAAGTGATTTAAAGGAATCGTTGTAAAATTCTGTTCCCATGTCAGTTTGTAAGTTACGAGGGCAACGACCACTTTGCGTCAAAATAGCCGAAAACGCGTCAACGACAGCTCTTTTTGTCTTTGTTTTTAAAGGAATTGCCCAAGCGTATTTAGTGAAACAATCAATGACGACTAAAATATAAGCAAAACCTTTATTATACTTCTTTATGGTCTGGAAATCAATTAAATCAGCTTGCCATAAATCATCTATTCCTTTTAAAATAACAGATCTTCTGTCGAAATTTTTACGTGCTGATCTATGGATTTCGTTTACTACTTGCTGCTTGATCATTATTTCGCTTAGCAATTAACTTTTCGACGTAGTCTTTTGTACAAAATGTTTTCTCTAACTGCTTTAAGCTTGATGCGATTTCCTCTTTTATTGTTACCATAAAAATGGAAATTTCTTTTTTTGTACATAAACCAAAAACTTTTTCATCTACATACTTTTTGTTTACCGCATCATCAGGTACCAATGGTTCTTTGATTCCAGTTAATCGCGATGACTTAGCATCATAATGACCACTTTCTGATTTTACTAAAGAGTTATCTGTTAAATCTAATATTTCCGAGAAACGTAATCTTTTATGAACAGAATGTCCGAATTTATCAATATTCATTTTCGTCCAGAGAAGTAGTCCGAGCAAATGGTGGAGTGATAATAGAAAAATAAAATTATAATATCTAATTTATAATACCACTTTCACGTAATTCCTCAATTATGGATATAATTTCATTATCTAGCCCAGTATTTCCAGCATGTTTAGAGGCAATTAGTAATTTCAGTCTCTCCACAAGCTCGTTAGGATCATCCCAGTAAATATAATCAGTATCTTTTCTATAATTTTTCTTCACACGTAGTCCTTCACCCTCACTAACATAGTTAACATTACTTACACTCGATGAAACAGAAGATGTTGAAGGTTTACGTAACTTAAATAGTGGTCTTATAATATTTAAATATTTTCTGCCTTTATTAGATTTGATTGGCTTCTTTGGATCATAATCTCGACGGTGAGCGTTAGTTTCTATCAGTATTGCTTTATACACTTGTCCATCGCTTTCCGTTATCAGCTCTAAATTGGGTACTTTCTTAAATAAAAGCTCACACAAACCAGGAGTTTTTCTGTACTCATGACCTGCTATTGATATTTTTTTATCATTCATTTCTACACGAGATGTACCCATCATTAATTTACCTCGTTCTCTTCTAACACCAAATGGAACATCCCTAAATATTTCAGAAGACATTGACCAAGAAGTTCCATCTAAACTAGGTATTGAGTCTATTGTTCTGAACGAAAGATTACTTGTGTTGTTAGGATCAGACTCGTCAATAGCATTTCCATCTAAGTTTTGATCCATTTCATCAGAATCTTGAGAACTGCAAATGCTATTTTTATTCTTAAAGGTTTTCTCAAAGTCCTCGGAGTCTAGAGAAAGATTCTCATCTTTCATGAGAAAGGAATCTCTCACTGAATCATTCATAGAATGCTTTGATGTCTGTAAATGTTTTTTATGTTGTATAATTTGATTGAGTGAAGTCGTAACGGGTTTAAAAACTGTATCTAACATTTTTTCATTTTCACTTTCCATTAAACGCATTTCTTTGACTTTCTTTTTGACAGCTTCTGAAGCTTCAACCACTTGATTTTTTATTTTCTGTTCCATTTAATAAACTGTAGAAGTTCACGTGTTATGTCTAATAGTTTTTTAGGCGAAATGAATCTGAACTGGTATGAATCTCATTTTATTTATTAATCAAATTTAACAAAAGTATCAAAATTCATCCTGTATCCACCTTTATTTTTCGGACAATCCTTATTAATTACTAAATAATTATACGGAATCTTCCAAATTTTCGAAGACAATTCTTTAAACTCTGGCCACGACATATCAGTACTAACATGTTCATCGTATACATGACGTAAGTTGATATCGTCTTGTTTGAATAATATTATTAGGTTGGCGTTATCTCTTACCAACTGTTTAGGAACTTTAGTGTAAGTTTGATTTAAGTAAAAACAGTCAATAAATTTATGCCTACCCATTGCAAAATAATCTCGCATGTTGGATTGATTTTCACATGCTACATCATCGAAAATTATTACTGAATGTGGTTTAGCCTCGTGTGGACTCACGATCAAGTCATTATCTCGATATTTTGCGAATGATACCTCTGGCACTAAATTCAAAACCTTTTCTAGGTATACATATTTGGATTGATATAGCGTCTTAGAGTATAAATACACATTTTTAAACCGCAGTCCATTTTCATGTAGTAGAAGGCCAATAAGTAAGTTTGTTTTCCCACAGTTTGACGGCCCACAAACAAGACATCTAATCATATTAGGTAGCAATTTTCCATGTCGATGAACAGATACTACCTCATCTGGGCAAATTTTTTGAAATTGCAAAGATAGTTGTTGTTTAATAAATTTCATCGTAGGTAGTATCCATACAGATCGATGTAGGTAGAGAGAATGAATGTATTTATAAATATCTGGTTTTATATTCATACCACGGCAGTTATAGAGAGGATAATTATCCAACAGCCAATAATCATGAAGGGGGGTTTAGCAGCTAAATCAAAAAACGCTTTCAATTTAATATTGGAGTGTCTAATTCACTTCGCATTTTAAATCAGCCTTTTAGTAAATCACCTACACAGAACAATGTGATGCAAAACTGCAAAACTTAAGACCACTTCGTGATTTTCACTACTGTTATTGGGCATCCTGGCACACTTTTTTACGAAATTGATCGAACGATAGTGAGATCAATGGAGTGCTAAAAAAGTGTGCCAGAATGCCCAATAATACCCTACTGTTGTTTTATTACTTCAGGTAGTTTATTATACATTTTTATGGACATTACTAACGGACTAGAAGAGTGGAGTTTCATGTGTGAGGTCGGTAACATAAGTCTATTTTTATGGCGTAATTGGTAAGTAAGTGATAGATCTTCACGTTTTTTGTAATAATCTGGATGCTTTTTTACAAATTTGCAAATCTCATAGATATAGAGGCACGGTAAAGTAAGAATATTATGTTCCTGAAAATGGGGTTTGCATGTCTCAGTGGGTTCTATGTTAACTATAATTCTCATGAGTTTTTTTTGTAAGATAAACAGGACCTGGGCGTCTGTACTGTTTCCCCACAGGATGACCCCATAACTCAGCCACGCGTATGCATATGCGTAGTAGGTAACTAACGCTGTTCGTAAGTCTGTAGTTTTTTTTATTTCACGCAATGCAAAAGAAAAGCTCGACATTTTTTTGCGTACTTTCTCTATATGGGATTTCCAATTAAGTTGGGTATCTATAATTATGCCCAACAAGGTGAAGTCGTGGACAGCTTCTATTGGTAAGTTTTTATATGAAAAGTGGACTGTTAGTGGTGCTTTTTGGTATGGATAAAACGGTATTATTTTAGTCTTTTGGAAATTAATTTGCAAGTTGTGTTTTTTCATCCAGTCAGAAATTTTGTCAAGAATACTAGTAAATTTTTCATTCAGATTGGAGATATCAGGGGCCCAATTCTCGTGCATTCGAACTTTTTCCGTGTGGTAATTATTTCTATTCTACTGAAAAGTTCGAATGGTTTCCTAAAGATCGTATTCTCAGTACCAATAGAAAAATTACCAATCGAACTATGCAGTCGTACATAGCATAGACAAACAATTACGTTACGTTTCGAGCGTTTTTAAAACCCCTTTGTCAAAAATTTTTAATTGTAAATAATTATAGTCTTTAGGCTAAAATTTTATGCTGAATCCTTTTATTTTTAAATTATGATACAAAATATATAAATTGGTTGGTACTGATCATTACAGAAAATATAAAAGGAAGTCGAATTTATATTATTTCCTAACGTGCATTTAACTAAACGGAACGTCGCATCTGTCAGTCAAGTTAGTGTCAACAGCGGCTCAGCGGATTTTTTTTTGTTATTACTTTATTAGATTAATTAAAAATGAAAAGCTTTATAATTATTGTGATCTCTTGATGGAAAATGTGATTTTACTGTAGAAATACAAATAAAAACTATGTTAAGTGTAGCGAAGCCGAAGCCGCCGCCATCTCCAAATCATTTTAAGATTATTTACGAAGTCCGTAATGAACAAATCGATTTTGAATCTCACAAATAAACAAACAAACAACCACAACAATACAACTTAACCTCAATATCGGGAAGTTTGACAGGTAGATTCGTATACGAATTCCGACTTCTACTGGTATTTAGCACTCGAAGCGTTCGAGTGACGTTCGTTCGAAATTATTCGATTGTGAAGTCCTGAGAATACACAAATAGTGTTTCCTTCGAAAAAATTTCGATCTTCGAAATTTTTTACGAATGTGAACTTTTTTCGAATGCACGAGAATTGGGCCCCAGAGCTAGATGTGAGTATGGAGATGTCGTCTGCAAACATGATGCAATGATCCTGAACAACTGTAGCTAAATCGTTAACGTATAGGAGAAAAAGTATACATCCCAGGACGCTGCCTTGGGGTATTGAAGCATTTATAATTCTACTTTCGGATCGGATGTTTATTATTTTTTTATTTTTTTTATCAAAATATTCTATTTCTACTAATTGTGCTCTGTTGCTTAGATAAGATTTAAACCAGTCATGTGTTGTACCACGTATTCCGACTCCATGTAATTTATTTAAGAGTATATTGTATTGCACCGTATCATAAGCTTTGGTAAGATCTAAGAGTAACCCTATTGCGTATTTTTTATCATTTATTATATTATATACTTCTTGTATGTATTGATATGTAGCTAAAACAGTAGAACGATCTTTTCGAAAGCCATTTTGGCAACTATTAAATATTTTATATTTTTCACAAAATTTATAGACTCGGTCGCACATAGCTTTTTCTATGATTTTTGATGCGGTAGGCAGAAGGGCAATAATTATTTGGATCGGACTTTTTATTTTTCTTGTTTACTTTACTTTTCGTTCATCATTTAGTTTCTATACTAAAAAGTTATTTTTCACTTTTTAGTTTTTTATTTAACATAAAAGCGTGTTTTTTCGTCTTTTTAAACTAATATTTTATTTTGCACTTTTTGTGTGCGAATTATAACTGCCGATGAAAGTACTTACCTAATGACAACGCCATCTAGTGACGAATAGCTGAACTAACATTCCAAACGTTTAATTTATTAGTCCCGCCTTTTTTTTTTTTTGTTGTCGCTGGGTAAAAAATGCATTACGCATGCCCTCCCGTCGGGGGACGGGAGGGGTATGTGGGACTCCCCGGGGCTGAACCCCGGGTCTACCCACTAAAACAACCCAGCGGCACTCCCTCTTCGCCGTAAATAGTGGAGGATTGGGAAACCGGCAGAGCCCTTACTTCCAATCCCCACTGGCGATTGCCCGCACACGCGGCGGGCCCCTCACGCCTCCGCCCCTCTATCGGGGAGGGGCCAGGGAGTGACCGTGAGTGCTCGGTCACCCCCTACGACGGGGTGATGAGCAGTGCAATGCGGACGGAGGCGCCCCCGCGCCTGACGTCCGCTGCTCGTCACCGTGAGGGGGAGGGAGGGCGTTTCCGCCTCCTCCTGCCCCTCCTCCGCCGGCGGAGCGCTGGTGCGTCAGGATCATCCTCCCGCGCGCGCTCCGCCTCCTCCTTTTGCGAGATGACGTTCTCGCAGAAGGAGGCGACCGCCGCCCAAGCCCCCTCACTCTCCAGCATGGAATTTACCACACTGGGAAGCGAGAGGTCCGGCCCGACCGCCGTCACAAGACTACGACGCCGCTCAGACCACGCCGGGCACACCTCAAGGGTGTGCTGGGCCGTGTCTTCTGCAGCGCCGCAGTCCTGGCACACCGGGCTCTCCTCTCGTCCGATCCGGTGCAGGTACGATCCGAAGCAACCATGCCCGGACAGCACCTGCACCAGTCGGAACGAGAGGAAGCCGTGCGGCCGCTCGAGCCAGTCCCGCAGGACCGTTATTAGTCCCGCCTAGCATGACCACCGAAACACGATATGATATAGCCATTTATCGCGGTGAACTGTCAAAAATTATTGGATATAATCGCAATCTTGAAAATTTATCGAAACTGCGAACATGTATAAGCCTTATAAATGTTCGCAGTTTCGATAAAATTCCAAGTTGCCAGTTATATCCAATAATTTAATGGCTATATCATATCGTGTTTCGGTGGTCATGCTAAGCGGGCTGGATATTCTAATCAGGATAATGGGATATCCTTATCGAATTATTGTAATGTCATCGGTCTTTGATAAGTCTATAAAGTTTAAATAAAATCTGACCGTTTAAAGTGGGTCAAAATCGAGTCCAAACGAATCAGTTACATACATACAAACAAGCAAACAACCATAGAGATGACACTAATATAAGCATGTTAAAAAGCATATTAATACTGACCTATTATTATTAAAAAAAGACAAACCAGACCTTGGATATGTCAACACATTCAATCTCGCTTAGCTTAGCTCGTGTAGCTGCGCGTCGGCACACGGGGCACACGCAACTAAATTAGCTTCGCATATTTTAGTTAGTACATAGTTAATAATAATAATAATAATAACTTTATTGACAAAATAATTTACAGCCATAATAATGAAGTCTCTGATTTCTGAACTAGGTATGACTACCTGTATCTCAGTAAATCAGCACCCTCTTCCATTGTAGTCGACACAATATGTCAAGCAAAATGATATTATAACAATCAGAAGAATTAAAAAGTAAAATATAATTAAACTACATGCGCTTAAATGAATTATAAATAACAGGGTGCGCGCGCGCGTGTGTGTGTGTGTGTGTGTGTTAGCTTAGTTTGCATAGTTTGCAGTCTGCACACAAGTATGAAAGACTGCGTCAGCTATGCGAGCTAAACTAAGTTAGCTTAGCTCTTGGTCTGCTGCAACCCGCTTAAAGTTTCAGAGCTATATCATGTTGATTATCACATTTTGAACTTTCTCGTTGCATTATTATACTAGCATAATATTAACATAGTAATTGTCGAAATATTATGGACCTTGAATCGACGTTTCGGCTGCCTTGTAGCGGCCGTGGTCATGAGCTTACTCTTCTTCTCCTTTTTTTTAAATAAATGCAACGCCATTTATTATTCGAGCAAACTCAGTTCGCTCGACAATTGTCATTCAACAACAGCTCATATAATGTCCCCACCTCGGGCTCGAGCCTACCCCACATCAGGGGCGATTAGGCCTTAGTCAACCACGCTGGCCAAGTGCGGGTTGGTCGACTTCACACACAACCTAAGAATTTCTTCATAGGTGTGTGCAGGTTTCCTCGCGATGTTTTCCTTCACCAATTGACATTACCTTACATTTTTTGAAATAGTATTTTTAATTACAGACATGATGGAAAATAGATATTAAAGACTCAACACGTTTTTTTTTTATTATCTTTAATTTTGATTCTAAGTATTTATTTTAATTTAAAATTTCAAAACTTACTCATTCTAAGACGACATAAATGCAATAATATGGGCTCTACAAAAGTAAAAAATATTGTCCAAGAAAAAATTAAGGAAAAAATAAATAAAAAGATGACACAACTGTCAAATCTGTGAATTTTGGGCCATAGATAAAAAAAATGGATGGCAAAGACATTTCAGTAATAATGAAATTAATAATAATGAAATTATTATTACTAAAATGTCTTTGGCATCCATTTTTTTAGTTTTTGAGTTATCCCTAATAATGCCTATTTAATTGTGTTAATTTGAGTGTAAGTTTGCGAGAGTTTTCTGAAAATGTCAATATTTAATACATTGAAAAGAAAAATAAGTTATTTTTAAATAAAAAAAAACACCTTCAAAACTAAAAACGAAAAAATAAAAATTATGCTTATAAAAATCTAAATGTTTTTTTGAGGTCGGTGCCAACCTCAATATTTGGAATAAACGTTGTCACTTGTATTTGGGACCAATCTTAAAAAAACATTTAGATTTTTATCAACATAATTTTTATTTCTCCGTTTTTAGTTTTGAAAGCGGTTTTTTTTTCACTAAAAAAAAAGAGGCGATATGAGTTGATAAATGTGCTACAACCTTTATCTTCGATCCCTTTAAAAATATTGTATGTTCGACAGCAACCTCTTCAGTTGGACCACATTAGGCTGGTGGTGGGCGAGCACAAGCTGAAGGTGCAAGACAAGCACGAGAACAGGTTCCTCGCGGAGAAGGTGGTGCCGCATCCCGAGTTCAGGAAGAGTAAGTGACGATCTGATTACGAGCGCTAATGCTCCGTTACCAGAGTTCGCAAAGCAACACTACACAGGCACTAGTCACTCTTGTCAATCACCGCACCCGTCGAACAAGAGTGCGAAGACCCGGTCAACACACTTTTGTTAATTTATTTATTATGATAGACACACCATCGACAATATCAATTTACATTAACAAGATAAACGGCTACGCAACCTGGCGCTTCCTCCTGATGAGGACACCGGGAGCAGTCATCGGATCGCAGCCGGGGGACTTCGGGCGCAGTCGTGGCTCTGAAAAGGGCTGTCCGTTACTAGCCGTGGTGGGAAAACAAAAACAAATCGGCAATGGCATGTGACTTCGAATGCCAAAGGGCCATGTGACTTCGAATGAAAAACACTTTACATCAAAAGCCACACACCCGCCAAGAAAGTTTCCCCACCACGTTACCAGGGTCCGCCACGAGGAGACTTCCGAACGTGGACCCCACGATATAAATCCACCTGATGGAAAGCAGAAGTGGAGTTCAAAGCGAAGATAGCTAGCGCGAGAGATAACCGCTGCGCTAGCCATCCTTGCCCTGTCTGCGCTCAATAACGTACGAGTAAAAACGGGAATTAACGCGATTAAATTACCTTTTAAATGCCTGTAGTCCTGTACCCGTAGTGTAAGTTTTTACGTAAAAAAAAGTTGCGTTAAGAGTTCAATTTGTACGGGAGACATGGTTTGCGCTTCTTTCCGCTAGGGGCGCTATTAAAAATGAGCTCCCAATGAAACTACAATAATTACGTTTTTATACGAAAAAACATACACTACGGGGACTGAGGTCTCAGCCCGGTTACCTACACCCGCTGTGGTCACAGGCAGACTGGCGTTAGAATAGATTAGAATATCTTTATTTACGTAATACGATGTTACATTGTGATGGTAAAATAGGTTACAATTTGTTGATCAGTATTAAATTTTACCTTAATTTTAGCAGGCATGCAAATGTATTCAGAATTATTACTTACTAGCTTATGCCCGCGACTTCGTCCGCGTAGATTAGTTACTTCGGGCAGCATTTAAATTTTCTTATTATTTCTTCTAACCCAAGCGCCATATACCGATTTTCATGGTTTTTACTTTAAAAAATGACGGATTTCCATAGAAACTTCCATCCTTTATTTTACCTTCTTAGGGATTGAATTTTCAAAAATCCTGAAATACGTCATTCTTAATTTCTAACTAAGTAGCTATATACCAATTTTTATCGATTTAGCTTCAAAATTGACGGATTTTCATACAAACTTTTAAGACCCTTTTTACCACCTTAGAGGGTAAATTTCCAAAAATCCTTTCTTAGTGCACCCCTAAACCTCATAAGGAACCTACGTGCCAAATTTGGAATCTCTAGACTCAGCGCTTTGGGCTGTGCGTTGATATGTCAGTCAGTCATTCAGTCAGTCAGTATTCATTTTTATATACAGGGTGGCCCATCCATAGGCGTCCAAAAGAAAAAATTAGAAGCTCTATGCTATGGGGTATCCGAAATCACCCCCATGTATGTTCAGCGATTTTTTGTAGTTTAGGAGCTAGAATTATTTTTAGATTTTTTTCAGTAATTTTCTACCGACATTGGTTTTCCTTTTATATCGTTTACAGATGTTTTTTTTTTGTGTAATTAATCATAATGATAGTAGCTAACACCCGAAATAAAGCGGTTTGGCTAAGCATTGCAGAACTTAAATAAAATTTTATCTGAAGTTCAAAATTACTGTTAGAGTTCAGTAAGTAGTCAAAAATGTTAAGGGCTTAAAAAATAATAGTAAGGGGTGCCAGAGGTTTCTAAGCATTCTTAAAATCTGCTAAAAACCTGTAACAATGAATATTTGTTCAGATAAAATTTTATGTAAGTTCTGCAATGCTTAGCAAAACCGCTTTATTTCAGGTGTTAGCTACTATCATGATGATTAATTACAAAAAAAAAATCTGTAAACGTAAAGAAAAAAAAGATAAAAAAGGGAAAACCAATGTCGATAGAAAATTACTGAAAAAAAATCTAAAAATAATTCTAGCTCCTAAACTACAAAAAATCGCTGAACATACATGGGGGTGATTCGGATACCCCATAGCATAGAGCTTCTAAATTTTTCTTTTGGACGCCTATGGATGGGCCACCCTGTATATATCGATGCAATTTCATAATTTTTAGCATTATTTAAATTAACACAACTACTACTAACTAGAACTAACTAGAATTGTAAATTTTTCACAAACATAAAAATCATTAATTAATTAAAATGCATATATAGCATATCAATATTAAAATCTTAAAAGCCAATCCAATGTAGGCGTTCATTCCCGTTTTCTCATGCAACGCCAAAGTTTAAAAGTGATTATTGCAACTGTACCCAGTCCTATAATATTTTCACAGATGGCCCCCACAGCAACGACATAGCCCTGGTGGTGGTGTCACGTTCCGGCAACGGTGTCCAGTTCAACTCCCACGTAAGGCCTATATGCCTACCGGAGCCTGACGCTGAAATCGCCGGCAAGTGGTGCGCCGTCAGTGGTTGGGGATACCAGGCAGGTATACTGTGATTTTTATTTTATTTTCATCTATTTTATTTTTATCCTGTGGCACAGGTTTTTACTCTGAAACCTATTTCAGGCACCAGCCCCTCACTATTAAGGCTACAACCATGTATATGTACCTATACTATATTATAAGATCCTAAATTGTGATGGGAAAATAAATATATTTTTAATTTTTTGATTTTAATCTATAATATAAAAATGACGAATCGCTGAATGTGTTGCTAAGCGCAAATTTCGAGAGCAGCTGAACCGATGTCGCTATTTCTTTTTTTTATAATATTTCTTGAAGTACGAGGATGGTTCTTATGGAGAGAAAAAAAAAATTTTTTTTTAAAGAAATTATTTAATGAAACTTACTAACTTTCTTTTTTCTGCTATTCGTTACACCGGGTCTAGAATGATAATAATGATAACTTTAAGTTAAGAAACACATAATAATAACACAGATAATAATATAATACTATAATATTTTAATTACCAAAAATCATACATAAACCACTTGAGTTAATAACTGTAGTAGTCAAAGACTGTGTCACAGTTATTAGCTCCAAACTCAATTTTTACAATCATTAGGTACAGTATGATTATAAACGTTTTAAGTTATACAAAATAAAAAGTAATAAAAAGCAAAACTTCTAAATAAAAGCAAAAATATGAATCAATCTCCAACATAATGTGTGTGTTGTGTGTGTGTGTGTGTGTGTGTGTGTGTGTGTGTGTAGTAGAATAGCAGAATAAGTATTAAAAAAATGAGAATAATGAAAGAATCGACTGTTAGGCGGTACGAAGTTTGCCGGGTCAGCTAGTTCAATAATAAACATTAAAAACTGTAACCCGATTACCGAAACAAGCAAAAAATGTAAAACACTGTAACCCCAACTCGGAACTATTTCAAAACGGCACTCGATTTCAATAGAAATCGACAATCAAACCTCATTTTGACGTGACAGTCGAAGTTCCATTTTTGACCATTTCACATGAGTGTTTAAATGAAATGAAAATGAATAAATGAAATTAAATGAAATTAAAAACTCTTTATTTAAATGTACTTTCCTAAGTACAGACAACAGCACGTTAGGTTACCACAAACTGTCAAATTTTCCCAATCGATTATTGAACTTTATAGGCCCTCCAGACTCTCGCGAGAAGTCTCGCCGAGACTTGACACGAGAAACGAAATGGTTTCTACACTCACGCGAACTTCTCACTTGCATTCTCGACCATTATGCGAAATGGATGACTTTGACAGTGCAGCGGCTTTGGTATTTACTGTGAACGAGAATGTGATACGGTTCTCGTTTCTCGCCCGAGAAACCCTTTGAAGCGGGCCACAAAACCGACACCGAGCGGAGAACAGGCGAGCCCGAGAACGAGAACGCGAGAAACTATTCACACTCACGTTTCTCGGGTGTTCTCGGGGGTTCTCGGCGAGAGTGTGGAGGGCGCATTATGTTGAATAGCCTTAGGTTGAAAATCGTTTGGAGAAATTTGACAGTTTTGTATAGCCCGACGTGCTGTTAACTGTACTTTTAAATCGTCAAAAGCCCTATCACTATTTCGGGACGAAAATTTATATTATATGCTGAGTAAAAGTAGTTTATTGGTTTAATATTAATAACTTGTTGCTTAATGAAAAAAAAAAAATTAGTTAAGTTTACTACACCGAACGTGAGACGTGTAGAAACGAATGTACAAATAAATGGGGTTGAATTGTAACCTGTGGAAACAACAACTTTCTTAGATTGAGGTGCCATTTGCGCATTGATTAAACTGTTGCTTCTTTGAAATAATTACGCGACATATTGTGGTCTGTAAAGTATTGTATCTTTTTTAATATTTACACTACCGAGCTCAGATTTGGCATAGTCATTCTTCTCAAATACTACAAAATTATACTTAATTTTAATAAAAAATCATCTACAATATTCCTAGTTCTGAGGCAACACCTTTAGATTGAGGTGCCACTTTTATACGCATATACCTAACTTTTGAAGTATTCCACTACAAAATCCAAGATCGTTCGTACAAAACTTTTTCAACTACTACATATATTTGTGTAAGCATTTACTTGTTCCCGCTTGTGAATTTACTCACTAATGCTAGGGTTGGCTGGACGAGATCTTTTTTAGAGATAAGTTCACCTTTGTACACGTCTTTCTTTGTATGTTTTACAAGAATTTTATGAGTGCAATAAAGGATTTATGTATTATTTGATTGAAAAAAAAACCACGCAGGCAGAGCGCTAGTAGTACTGAAAGAGGAAAGTTTTGTATGTTTGTGGCAAATAGACTAAAACACTATTTAACTGATTTAAAAAAAAATTCAAAAAATAAGTAACATGGGTTATATTTCATTAAAAAACACTTCAGTCGGGCGAAGTCGCGGGCAGAGCGCTAGTGGGAAAAAAAAATTTTGCTTTTACTATTTTCCTAGCAATTTTTCAATATTATCCCACCATTTCAAGTTGCACAGGACTTCTAAAACCAAACTTAGCAAAATCAGTCCAACCATTCTCGAGTTTTGGCTAGACTAACGAAAAGCAATTAATTTATATGTAGGTAGATTTGCTCGAAGAACGAGTTACTACGGAAGGCTGGGACGGACTGTTCCACTTGTCCCTACCAACCTACCCCCCTATCTATTTGAACTGTCAAAAATCGTTGGATAAAACCGCCATATTGAAATTTAATCGAAACTGCGAAGTTGTATCAGCCTATAAATGTTCGCAATTTCGATAAAATTTCAAGATGGCGGTTTTATCCAATGATTTTTGACAGTTCAAAGCGATAAATGGCTATATCATATCGTGTTTCAGTGGTCATGCTAGGCGGGCAGGTGGGGCAGAATGGATTTTTTTCATATATCTCTACCTACTGGGAGGTAAAGGAAAATAGCGATTTATTTAAAAACTAAAATAAACTTTGCCTGTACATTTATGCAAGGCAATGTTTTGTTATTGTGCCTATGCTGATAATAATTATACTGTGGAGACTATCTTTAGGCAGGTTTTCTTAGTGTGGAGATACCCACACACACTCTAAGAAATGTTTAGGATCCTCACACATAGCCTACCTAGGGTGGGAAGAATCAGCAGGACCCAAATCCGGCCTCATAGGTGCTCTCACTGGTCATTTTGTCACTAAAAGACACCTGTCTACAATAGGCAAAGCTGATGACCCCATCTGTAGAATGTGTGGTGAGGAGGAAGAAAGCATGGAACACATACTATGTGACTGCGATGCACTAGCCAACAGGCGACTAAAGGTCCTGGGCTTAGGTTACCCTAAAGAGGACTTTATAGACCTTATTCCCGCCAACATCGTGAAACTCATACAAAATGTTTTCGATGTTGGCGGGGATGGGTGATAGGAAAGGGGAAGCACAAAAGATCCCATAGGGTCGAAGTGCTCTGAGACACAGCCTCAGCCCCTTGCATAAGAAATAAGAGTAGTGTGGAGATCAGAGTTAGACTCGAGCGCAGACTTAAGTCATGTATATTTTAGTAAAAATTCTAATTAAGTGTAATTACATAATGCAAATAGCTATTTAAATAAAACAATGCAGTGTGTCAAAGAGATAGATAGTGTGCGAAGAGTGCGCACGGTAGTTGCGTATCGCAACTAGCGTTGCCTGTAGCGATGCGTCGACGTACCGGGAGAGCGAGATAGCGCGAGTGTGAAGAGTGCGAATAGAGGTTACGTGTCGCAGCTAGCGTTGCCTATAGCGATCGCGAGTTGATCTTCAATCTCCCACAATATCATAGTATAAGTAAACAAGTGAGATGTCTTCATAGAAACACGCCGAGCGTGGTTTATGTGTCCTCCTAAAAAATTAGATAGTGGTAAACCAGCATAAACTGACCCGAACGCGAAAATTCTTTTACCAACTATTTAAAGTAATCTGATGTTTGTTGGTGTCTAATAGTAAATTGGTAACGCATTCCATAGTTGAGGAGTTTGATTAATTAGTATTTTACTTGAAATATTTTTTATATTTCTTACAAGCTGAAATAGATTCAAAATTAATTGCAGAAAGCACAGAATCGTTCGCTCCAGTCCTGAGGGCAGCGTCGGTACCAGTACTGGATTTGGCAACATGCAGGAAGAACCAAGTGCTGGGTGGGCGTCAGCAAGCGATTTTGGACTCTATGTTGTGTGCAGGTATGATTTCTAAAATTTTAATATGTCCCCAGCTATCAACAAAACGCAATCATAACTTGGGTCATGATTGCGCTTAGCATTAAATTATTTTTTGGGATTATTTTTTAGTTTTTTTCTTAAAATTTCCCCATGTAAGGGAAGGCAAATGGATCTAACCCATACAGCCAGTTCGGTATTGTTTTATTTCTTGAGTTTTGCATTAAAAACTCTACCTACTCAAGCCTAAAGTAAAATATAAGCTTCTGGCTAGTAGTAGACTAAAGTTTTTAAATGGCAAATGTAGAGGCAAAGAAATCTGAGTCCATACAGCCATATCTTTTGTTTTTTTATTTCTGGAATAATGTATGATGTCAGTCAGTATTGTTTTCTCAGTGTTAATAGTAGACCCTAAATTCTTTTCTCTAAACTTGAATTTTGTGGAGGGTAGTTTCATGCTAACGCTTGATGATAAAGTTCCGTACCTATATACGAGTAAAACCTGTTTATAGATACTAGAAAAATGCACTGAAAAAAATCGCCTCAGGCGGGACTCGAACCCGCACCTTCCACAATCCGGGTGGACGCGTTGACCAATTTCGCCACCGAGGCACTGCTTTTCGCTGTCGAAATTTGTCAGTGCTTGGTGCTTATGTTTTTATGGTAAACATCGTTTCATCAAATCATTGAAATTTGCACTTCCAAGACCCGAACGAAATATTTTTGCAAATATTTGACGCCCAGCTAAGATGAAACTACCTTACATTATGGAATAATTTTATTTTTGCGTTTACAAACGCGTAAATATAATACTAGAAAAATGCACTGAAAAAAATCGACTTGCCTCAGGCGGGACTCGAACCCGCACCTTCCACAATCCGGATGGAATATTTACGCGTTTGTAAACGCAAAAATAAAATTATACCTGGATATAGATCTATAAATATGTCTATTTTTAGAGCGACTATTACTGTTGGCCGCAGAAAGTCTTTAGCGACGTTGGAGATTTTTAAGACCTTAGGCCCTCGAGCTTCTTATGCCAACTTTACGTTGATTTCTAGTCAACAGAGCAGGTATATTATCTAAGCAACAGAGCCATCACGTATTAAACTAATCAAAAACGTTTCCGTTTTCATATTAATCTAAGGTTTTCATACTTTTTGACAACAAGTTGTCCTATATCATATGTCAAAACAAGGGAAACGTTAACGGTAGGGATGCATCGATATGCTTTTTTGCCGATACCGATATCGATAGTCTTTTAAACATATCGTCGATACCGATTCAAACGCTTAGTGAATTAAAATTAAATTATGGTAAAAACATAAAACACACAATTTTGGTTAAATATTTTTAATTTCTATTAAAATATATAAACAATTACAGACATTGAATAAGATTATTAAAATTAAAAATTAAGGGTAATAATTGAAATGAAATCAATAATTGTTAATAATTAACACTAATAAGATTTTTTCATGTTATGAGATAGCAAACAAGCTTGCGGCCCACCTGATGTTAAGTGTTCACCGCCGCCTATAGACACTTGCAATATTAGGTGTAAATCACTTAACACCGCAAGTTCGTTTGCCATCCTGGGGACTAAGATGATATGCCCTCCATGCCCAGTAATTTTATTTAAAAAACAGAGAATTCTCAAGTTTTGCGGAGAAAGCTGATTTATCAACTAGATCAAACAAGATTAATGAACAATAGTAATGTAATTACTTTTTTTAAGCGCGAAATTTGAAAAGAGTCCTTGTATCGGCAATAAAAAAAAATTTCGCGAAGCCGATCGGTATCGGTATCGGATGCAGCCCTAGTTAACGGTATGGTTTTGGTGTCTGCGATTGTAAATAACGTGATAAAGTTCCAGACCCATGCTGTACGATAGATTCCCTACTTGGAGCTTAGATTCCCTACTTGGAGCTAAACACAGACTTCAAATTGTTTAAAGAAATATCCAAGGTCCTTTACGTGGAATTCTTGCACATAATCTCAAACTTCTTTCTTTCACATTCACAGGAGTACTATCAGGAGGTGTGGACGCTTGTCGAGGTGACTCAGGAGGCCCATTAGCTTGCAAGTCAACTAGTCGTTGGCAACTCCACGGAGTGGTCTCCTGGGGGTCAGGCTGTGCGAGACGAGCTCGTCCAGGAGTCTACACAAGGGTAGCCTCTTACATAACGTGGATAAAAACAACCGCTGCAGCCTTGGGACATAGGATAGCTTAGTCTGGCCAAAGACATTGAAGTTTCTGGCGGTAAAAAAGTAAAAAAGCGCCATCTGTTGGCGTTGTATTGAGTTGTTTAGTTAAATTTCACTTATTGCTATGAATGGAGTGTGGGATATAAAGTACCATATTATGGAACTTGGAACATAAAAGTCCCATGAAACTCCATCCATGCCCTCTCTAAAGTATTACAAAATGTTTTTAGTGAAATTGTAAAAACGCCATTAATTTACGATATCTGTATAAGTTAACTAATTAAGTATTAAATCATATCTCCCTAGGAATGGCAGTGTCCTCCCGGCTATTCTTAAGGCACAATGTATTTCTGACCAAAATTGTAAAAAGCGCCACCTGTTGGCAATATCTTGAATTAGTTCGTTTAATACAGCAGAGTCCTGTCAAATGTAGTGTATGTGATTGGTTATTCTGTTATTATGTAAAAAGCGCCATCTGTTATAGGCCATATACAACATGTAAACTAAATAACCATCGAAGAATCTGTAAATCCGTTTGTAGGCTTATACAACATGTAAACTAAATAACCAGGGTGTTGGTTATTTAGTTTACATGTTGTATAAGCCTACAAACGGATTTATAGATTCTACGATAGTGGACTTGATTTTCCAATGGAATCATCAAATATAAACCTTATCATCTACTAGGATTTATACATTGTATTTTACAATGATGTGATGACTATGTGATTTTATTCGTTATGCTTTTAAGGTTCCTTGTCACGGTCACTGGTCATTGACGAATAGAAGAAAAAAACTAATTTGGAAGAAAATTTCTTATAATCATCTTCTTTCTCATCAAGAAACTGTACTTGACACAAAAATTTTATACAAAAAGAGAAATAATTTAAAAGTTTCGTTGCTACTACAAAAGTTTTTAAACATTGTTTAAAATTAGACCTTGCTTAAAAATGATGAAGAGTTTTTGAACATTGTTTAAATTTAGACCTTGCTTAAAAATGATAACGTCTCTATTTGCTATTATAAACAAAAACGAGACAAACTTAATTTTAAACACTGTTTAACTTTAAACGGTGTTTAAGAAACTTTTGTAGTAAGACAGTGGATTTTTTACCCTAAATATTTTTAAAAAAGCTTTTAACTTAGCAACTCTTTACATATTTCTAATCTAACGAAATAAGTGTGATAAGTAACTGTAAGTTACCGAATGAAAAGGATGTTCCGTAAAAGGTAATCCTTCCCATGGGCCGAAATATGGGACGTGTTACCATAATCCTCGGTTGATATTTTTGTATTATAAAAAACTCGTATTATTAGTTTTATTAAGTTACAAACTATTAATGTTACCATTACGGTAGTTTTAGGTTTACCTCTGATTATTATAATATTGTCATATACAAACAAGCAAAATGATTTAAATAATTGTAACTCGACTACGAAAACAAAACCTTCCAAGTGGTTCCGTACCTATAAAAAACATTTTTTACACCACTTAAATATTTATTTTATTTTAATTTAATTATTTATTTTTAAAGCGAACATACAGGATGTTTGGTACATGGGGTATCAAGCCGGCACCTACCCATGCTAACATCGTCATATAAATACTATGGCCATATTCAAAATTGTAAAAATATTTTTGTAATTTTTCATACATTTTGTTTTTTCGATCAAACAATTAAAAGTTTTGATATCACGTATTTATATGACAATGTTAGCATGGGTATGTGCCGGCTTCATACCCCATGTACCAAACAACCTGTATAACTCAATATTCTGTGAATATTTCAAGCGTTTACCTGTTGCCGTTATCAATATCGAGCCAAAACAAGCAAAAAAATCACTTTTGTTGTATGGGATCCCCTTAATTATTGAAATTATAATGTTTATTAGTATTTTTTGTTATGGGGGTAACATAGATACATCATCTGTGAAAATTTCAACTGTCTAACTATCACGGTTCATGAGATACAACCTAGTGATAGAAGGACAGCGGAGTCTTAGTAATACGGTCCCGTTATAGTGAATCTATACGTAATAAGAGTTTAATGCCAAAGATTTAAGTTATAGATAGTAAGTAGTTTTAATATAATATTTTTAAGTATTTTCTGGCCGGCCCTAGGGTATCCATGAGGATTCATCTCCTCCTTCCCCCGTTTGTTCGGAAGGTCTTCTTAACTCTTTTCGTTGCTCTGTACACTCTGTACTCTGTGTTTGCACACTTATCAGCTCAAAACCGTATCGCGCCTTTTTACTTTGAATAAAAAACGCATTCAAAACTAAAATGAAAAAAAAAAAATTTAAAAAAAATCTTATAATATTTTTTGAGCTCGGTCCCAAATTCAAGTTTATTCCAAATATGGCACGGACCTCAAAAAAACATTAAGTTTTTTTTTATTTATTCCGTTTTATAAGTGTGCTATGACCTTAAGAGCATTGAATGGGTGGCCTTATCGCTAAAAGCGATCTTTTCTAGGCAACTAGACAAGAATAGTTTAGAATTTTATTTCATAAACATTGTTTTTGTTAGATTTAAGATAATTTTGCATTTGAAATTATATTATAAGAAACTATTTGATCTTTTTATTTCCTCTCTAATACTGATGTATATGAGATGTCTGTGTATGATGTCTGTGAGACTCCGTCAAACGGATAGCGATTTAATGGCTTTTTATGAAAGGGTGACAGTCAAGAATATTTCACATACGATGGTAGATGGTATAACCGCAAGAATAGATAAAGTGAGAATTGCGTACAATATAGTAAGTTTGAAAATAGCACCCAGTGGTAGAAAGAGATGGCATTGGCATGTTATGGGCATACAATGAGAAGAAATGATGAGCATGTAACAGATATACACGGTGTTCCTGAGGTTATACATTAACTTCGGCATGTTATTCAGACTATTAAATAGATCATTTTTTACTATGAACACTTTTATGAATTCCAATTTCTTTAACATTTTTTAATTTCATACAAACTAAATGCTTAGATGTAATTTATTTAATATTAATAACTCTTTACCTGAGCTGGCAACGTCGCATTTGAAACTTTGGTCCACATGAACTTTTCGAAACTTTTCTTGACGTTAACAACGATGATGTTATTCAGTTTGATAGTTTTAGTTTTGGTTGCACAAAATGGCAACATCTCACAGATAAAGACTCTTTCTCACTGCACAACACAATTAAATTGGTTAAACTTAAATTATGTGAGTACTGGCACAGCGCTGTCAACGAAAACGAGGAAAACTTGCACGTCAATATATTTTCTAATATGCTTATGTCAATGCTTGTAAGTAATTCGTCAAGTAAAAACAATGTTTGATTCACCAAGTCTTTTAATCTAAGTAAACCCTCACAAATTGGTAGCAGAGCGTGGTTACTGGAAAATGGCAACTACAACGAGTTATCGGAATATAGAACCATTGACCAAATCGAACTACGATACTTGGTGTCTACAAGCGCAAGCAGTGCTGATAAAAAACGATTACTGGGACATCGTGAGTGGCGTAAAAACACTGTCACCAAAGGCAGATGATGCAGAAACGTCGGCATTTAACAAAGGAGACTTAAAAGCTAAAGCTGAAATTCTACTCCTGTTATCGCCGTCGGAGCTTAAACAAATTAAGACCTGCACAACATCCAAGTCAGTATGGGACAAGTTAAAAGCCACCTATCAAAGTACCGGCTCTGCCAGAAAAGCGACTTTGTTAAAACAATTAGTTTTGAAGCGAATGACCACAGACCAAGATATACGTGATCACATAAATGATTTCATGGACGTCCGGACCAATAACTCAAAAACTATGCTATTTAAACTGCTACTTCCTATGTACGATATGTTCAACAAGAGCTATAGAAGTATTATTTAAAGTCAAAGCCAAAATTACTTTATTCATTTACAATTTGTACACTTATGAGAGTCAATTTTGATGCTTAAGTCAATATTGATGCTTATTTTGAAAGTTAATGTATATCCTCAGGAACACGGTGTAGAGAGGATATAGAAGACCGAAGAAAAGATGGACAGACTGTGTCAAAGATGATAGTACAAAGTTACTGCTAATCCCACCATCTCCCTTCCTTGTATGGAATACGCGTATAATAGATTACGCGCAAATTTACAATTAAATAAAGCCTATTTCAAAGCATATTTAATTTTATTTTAAATGCATATCTATACTAATATTATAAAGAGGAAAGATTTGTATGTATATTTTTTTTATAAAAAGGTCAAGCAAATTAATGACTCCATTCTAGCTGATGGTAAGCAGAAGTGTAGTCCAAATGCGAAGATAACTGGTGCGAGAGATAAACCGCCGCGCTAGCACCCTGGCCTTGCTGACCTGCAAGGTGCTTCTTCACTCCTCTTTTGAATGACCCAGGATTGTAGGAAAAAGACAGCTGTGCTGGCAGTGAATTACATTTCTTGATTGTGCGACAAAGAAACGATAGGCCAAATTTCTTAGTTCGCGTTGGAATGGTAGCCACAGTTTTTTATATATACAAACATAAAGGAGTTTCCAAACATTCAGGAATTACAAACATTTTTTTTATGTGTTGAGATGGCAAACAAGCTTGCGGCCCACCTGATGTTGAGTGGTCACCGCCGCCTATAGACACTTGCAATATTAAGTGCAACACCGCAAGTGCGTTTGCCATCCTGGGGACTAAGATGATATGCCCTCCATGCCCAGTAATTACACTGGCTACCTTTCCCTTCAATCCGAAACACACCGAACTGCTTCACGGCAGAAATAAGAAAGGCGGTGGTACCTACCCAGACGACCCTACATATGGCCTAGTAAAATACATACTGAGACTAATATAAGCGTGTTAAAAAAGATACTCCGTTTAAGTACTTTTATTAAATAAACAAACATTCTACGAATTGTGGCAATAAAAAAGATTCCTAGATTCATCTATTTTGTTTTTCTATGTTCATGACGTTTTTCTTAACAGTTAAAAACTGGCTGATTCAAAATTGTTGTTATGGCATGACTGAGCATTTTATTAATAAAAATGTAACACGACTATTTAAATCTTTGTTAAAATTCAGCACGACATTGTTATTATGGAAATTTACATTACTAAGTTTTCAATTCTAATTTGAATTATTCTAGTGTAACTTTTTTAGTTTAATTTAAAATCTTTGTCAAAATTGAGCATGTCATTGTTATTGTGGAAAATTTACATTACTAAGTTTTCAATTCTTATTTGAATTTATCTACTGTGACTTTTTTAGTTTGATTTAAAATCTTTGTCAAAATTCAGCATAACATTGTTATTGTAGAAAATTGTCATAACTGAGTTTTCGACTGTAATTTGAATTATTCTAGTGTGACTTTTTAAATTTAATTTAATATACTATACTGTTTTGCATGCCCAAAATGGGTGAATCAAAAGTGCACAAACACGTGCACTTTTGATTTATGTTGTCATCTTGTTAATGTGCATCAATTTGCAGTTTTGAATCGGCAAAACAAAATGAGTCACCGTTCGCTACTGTTAGAACGCAAGATGTCGCTCGCCCCACCGTCCCGCTTTCTGCCTCGGTAGAGACGTCACGCACAATTGCGTCGACACCCCGACGTGCCTATGCCGCCGCTGCTGCTGCCTCTGCTAAGATAGTGAAGAATAAGGAGACAAGGTGTGAAGCCTTAGCGAGAACAGGCCAAGTACCCAGCACAGCTGTTCCAAAGGAGCAGCTTGATGAGGAGGGTTTCACTAAGGTGGAAAGGAGAAGGAATCCCGCCAGACGGAACCACTGTGGCACGGCACCGACGGGACCGCAACACCTGCTGCGTCCTGCAACACCTACGACGCCAGCTCTACGTCTCCCGCGTCCACTACTCTGGCACGGCCAAAGATGTTGTGGACTACATACGGGTGAAGACAAACCTCATCCTAAGAGTTGAACGTTTGGAATCCCGTCACCGAGTTAATTTTAACTCATTTGTGGTGAGCGTGCCGACAGAACGACTGCAGACGTTCCTAAACCACAACTTCTGGCCGAAAGGTGTTGTCTTTCGGCGCTTTAGAGGACGTCTACCGGACACTGCGCCGTTACGTCATGCGACGCAGAAGATTGTGCCTAGTGGATAATTAAATAATAAGTGTTTATATGCATTATGTATGTTAGTCTTTAAGGTATATATTATATGGGCCTGTATACACAGTACGCGTTGCCTGAAATAAAGATTTAATATTATTATCTCCTTTATTTAATTTAAAATACATCTACAATTATTATTAAAGTACCACATTCTTGCAAAAAAAAGTCTATTATATTCTATTTAGTGTTAATAAAAATTACCTAAACTGCAAATATGCTGTTGAGTGGAATATCAGTTGTTGTTGGTATTTGTGTGTTCGATTACTGAAGGATTGCTACTCTTTAGGGTTAGGTGTCCCATTTATGTAGCGACAGTCTGGCGACCCTATTGGAGGCACTGCATGTCCCATACTACCAAATGTGGCTTTATATGTAACTAAATGTTGAGCAGTAGCTCAACCCCTTCAGGGGTTTACAAGCGTGATTATATGTATGTATGTTAATAATAAATTTTCCTCCAATGACCACAGCCTTACTTAATTCGTAATTAGTAAGTATATTTCGTAAGTCCTCGTGGTATTTGGAAAGGAAGGAACTAGTATCTCCATATCCTGCTAGTATGTTAGCCAACACGTGGGCGTTGTATGGTATTTTAGATCGAGAATAAGGCCAGGGCCCACTGACGGCACCGGCGTGGCAAAGATTTCCGGCCACCTTTTCGTGGAAAATGATTTTCGAGCTTATTTCAATTAGTTTAGCATTTATTTCTTTGAAATTAGGAAACTTACCAAATTTCTTAGTTCGCGTTGGAATGGTTGCCACAGTTTGTCGGTGACACCGTTAACCAGCTCGCGTAGGCCTGAAAAGAAAGGGGTAGGGAAAAAAGCACCTCAAAGCACTCCCCCTGGTACAAGAGGAGAACGCACTCAATGACGCAACATCGCAACGGAATTGGAGGGGCTCAAGATGGTTGGACACCTCTTCGTCACCGATGACGTGGGTCGCGCTATGCTGCCAGCCATCCCACAGGTGCGAGCAATATTCCACGCAGGACTATACTTTCGTCTTGTATAGTAAGCATGTATGTAAGTGTGTTTAGGTCGAAACGGTAATTCGCTACAACACTTAGACGCGTAGGTTACTTCATGTTATTTAAGGACAGAGAGTGTTAAATATAAATAAAAAACAAGGTAGAATTTAGTAATAATAGCCTATACCCTTTCTCGATAAATGGACTATCCAACACCAAAAAAAATATTCAATTTTAATCAGTAGTTCCTGAGACTAGCGCGTTCAACCAAACAAAAACAAACTCCTCAGCTTTATAATATTAGTATCTATAGATTTGTAATTATCATAACAGCTTTTATAATTCGACCCACTGCTGGGACACAAGTATCGAAGGAGGTTTAGGCAGTAGTCCACCACGCTTGCCCAATGCGGATTGGGGACGGAGTATAAGGTGATCAATACCCCTTTGGTGATCCATTAGTCACCTTTTATGACACTCATCGGAGGATATGGGGTCATGCTATTCTACTCTGCCGGTATCACACGGCTACAGATCGCGGGATGCCACATAATGACTCGGTATGCCGAAGCATGCCATGCCACGCCGTGCCAGTCAGTGGATGCCAGCCCTAACCATTACTTGAAAACCGGAACACTAAGACATAGGTGCATACTTAAGAGAACTTTGATCAAACTCCTTAGAAACTTAAATTTGGTTATGTATTTATTTGTTTATTTAATGGGCGATAAAAGATTATAAGTACTTATGAAATTTTTGATGATTAGGGATTTAGATAGACTTTTTTTTATACTACCAGATGGCAAACAAGCTTGCGGCCCACCTGGTGTTAAGTGGTTACGTCACCTTGCAATATTAAGGGTAAATCACTTAATACTGCAAGTGCATTGCCAACCTGGGGACTAAGATGATATGCCTTCCATGCCCCGTAATTACACTGGCTACCTTTCCCTTCAATCCGAAACACAGCGAACTGCTTCACGGCAGAAATAAGAAAGGCGGTGGTACCTACCCAGACGACCCTACATATGCGTCTACCACCTAGTCGCAGTTAAATACGATACGACAATAAAACCGTAAATTTTGAAAAAAATATCCTTACGAAACTAGACTATACACTGAATTTTTCAAGTGGGCGTGGATAGCCAAATCCGAAAATATGAGGAATAAAAATGTTGGCAATCGTGATTATTGATCACGATATCCGGTGGCTAGTGACGTCAGTGCCGCCGGAAGCGCTTACGATTGGTTGAGTGTCACCGATCTAAAGATGGCGCCACTGGAACGAGTGAACGAAGCTTGCGAACTAACCGGCGGGCGGTTGTCGGCCCATTACGCTGTCGGACGTTGAAGTGTTCACTTGTCTTGCCTGAGCGGTGTTAAAGTTAAAGCGATCTTTTTTTAATGTAAATTATTGTAAATTTGTCTTGTGATTATTAAAGAGTAATAAAAGTAATAAATAAGTGTTCAGTAAGTGCGTTGTGTATGAATTAAATTAACAAAAAGTAGTCAAAGGAGTATCGGGTCTGATTTTGATGAGAACTAAAACTGCATCATTGCAATAATTAATTAGTTTAGGTATGCCTGTGAACAGGTGCCGCCAATGAGACCTGGTCATCTCATGTTTTCTTGAACTTTTTATTTTTATTTGATGTAAATGTTAGACAATGTAGTTGTTTATTCTTAGATGGATAATTGTATGACACATGCCATTAATAGGATAATTTTGTTTGTGTTATGATATTGTTTATATAACTAATGTATTAGGCATTGGTTTTTTTATTTTTATTTTGGTATGCACACATTGTATTCTTATAGATATATTTATTAACCAAAGGATCATAAATGTATGCTTAGCACCTAAATTGAGCAAAATCTATCTAACAATAACAAAAATGGTGGTGGGTATAAGACTTAAATTAATTAGTTCATTAATGTGATTAGTTGAATTGTATAGAAAAGCTTTTACAACATAAATTATTATTATAAATGAACCAAATGCGTGGGAGTAATAACTGCCCAAAATTTACGCATGTAAAACTGTAATTTTAATTATATTATTATTATCTATTGACCTGTAATGATGTTTTGAAATCATTACCAAATTGTAAGCTGTGGAGTTTCTTTCGCCATTTCTTCTCCATCTCAGCATAATAATATTATCGTCCCGAAATGGTGGTAGGGTTTTGACGATTTAAAAGTACTTAGCAAAGTCCATTTAAATAAAGAGCTTTTCATTTCATTTCATATAATGGTAACATCATCATCATCATCAACAGCTCATATAATGTTCCCACCTCGGGCTCGAGCCTACCCCACATTAGGGGCGATTAGGCCTTAGTCAACCACGCTGGCCAAGTGCGGGTTGGTTGACTTCACACACAACCTAAGAATTTCTTCATAGGTGTGTGCAGGTTTCCTCACGATGTTTTCCTTCAGCGTCGATAAACGTACATATGAATTCAAAATTTGAAAACACATTGGTACGTGGCGGGGATCGAACCAGTGCCTCTCGGGTGGAAGACATCGCTCTTACGCACTACGCCACCGACGCTCCTTAAAAGCAATTATGGTTATTCAATTATTCTCAAGCTTCTTATAAGCAAATTATTGCAATGGTAACTAAAAAGTATTTTGTTAAAATGAGCTCTTTTCTTAAGTTTTGCGTATGTCAATACTTTTCAGAATTGTTTCCTTATTAGCGACACTATTGAATGGTGTAATAATACAGGTTGTGTTATTTACTTTCTCGTATACGTAGTATAGAGGAAGTCTTGTAATCGTCAAAAAATTCGACCTCGAGATTTTGACGGATTTATTGGTTTATTGGTCTGAGGATTTACACGTTGTGGACCTCCCCGAGTCCAAAAATACCGTTTTTGGAATTATATTTGTGCGTTATCACGATAAGTCATGCAACCAAATTTAACATGCATGTTGTATGACATGAAAATATAAGGTTTCTATCAACTTTTGAGTCGTTTCACGAGAAAATCAAAGGGAGACCCCTCCAGATTTTTTATTTGTCAAAATAAACGGGTTCGTTTCCTGGCTAGGCTAGGAATATTAATTATCCAAATTGATTTTTCAAAATACTAATGATGCAAGAAAAAGATTTGATGAAACAATGTTTACCATAAAAACATAAGCACCAAGCACTGACAAATTTCGACAGCGAAAGCAGTGTCTCGTTTGCTTAATGGTCAACGCAGCCGCCCGGATTGCGGAAGATGCGGGTTCGATTCCCGCCTGAGGCAAGTCGATTTTTTTCTCAGTGCATTTTCTAGTATTAAAAAATATTATCTCAAAAATAAAATTATTGTCTAATGATGCTGTTTTAGTTTTCATCAAAATCGAACCCGAGACTCGGCATACTATGATAAAGTAAAAAGAGGCTATACGCTCACGATTCCTTTCTGACCTGATAAGTGTATTACGACCTTTAGAGTGTAACATCTTTACTTATTGTCGGCTTTTCTTTGTTGGTTCACCCAATGTTTAGTTGCTTTTTCGTTTAATACCCTTTTTATGTAAGCCACTAATCACTATTTTAAAGCACTGCATGGCCCATACAGCCTGATGTGGCTTTATGTGTAATCAACAGACTTATACCTACTGTCAGAATTCTTATAAGTTCTATTTTTTTTTATCTTAAACACCGTTCCATTTTGCAACTAGATCGCGAACTAGATTTCTTAAATACCTACTTTAAATGTTTACACTAAATCTAGCGATGAAGACACCGTCTGGTCTGCATACATTACAATGTGCCTAAATAAATTCTTCAAATTCCGTGGACCTTATTACCTCGCAACAAGGGTTACGTTAGAAGTGTCATCATCATGACCTGCGGTGTATTGTACTAGCGGCATTATAATAACATAATTTTATCACAATTATTATTATATCTAACCAGCTCTCAATTCCGATCAAATAGGAACATATCGATAAAAGTCATAACCATTGACACTCGCCCGTTCCCAATTTTAATCGATATATTAGTTAATCGAACTCGTTGCAAGTGAAAGAACTCGATTAAAGTAGCGTTTGAAAAAGGAACACTTTTGTTCTCTGCCTTACGGACATTAAGTGCGGAATGAACTTTGAATTTAAAAATAGAACGTGTTCGTCGCGGAAAAGATTATGAAGTGTTTATGTGTTATTGTAAAGTTTTTTAGTCTTAAATCACTTGAAAATAGTTCGCTCACGGCGCGGAAAGAACTGGATCTTTTTAAATTAGTTTGATTTCGTATCGGAATGAACTTTTTAATATTTTACGTTCAGTTTTGTGAGTGCAGTTTTGTTTGATTATTAAGTTAAAAAAAAGTAAGTACCCAAAGTTATTAGTTTAATTATTATCTATTTATTAAAATTATGCGATTAATTTATCTGGACTTCTTAGTAATTTAGAGTGCAACATCTGTCCTTGTTAGCTGTTGTTGTTTGGTTCAATGAAGTTTGTTATTTTTGTATTTATTACGTTATACACAACAGATTACATACAGCAATATTGTCACATTAGAATGTAACCAAAACGTGTACACACAGCATCACAGAAGATTAACATTAACACATAAACAAATCGTTAGTTCAAAGTGGTATGGAGACAGGAGAAAAATACATAATATAGCTAACAATAAATAATAGGGAATACGCATAGTTCACTCTCTCTCTCCCTTCTCCTTCCCTTACAAATTAATAAAGTTCTTCAAAAAAAAAAATGGATTAAGAGACTAGACAAAAACTATACTAAGCCCTCCTATACTAGGTGTAAAAGACATGAACAGTCAAACGAGAACCATGTATTCTATACATCAAAATAAGACATATTTCAAAAAAAATATTGCTGGGAAATGATTTTTATTTTTTGGTGTTAAAAAAAATTGGAAATTGTACCGCGCAATGTAAAGGGCCCAACTCGCAAAACCGCGATGATTTTGACAGACGTCGGCCCCGTTCGTTAGTGTCCGTGCGCATCGAGTGAGCTACATTGAACGCTAACGTTTTGAAGCCATTTTTTCTTATTAAATACTAAAAAAAATGATAATGTTTCTTTGGACAGTAATTAAAAAATAACGTATAGAATACGTTTTCATTAAAAAATGAAAAAAAAATTATGACTTTGACCTTCAATAAAATCGTAACTATCAATTTCCCAGGTATAGTCTAAAGGAAAAAAAATGTTATAATGTTGAGCAGAATACATGGTTCTCGTTTGACTGTTCATGTCTTTTACACACTGTATAAGATTCTCTTCAATCCCAATTTCCCGTCCTATCTCAAACAACGTTTTACATTCCTCCAGGACACCATTCACGAGATTTGCGATCATCTAGTAATTTGTGATTGAAAACCCCTTAGCATATTACGAAATTCTACAGCAAGTCATTCACAGTGCATGCTGTCAGTTTGTGGAATGCATTGCCGGTCGAGATAAGACGTGCTAATTCTCTAAACATTTTCAAGAGATTAGTGAAAGATCACTACCTGTCACTGTCTGCAGTAGGTACTATAGATTCTATTAATGTATTTTTTTTTACTATTTATATTATTTGTATGGATGTATGTGTAGTTTATGTATTAATGTATATGTAATATATGTATTTATGTAATTATAAGTATATTATACCTATTATAATTATTTATTATAGCTAATATTGTATATTATACATAGTCATGTATTTTTATGCTGTGTGTGTGTGTGTATGTGTGTGTGTGGTGTACCATTGATTATGTAAGTATTATTATTATTTTAATAATATTATAATTAATATTTTTCATTTTGTGCCCACTTTCCTCTAGGTTATATGTAGATACCTTTTGCAATATGTATTTTATTTTATAATTTCATTTTTGTTGGTGTACATACAAAAAAAGTATAAAGTATAAATAAATATACAGTAGGACCAGCAAGAAAAATTTTCGGGAGCAAGCTAGCTGAGGATCCTTTTAACTAAGAATTTAAATGTAGGTAGTATGTTTTCTAATGAATACCTACATCTAAATCGTCATTACTTTTGGATGGAATGTCCCTGTATAAAACCTTTATTTAACGTCTTTGTATATCGGTATGTTCGGGCCAGATCTTGCAACTAACTTTTAAAGTAGTTATCTTCAACTTATTGAGATGAAATTTTACGTTGACACGTTTGAAACCTGTCACTAATTTGAGGCACGGCATGGCCCATACAGCCAGACTTGGCTTCCTGTATATCCAATGTTACCTAGCTCTGTTGAACCCCTTTTGTGATATGAGCTTGAAAAAGTTATTTTTCGCTTTTTAGTTTTTTAAAACTGTTATTATCCACTTTTTAGTGCGAATTATAACCGCCGTTGAAAGTTACCGCCAATTTAACAGTGACAACGCCATCTAGTGACGTATAAGTGAACTAACATTCCAGACGTTTAATTTATTAGTCATGGCGATTCTAATCAGGATAATGGGATATTCTTATCCAATTATTTGACGTCGTCTTGGTGGAGTGGTCAGTATAGCTGCCTACACATCAAGCGGTCCGGGTTCGAGTCCTGCTAGCAGCAAATATTTGTGTGATGAACACGAGTATTTGTTGACGAGTCATGGTTGTTTATATATTTATTTAAGTTTATTTATAAAAAAATATGTAAAAATATTATGTAGATACTTATATTAAAATGTCCGTTATCTAGTATCCATAACACAAGTTCTTAATGATACTTACTTTGGGCTAGATAATTGGTGTGAGCGTGGAAATATATTATATATTATATTATTATAATTATAATTATTGTAATGTCATCGGTCATAAGTCTATGAATACTGGCCGTTTAGTGGGTCAAAATCGAGCCCAAACGAGTCAATTACATACAAACATACAGGTGAAACTAATTTAAGCGTTAAATGTGAGAAAACGGGTACCTCTGTTTTTTGAATTCTTCGATATTTCGGCGGAGTTTCATGTGCCATGGTCACGGATGAACACAATAATTATAAGTTTTAAAACAATATTATTTATGCGTGTTAAAAAAATGTTGTAGGTATCGCCTAAGTGGAACTATGTATTATAACGTATTATATAAAATGTAACTTACAGTGTCCGGGGAAGTAGTAATCCAACTTTAACAGCGTGTACCATGGACAATTTTATCGGTAAAAATACCTCAAGTTAGTGTACAGTGGTATAGCTACCTTCTTGCCGAACAGGGCCGGATTTAAAGGTCTGGAGGCCTCGGGGCAACAAAGGTGTGGAGGCCCCTTAGCCCCAAATTATTTTCCAAATAAAATGAACATTTTTTTTCAATCGAGTTTTCGGTTAAAAAATAGGCATACTTCTTTACGACCTTTAATCAACGAACAAAATAGAAAGATATTATTATTATTATTATTATTATTCATGTAATCATGTTTGTACAAAGTACCGTAGGTAAAGGTAAAACGCGAAATAAAATATGAAAGGAAAAGTTGTTTACTGGTGTTTACTAGTCTGAATTTGATTTTTTTTTCTGAAGTCTCTATTGTGGGGGCCCTGGGCTGTAGCCCCGCTTGCCCTCCCCTAAATCTGGCCCTGTTGCCGAAATGTATTTTTTAAAATTAAATCAATCCTAATTCTCTGAGAATGTATAGAAGTTGTATATGTGATGAAATACAGCGTATTTCGAGGATATCCCGTGGTGGCAAAAGAAAACTCATAAAACACTTGTTCTACGTACCGAGGCTTTATTCAAAGAGAAAGTTACATATTTTGACAGGAGCACAGATTAGATAACTGTCACATAATGCATAGATAAGATAATGTTATACATAGTATTTGTTGTACATTTAACACCTCCCCTCAACAAATACTTTCTTATAATTAATAACAATTTACTTAGGGCAGACTTATACTTGTTGAGTAAAAAAAAGACATTGACAATAACTATATTTTCTAACCCTTAAATATACTTATAATATACACGAATCTATACTACAACTGGATTGCGTACTTCAAAATGACACTTTTAAAAGTTTAAACCTTATGTAGTTACAATAAAGTAGATTTTCCTGTATCCTACGCAAAGTAGAAAATCCGAGCTCAGTGAGATAGCACAAAAGTAGTAGTCTGTCCTTGTCTAGCCTACCTGCCAGTATTGAATAAAATATTCTTTGGTAATTATTGGTATGTGGAATGGAAGAAATACTAGTTATTTTGCTTAGGACCTTACTTGAAAGTAGTTCATAAGCAATGATAATTATTTCGCTACCATAAAATTACAAAACAATATAATTAATTTGAAATGACATGATTTTATATTTTAAAATTTTAGTAGTTTTTTGTAATTTACGTAGGTGGTACTGTTGTTGTGGTAGGATTGAAATTTCAATATGGCTGCTGTTGTTTTCGTCTTCACTTCCACATTATCTTATTTTCAGTTTTGTTGTAATAAGCTTACGAAAGTGTTAGTGAAAATGGTTTATTTTTGTTGTATAAACGGATGTAAAACCGAATGGTATCCCGGTTGCGGCTTATCTTTCCACAGGTAAGCTAATATAGTATATTTTTAAGTGTAGCGATGTAGGGTGACCTAATTAACATTATTTACTAACCCGGACTGCTGCGTTGATTTTGAGTGTAGGTAGTAAGTATCTAAAATCTGACCTGGGCTCTTTAAAACAAATCTATACATGTGTACAATGTGAGAAAATTTGTAAAACTAAACAAAATAATGTATGTATCTACCTACTACAATAATTACAAAATTGACATTGTTACAAGTTTATAGTCTTCAGATACCTATCATTGAGCTAATATTACTGGCGCGTTATGGCCAGAATTAATTTTCATATCATGATAATGAAATAAGTTTAATTTTCACTTGTTGTACTAATGATCATACCTGCAGTAATAATTCTCATAGTAATGGGCTCTGTTGGGCAAACGGTCTGTATAGTCTGATTGTCTGTAAAGTACAAATGTTATGTAATGGTTATTACTTTATAATATGATAATATTTTATAGGATTCCTAAGGACAATGTAATGGCCGAAAGATGGAAGCAAAGTATTCATGGAAAAGTGAACAAGACATCAGTCATTTGTGGTTTACATTTTAAGGATTTAGACTTTATGAACAAATCAAGAAAACGGTTAAAATACACAGCTCTCCCCTCAATATTTGCAAAGGTATGAAGATATTTCAGTTTTTATTTCTATGGTTGAAAACCATTATTTATTTGTATGCCCTTATGAAAGTAACATATTAAATAATGCTTACAGATTGTTATACCTGACAAGAAAATTCAAGTGCTCAATAGTTTAACATTGGTTGAACCGCTTCAAGGACCATCAACAATAGACACAATAAGCAAAAAACGTAAACTGCAGAACAAATCAGAGAAATATATTCAAGGAGTTTCTCCCGAGTTCTTGTTGTAAAAACACGTGTTGAGAGACTCCATTTTTAACCTCAATCAACCGTACAATTTTTATTACTTTAGTTACATTTTCACTTGACATTGGCAAAATGCGTACGCTTAATGCAACGCGATGCCATTAATTAAGAATAGAATAGAAATATATTCAAACCGAAGACCTATGTGCAAATACACCCCGTAAAAGAAAATTAAAGCGGGAAATAAAAGTACTGTCTCAGCGCCTGAAAAGACTTAACATTACAGTACTTAATTTGAAATCATTACTAGCTATTCTAAAGAAAAAATGCAACAGTTACAGCGAAGTAGAAGAAATGATACAAATAAATTTTAAAAACATTCATGACCAAATAAACTCAAATAAATCTATTCATGGAGCTAGATATAGCAATGACGTAAAATCTTTTGCTCTAACATTATATTATTATTCAGGAAAAGCTTATCGTTTCTTAAGAAACCATATTGCACTGCCACACCCAGCTACACTCCGGATAATGTTGGCCACTCACAACTGCAATGTCGGATTTATGTCTGAAGTTTTTGAATTTTTGAAACAAAAAGCTAGCCAATGCAAAGATATCACTAATGTGGCTCTCATATTTGATTCCATGGCAATCAGAACAGCAACTAATTATGAAGCAAAAAGTGATAAATGGTGGGGAACAATTGATTTAGGCGGTGTTGCTCCAATTGATCCAGAGAAATTGGCTTCAGAGGTACTGGTATTATAAGGATATTATAATAAGGTTACAGAAGTAGAATCAATAAATATAAATACCTGATACAACCCTTCTTTCATTTCAAACTAGCTTACCGGTTAAACTAGATTTCATGTCATGACGTGCACATAAACATAGATAGTACCTAAGGCCTCAGCCGCGACTAGGTAGCCGAAATTTCTATGTTAATGTGCACGTTCTAATCCGAAATAATTACCTTTTCCAATGTTAAACGGTTCAGTGTACGGACCATTTAAGGTAACAGAAGCATTGGAGCCTACTATAGAGAGATTTCAATAATCATATCAGAAGCTGCTCACCATAGAACAAAGCCTCCTGGTAGACTTTTGAACAGATTGCATCAAAATTGAATTTTATTAGTGTACAAATTGTACCTAAATGAATAAAGAAACTGTGACTTAGACCATATCGGTTATCACGATTATACGCCCAGTCACAAGCCTTTTTCAAATCTATGAAAGCGCAACATACGCGTTGGACTTTAGTTTTTATACCAGAAAATAAATCATCTAATTATTCATCTAATATTATTTTTTTCTGTGTCCGTAGAAATTATTAAGAAACAGACACTCTTTAGAAAGAGACGCACTACTACTTTTATGCCTCTCTTTCGGCTCGTTTTCAAGCTCATAGTGCGCAATCCAGTTGTAGTATAGATTCGTGATAATATAAAACTTAACTTTTACTAACATTTAAATACACTCACTTTATATAAGCATAATCTTTAAGTTAAACATTTTCCATAATAGAACTTTTAAATTTTTCATACAAAGTCTTCCCTAACGGTTTTGTTAACAGGTCTGCAATATTACAATCCGTTTGAATATAATTTAATGAGATACAACCATCTTTTATTTTGTCGATTATAAAATGATATTTAATATCTAAATGTTTTAATCTTTTGTTATTTTCATTATTTAATGCTAATTTTATTACTGATTGGTTATCTTCAAATATTTCTATTGGTTTCTTACAAAAATCAAAATCACACAACAAATTTTGTAACCATAGTGCTTCAGTAATAGCCGCACTTAAAGCAATGTATTCCGATTCAGTTGACGACAAAGATACACAATTTTGTTTCTTACAGCACCATGAGATTAAACAATCATTAAAATAAAACATATAACCCGATGTTGATTTTCTGTCCCTAGTGTCTCCTGCCCAGTCAGCATCAACAAAACCTTTCAAGCCTGTATCTGTACTGTCATACACTAAAGCAAGATCTAAGGACCCTTTCACATACCTCAACACATGTTTCAATGCCTTATACAACATCTCACTCGCACAATGTTGGTACCTGCTAAGGAAACTCACAGCCACACATAAGTCTGGTCGTGTACCACACACTGCGTACATTAAGCTACCAACTAATTGCCTACATTTCTTTTCAATTTCTTCATTTTCAGACTTATCTCTTTTGAGTATTTCAAAATTAAAATTTTGATCTATATTTATTTATTTATTTATTTATTTATTCAATTCAGTTTTACATGCTAGTTTACAGAGCAAGTCCAACACACCAGCAAGTCAATGAAATACATACAGAATCTGAGTACAAAATAATGATTCATAAATTTATATCATAGCATTACATGTCAATCGAAAGTCAAAATATTCATCAAAGTCAAATAAATTACAAAATCAATGTCAGTTATAAAAAATAAAAATAAAACATGAAATAATAAAAGAAAAGGAAATACATTTTAAAATGTCAAATTATAAATTAAAAACTAAAATAAATAGATACAATGTCAATTAAATAGATACAATACAAATTATTAGAGAAATATGTCACGACAGCGATTAATAGATGATCAAATAAAAATAATAAAACAAAACAAAACTTAATAGCGTCAAATGAATGAAATTAAATTAATTTATGTCACTTATTGAAAAATAAACAATTGGGTAGTTGCCACCAAAGCCGCTAGCCCGTCGGCAAACAAATCAGAATCCTTAAATTGAGCGAGCATATCCCCGATCAGACGTAGAGCGCGGATTGTAGGTGCTTGGGCAGCGTATACGGTGCGAGTGGTCGGTATTGGCAGCAGGCGCGGTTTGCGCCTTGGCGCTACTAAACCGTTGCAGTCCCAAGATATGCGGCTGGGCACGTCGAGACAAACACGCTCGAGCACGCACGGGCAATCTATCCTATGGTACAGTACGGAGAGGTAGTGCACCATAAGAAGTAATTTCCTCCTCGAGTCGAGAGTAGCGAGACCTACCATGCCGTAGACGAACATCGACGGAAACAGGTAGGGATAGGACCCGTACTGTCTCTTGTAGAGCCAACGTCCGAACTTTTTTTGCAGTTTTTCAAGCATTATACTGTATTTAGCCTCATGAGGGTCCCAGATAATTGCCCCATATTCTAGTCGGCTGCGTACGTAGGCATTATATAATACCATAGCTACCGTGGGACTGTTTAACTCAGTTGATGTCCTAATTACAAAACCTAACAATTTACTTGTCGACTTGCATAAATCAGTTACGTGTTTGTGGAAGTCAAGCTTACTATCTAATGTTAGTCCTAGGTCGCGGATATCGTCAAATTTATCTAGAGGAGCGTCAAATAGTTTATAAGAAGTCAATATATTCAGCCTTTTCCTGGAAAACGTAACTGTTTTGCATTTAGACCTATTAAAAGTCAATCTATTTGTAGTACTCCACACAGCGACTGCGTCAATGTCACTCTGCAGTAAGTGCGCGTCCTCCGTACTACCTATCCCTAGACATAACTTTAGGTCGTCTGCAAATAAAAGACATTTAGCAAATCTGACCACGTCAGGTAGGTCATTTATCATAATGAGGAATAGGGTAGGGCCTAAGGTGCTTCCTTGACTTACTCCAGATCTGGTATAGTAATTGCCAGACTCATTACCATTCAGCCTAACAAACTGGCATCGATTCTGCAGATAGCTGGCAAAAAACTCTAGCAGCTTCGGGGTGAAACCTATTACCGAAAGTTTATGTAATAGTTTGTCATTATCCACCAAATCGAATGCTTTTTTGTAGTCGAAGTATGCCGCGTCTACCTGTCTACCGGTATCCATCTCAGCAGATACGTAATCTACGAGGGATGTTAGGTTCGTAGTAGTTGACCTTCCTCTTCGAAAACCGTGCTGACTGTCGTGCAAATGAGTAATTAGTTGTCGGCTTATATGGTTGTTAAGAATGATTTCGAAGAGTTTTGCAAAAGCGGACAGTACTGCAATTGGTCTATAAGACATTATGTCCGGCACCGGATTACCTTTCGGGATTGGTGTTACTCTAGATATCTTCCACCTATCCGGATACTTTGCACTATATAACGAAAGATTATACAGATAAAGTAACGGAGATCTGAGTATTGATATGCAGTCTTTAACAAGAAACACCGGAATACCATCTGGCCCCGTTGACGACCTAGGTCTAAGTCGTTTAACGGCTTTACCTAGTTCTGATTCTTCTACGCTTGGGACTGATATCGTTCTCGCATCAGGAGTGGTATGGACCTCTCGTGCAGCCTCAACAGGATCTAATCGAGGCACTTCTTTTAAAAAAACTGAACTAAAGTACCGCGCGAATGCGTTCACAGCTTCTTGGCCAGTGAGCTCTTCATTATTTAATTTAAACGTATCAATACGCTGCCTATCCTTCCTCTTGTCCTTTACATATTCCCAAAATTTGACAGGTTCGTCAATAATATTTTTTTGAGTGGTCTGTATGTACTGCCGATATGCATTGTCAATTAGTTTCTTGGCGTGCCACCTATAGTACTTAAACAGTTCTTTATTATAATCTTTGCCTAGTTGCTTAAATTTTTTTAAATGAAAATATTTAAAAATAAGGCAATCAATTATTTCTTTAGTGAACCACTTTGGGTAGCAGTATTTATGCTTACACGAAACCGCATTCTTAAGTGGAACAAACAAATCAATACACTGATATAATTTTTCGTAATACAATTCTGTTGCTGCATCTATTTCATCTACTTTGAATAGATCCGACCAATCTATAACGGCAAGTTTGGCGTATAATGCTATAGGTGTGCTTACCGACTTACATTGCAACATGTTATATTTATCTAAGATTTTCAATAAATATTGTTTTTGATTAATGGTTGTTTTATTATTTTCCTGTAAAATACTAATTCCTAAATAGTTTGTGGCTATCCCCGTATCTTTCATTTTAAAATTTTTAAATAACTGCTCCTTAAAATGTTTGATTGTGTTGTCACATGTTCCAAATAATAATATATCGTCTACAAATATCAAAACATATATAACTATACCATCTTCTTTTTTTGAGTATAAACAGAAATCATTTTTCGAGCGATTAAACATTTGTTCTTGCATAAAATTATCAAACTTATTATTCCAACATTTTGGTGATTTTTTTAAACCATATAATGATTTATTCAATTTACATAATTGACCAGTAGGTATTCTTAAGTAAACATTTTCTTCTATATCCCCATGTAAAAACGCTCCAACTACATCCATTTGTTGTACTAAACATTTCATTTTGTTAGCTATTGCCATAAACAATCTAAAAGTAGGTAACCTTGCTACAGGGGAATACACATCTAAATCAATATTTGTTTGCTCGAAACCTCTCGCTACTAACCTAGCTTTATAAACTTTTTGATCACCTATATTTTTAACTTTGAATATCCATTTACTAGAAATAATTTCTGATCCCTCTGGAACACTACTAACTTCTGACCAAGTATTATTTTCTTTTAAACAATTTAATTCTGTTTGCATCGCTTGAAGCCACTTATCTTTTTCGTTACAGTTTAGTGCCTCTTCATACGTCAGTGGTTCAGTGTCAATGGAAAGTAAACTCATATCATCGGTATAAAAATCCTTCATCCACCCTGGAGTTTTTCTTACCCTCACCGGTTTCTGTGAAATATTTTCTTTTTCCTTATTTTTATCTTGAATCTCTTGTATTTTATCTTGGCATTGTTTATCTAATTTATCACACATATTCTCTTCTTGGACTACTTCCTGTTCAACACCACACTGAGTAAAATTGCTATCTAATTTACTTTCATCTAATAATTCTTCTCCGTCTTCATAAAAACTATGTAGTTCTTCTCCATCTTCTTGGTTCTCCTCTAATGCCAAATCATCTGTAGTTACTGGGAAATAGGTACTTGACAATATTTTGCAACTTTGATTTGATTCCTGCATGTGTGAACTGTCCTTTAGAAATACAACCTCTCTTTTTATTATCACATCATTTTCGTCTGGATAATAAATTCTAAAACCCTTTGTGTTCTCCCCATAACCAACAAAATAACCTATTTCTGACTTAGAGTCCCATTTTTGACGCTTTTGGTTTGGAACATGAACTGCTACTTTTGAACCAAAGACATGCAATTTATTTATTTCAAAGATATTTTTGTTATACCACAATTCATAAGGTGTCACATTTTTTACCCTACTATTACCTGTCCTATTGAGTACAAATACTGCTGTGTTCACAGCTTCTGCCCATAATGACTTTGGGAGTTTTGTAGCCAGTAAAATAGACCTAGCACATTCAGTAACTGTTCTTATTTCCCTTTCGGCGCAGCCATTCTGCTCTGGGGTGTAAACAACACTAGTTTGGTGTATAATACCAAAGTTTTCAGTTACTATCCTAATATTCTTATTTATAAATTCTGTACCATTGTCAGACCTTATAGTGGCAACTTTAATACCTAAATTTTTTGTAACATAGTTTAAAAAACTTTTTATTTTATTTATACTTTCATTTTTATTTTTTAAGAAATAAACTGTTTTATATCGTGAATAGTCATCTTTTATTAACAAATAATATCGAGCACCACCTAGAGATGCAGCTTCCATAGGACCACAGATGTCCATATGTAACAACTGACCTGGTCTTTCAGCCCTAACTTCACTAATTGAAAATGGTGCCTTGTGAAACTTACCTCTCAGACACACTTCACATGTTGTGTTTGTAATATCATTTGAATAATCAATGTTACATCTTTTTAAAATACATTTTACCTGTTCCATATTTTGGTGTCCCATTTTATGATGCCATTCACTTAAGTCATTATTTGCATTACTTACATAACCATGACTTCTTATGTACCTGAATTGCATAATATATAATTTATTGTAGCGTTTAGCAATTGCACCAATAAGATTGTTACCAGGTTTTATCAACCTACAACTTTCATTATCTAAATGTAATCTATAACCTTTTTCTGTTGCAGAACTTACAGAGAAAAGATTAAACTTAATTTTTGGTACATGCAACACATTGTACAATGTTGTATGTATCCAATTACTACCATTATACGCTTCTAAAATAATGTTACCTTTACCTTCGGCTTGAATAAACTTACCATCGCCAATAACAATTGTTCTGACTTTATTAAGTGGTTCATAATGTGTAAATAAGCTTTTATCATAGCATATGTGCTCTGATGCACCGCTGTCCATAATCCATTCATCACTTACATACTCCTCCTTTAATGCAGACAGCACAGATACAACAAAAGCATTGCCGCTGCTACTGGGTCTATTGTTAAACCAACATTCTTTTATTAAATGACCATGTTTTTTACACTTATTACAAAATTTTACCTTATTACTTAAGTTTTTATTTAAATTTACCTTGCACTCCTGTTTGAAATGCCCTGCTTTACCGCACTTGAAGCATTTACGCACAGCTTTTACCGCTGGCAGTGCTGCAGTTTGCTCCTCGTTCCTGGCTTTGTATCGCTGCTCCTCGACTAACAGACGAGCTGATAACTCATCGAGTGTTCTCCTCTCCTTTGGAACCGACTCCCATGCAGATATAAAGTGTTGATAATTTTCTGGAAGGCTAGAAGTTATTTTAGTAACAGCCATGCTCTCATTTATCTCTGCACCGAGGATTTTGAGAGATGACAGGATTTCTTCAACCTTACCCAAGAACTCGGACATTGACTCAGTTTCTCTAAACTGCAACGCAAAAAATTTTTGCTGCACCAAATGTAACGATAGTTCTGATCTTTGTTCGAAAATAGTATGCAGTTTGTGCCATATACTGTATGAAGATTCACAACTTAATATTTGGTTCATCCACGTTTCACCTATTCGTGTCACTATGATACCTTGTGCTTTTGCATCTAGTTTATTCCAGTTTTCAAGTTCATCTTTGAAGTTTATATTGTCCTTCACCGGACACGGGCACGAACCGTCGACCACATGGAACACGCCGGCAGCCCGAAGTAATACCTTGACTCTGAATTTCCAAGTCGCCCAATTACTTGCTCCTAATAGCTTTGCCTCGTTGTCAATTGTATGGTTCTCCATTATTTTTATTATATTGGACTTGACCGCCCACCTAACCTCAATCACCACGTTGCGCACTTGACCGCCGCTATTTGCTTTACCGCAAATTTTGCCACTGATGGGATTTTCTCTAGTACTAGTAGGCCGTAAGCCTGTCTGGGCCCATAACCTGATGAAATACAGCGTATTTCGAGGATATCCCGTGGTGGCAAAAGAAAACTCATAAAACACTTGTTCTACGTACCGAGGCTTTATTCAAAGAGAAAGTTACATATTTTGACAGGAGCACAGATTAGATAACTGTCACATAATGCATAGATAAGATAATGTTATACATAGTATTTGTTGTACATTTAACAATATGTTTGCTACTTTACTGCTACCGATAGTTAATACTGTAAGCTATCAAAAGATACCAAATTGTTCAAGTCATTCATTTAAAATAAAGATATAAAAAAACAATAACAATGAAAAACCTCGTAATTACTGTTATTAAGATTAGTAATATCTAATTGATACATTAATTCAATGGGTTAACTGATAAGAGCAATTAAATAATTCACTTTACAAATATTGTATTACAATATAAACAGTGTGGAAGTAGTAATCAAACTTTAAGTTCTTGTTCTATGGACAATTTTATCGGTAAAAATACCTCAAACCAGCTCCCAGTTCCCACCAATAACTTACACATTTATACCGCCTTTGATGCAGCAAAAGCCTCTGATGCAGCAATTGAGTCATTCGTTTCTTCGTGAAGATTTAAAAAGCCATCATGAACTGAAGAGTAGTTATAGCGAACAGAAGCAAGGCTGGAAACTTTACTCTCCCAGCGAGTTTCGCAAATATTTTTCAGTGATAATCCTTCTCTGCGTTTGGATATGACTTCCCACCTCTTTGTTAATCCAGAGAATAATACAAATAGTCTTTGGATAAATCCAAATAAAGAAACCGATTTAACGAATGATTTAATCTTAATTTTTCCTTGATAAATTTCACCTTGCTCCCCGCACCGCCCACACGATTTTAAGCGCACGATCGATAGATAGTCGATCGGCGGTCGGATGTTTTCAGCGCCCCTCTTTGACGGCGCCCTGTGCGGTCGCACCGCTCGCACCGCCCTAGATCCGCCCCTGATTGTGGGAGGCCGCTAACGCTGCGCCTTCCCGTGACCTTTAGCAGATCGTCGGTCCATCTTATGGGGAGCCTGCCAACCGAGTCTTTCCGATCCGCGATCGCCATTCGAGGACCATTCTGCCCGACGGCTACGCGGCTGTCCGTCCTTCTCGCAATGTGCCCTATCCATTCCTACGTAAGGTTCGCAATTCTTTGTGTTATATCTATATTATATATAGATAGGTGTCTCATATTACAACGCATCTAGGGAGTGCTTGCTGAGAAACGTAGGACCACAGAATTCATGATGGCGACTGATCAGGTAGTGCAATGTGATATCGAATATAAGATTCTCAACGACAGTACATATCGGTAAAAACTGTCTTTACTAGGTGGTAGACCCATGTGTAGGGTCGTCTGGTTAGGTACCACCGCCTTTCTTATTTCTGCCGTGAAGCAGTTCGCTGTGTTTCGGATTGATGGGAAAGGTAGCCAGTGTAATTACTGGGCATGGAAGGCATATCATCTTAGTCCCCAGAATTAACCCTTAATATTGCAAGCGTCTATAGGCGATGGTAACCACTAAACACCAGGTGGGCCGGCAAGTTTGTTTGCCATCTAGTGGTATAAAAAAAACACCCAGTGTTTGAATATATTCTCAATGTCAAATAAAAAACCACTTTCCCTGCCCAAAATCCACTCGCAATCGAATTTTTGAATTATTTACTGATGCCATTTAAACACGTCAAAGTCCTTCTGTGTTCTCTCTTCTTTGTGTTGCTAGTAAAAATAATTAATTTTGCCTTTTACAATGTTGCCAGCAATAACAAAATAATTATAATATTGCACTGTGATCTTTCACATAAGAACAAAGGTGTAGGTAATTACTTCATAATTACTGTGGACAATAAGAATTTATCCCATAATCTTACCAACAATAATATGAATTTAGTAAAAAAACTGATCGAACTGCCACAGGTTTTGTAGTTGATTTGCAAAAAATGAGAACTTCTTATAGTCTAAGATCCGAACCTAAATCGACCTTCACCGAGCTGATAATAGAATGAAACATATTTTATTATTAATTTAGTATATTAGAAAATATATTAAAAATGGGTTGTCTAAAAAAATCCTGGACAGACTATTTTTAATTATTTTTTGAAAAATGATTTTTAATAAAATATTGCAACATCAAGATAATAAGAAAATTTTGTCGCGCGCTTATGATGATATAAAATTTTTTCTATTATCCAATCGAGTGAAAGTAACTGATATCGACATACCTGTTCATACCTGACAACCCAGTAGTTCGCGCAGGTAAATAATAGACAACCCAATGGCTGCACATTCTATACGGTTTCTACTATCAGTCAGGACAAAATTTTCTTATTATCTTGATGTACAAAATTTTTTTTTTTTTTTTAAATCATTTTTCAAAAAATCATTAAAAATAGTCTTTCCAGGATTTTTTTAGACAACCCATTTTTAATATATTTTCTAATATACTAAATTAATAATAAAATATGTTTCATTCTATTATCAGCTCGATGAAGGTCGATATAGGTTCGGATCTTCTACTATTATGGAGATAAAAACTATCCTATAATCTAATGGCGGATTTCAATAACATACCTATCTAATAACTACCATAGACAAAGAACCAGGTTTCTTTGTCTGAGAATAACCACCGATAGTTTCCATGGCAACAACATAATTTTGACATATTTTCAAATCAAATCAAATCATCTTTATGGCAGAATATGTTACAAAAAAAAATATAATTATTGAGTCCTAAACATATTCTAACCTAATCGTGTGCAAATTGAACATCATGATAAATTCATAATAACTAATTTAGATAATAGGTACACAATCATGAAAATGTTACAATTTAAATGTCATCAGATAAATATTCTTTCAATGTATAATAATTTTGTATAGGATGTCTGTCAAAATCTTATCCCTAGTAAGCAAAAGTGTAAATAGATACGTTATAAATAATAATAATATATTTCTACGCTCACACCAATTATCTAGTTTTTAGTTTTGACTTCGGTTATTTTTTATTTTATTTCAGCTGTAATTGAAACTAATTACTTTACTAACGTTTTACTTTCTCGTATGTAGTATAGAGGAAGTCTTGTAATCGTAAAAAATTCGACGTCGAGATTTTGACGGATTTACACGTTTTGGACCTCCCTGAGTCCAAAAATACCGTTTTTGGAATTATGTCTATGTGTGTGTCTGTGCGATAGCATGCTTTAACTTATTGCAACCAAATTTAACATGCATGTATGATATCAAAATATAAGGTTTCTATCAACTTTTGAGCCGTCGATCACGAAAGTTAAGCAAACAAGTGCGCGGTCTGTACTCGGATGGGTAACCAAAATTTACCATGCATGTATGACATCAAAATATAAGGTTTCTATCAACTTTTGAGTCGTTTCCGGTATACGAGAAAGCCAAGGGGAGACCACTCCCGATCTTTCGTTATTTGTTTGTCTTTTACGTGTCATACCTACGCAGCGCAACGACACGTTTTCATAGTGACTGATACACACATAAAGTAGGAAACTCACGTTCACTCCAAGCCATCACTCCAAAATAAGCCAAAATCGTTCCTCGTGTTCGGTCACATATCTCACGTGGCTTGAATGGAGTGACGAAAATTTTTGAATATCCATCTCCATCACTCCATCACTCCAAACGCGCTCGTGTGTAAGCGATCCCATATCCATTTCGTGACGTGTCAGAAGTAGCTGCGTAGAAAATAAATTGCAATGACGCAAATGGAGCGATCGTGTGCTTGATCAATTTTTGGATGACGTCCACAGATTTAATAATACAAGGAGATAGGCCAAGCCGGTGTTTAACTTGTGACAAGTGTTTGCCCTGTGGACATACATTTCTGCCACACCGCCTTCCGATAAAGTCAAGTGACACGTAACTCAGCGATTCGACCGATCGCCTTTGTGGCTGTGCTAAAGTTCCATCGCTTCGCAGTCCTTAAGACGCGCGCAATGTATAGTGTATATTACGGCATGCTCAACTAGAACCATGTTATGTAGTACGGAGGCTGATCGCGACCTCGGCGATTCGACCGATCTCCTTAGATTGATATATCTGTGGTGACATCCGACGCGCCGACTGATGGAAATGGACGGATCGTGAGTTCCCCACTTAACACTATCTCAATAACTAATGAACTGATTTTGATGAAACTTTTACAGTACCCTAAGTTGTACTATACCTACTCGAATCATAAGAGACTTTTTCGCATTACATACAGATATACATATACTAATGAAATTTGTTACCCGTTCTTAGAAGCTGGTAATATAAACAAAAACTATGCAATTCTGAAAATAGCATACACAGTCCTTTTTAAGTCGGTTAAAAATTAAATATTTCGGTGGCACTAGTTAGTTCTTGTCAGCTTCTTAACAATTAATGATGATAAATTAAAATTAGCTAATACGTTTAGTAACTAGAAAAAATAATGATAAATTGCTTTGAAGGAAACATAGTAAAGATAATATAGAGGTTAAAACACAAAGGTTAAACAAAATAACTGATATAATAATTTATGCAACATTTAATTTTGGTTAAACATTATCTTCTGAGTTTAAAGTTGTATTGCAAAAGTAACCTAATTACAATGACACAGAGTCAAAATATTAACGAACGTTTTGAAAATAAAATTTTCCTTGTTTCTTTTATTTTATCAATGGCTGCTGGACGATCATTACAGATAGTAATTGGAGATTCCAGGTTCATGCCCGTTTAGAGGCATACGTGTGTGACGCATAAACGAGGGTATACCAGCTAAAGCCCTGTATACTGGGTGTAAAAGACATGAACAGTCAAACGAGAACCATGTATTCTATACATCAAAATAAGTAATGATTTTTATTTTTTGGTGTTAAAAAAAATTGCAGATTGTACCGCGCAATGTAAAGGGCTCAACTCGCACGCAACTCGCAAAACCGCGATAATTTTGCCAGACGTTCGTTTGTGTCCGTGCGCATCGAGTGAGCCACATTGAACGCTAACGTTTTGAAGCCATTTTTTGTTATGAAATACTAAAAAAAATTATGATGTTTCTTTGGACAATAATTAAGAAATAACGTATAGAATACGTTTTTATAAAAAAGGAAAAAAAAAATATGACTTTGACCTTCAATAAAATCGTAACCATCAATTTCCCAGGTATAGTCAAAAGGAGAAAAAATGTTATTATGGTGAGCAGAATACATGGTTCTCGTTTGACTGTTCATGTCATTTACACCCTGTATATTAAAAAGATCTCGGCTTGTCTAGAACTTCCCTGAGTCAAGTGGCAAACGATACATCGTTTTTATCCACATTCTATCGAACGAAATGACAATTTATGACTACTACTCATTTGACATGACGCCGACGGTCGGCATAGAGCTTTCTCAGTCAGTCAGTTTCATAAATACGTTCGACGCAAAGGATTGCCCACTCGGCTAGGCCCTCTGGAACGCGTAGCATACTATGCTCTTGCGGTAGGTACCTTAACTAATATAGGAGAGAGCGAAGTCGGGGTAGTGGAGGTGAGTGTTAATGTTTTATTTTAATATTGTACGAACTTAAATCGTCAGCTACCATCGTCTAGGGATGAAATAATTAATTGGGGTCCACGTCCAGAAGCCTCCTCGTGGCGGACCCTGGTAACGTGGTGGGGAAACTTTCTCGGCGGGTGTGTGGCTTTTGATGTCATGTCCCTTGGCATTCGAAGTCACACGTCATCGTCGAGTTGTTTTTGTACATCCCGGCTAGTTCCGGACGGCCCTTTTCATGCCACTACCGCACCCGAAGTCTCCCGGATGCGGTCCGATGGCTGCTCCCGGAGTCTTCGTCAGGAGGACGCGCCAGGTCAAGCAGCCGTCGGTGAGGAGGCGGCCTGTAAGGCCGGCGTGGGCCAGCGGCCCACAGTGGCTGGCGTCAGTCGGTACTCGGTAGTCCCTGTGGGCTGCTGGCCACCAATTAGTGTTCAAGGAGTGCCTAGACGGGCAGCGTTGGGACCACCTCGGTGTAGTTGCGCTCACGTGCGCAGATCCCGAGTCGTCCCGCAATAGCGCGCTGGTGGTCAGGCCGGGGAGGATTTTTAGTGGGTATGGAGGAAACGCCTTTACCTCGAGTCCCACATATCCCCTGCGATTGGCACCACCCCGCAGGGACGATGCGTAAATGCATTTGACCTCCCCGACATCAAAAAAATTGGTTGTCTGTAAAGTCGGTTTACTGACGATAGTTGAACGTGACAACGTCTTAAGAAAATACTAATGGAATGGTAGCATTTTTCAAAAGAAAAATTTCATTTCATTTGTTTAATAGATTTCGCATTATAGTATGAATAAACTTGTAATAAAATCTCTTTGGCTATACTATTTGTATCTGGCTGGTTTTGGTATCATTGAAAGTTTAAATTTTAAAGAACATAATTCCAAATTCAAATTAGAGAATTAGATTCAGAGCGAGGTAACGCCGCATGACGTCATGTTTTTTCGTGCGTGCAGCCGGCTCTATCGAATTATAAGACGTTGTCACGTCAAAAAGGGATGAAATAATTATGTTAGTTAAATAAATTATATACAGGATGTAGAAAAACCTAAGACAAAGCCGAAGTCTACGTATTCAATACATCAAAACAAGTAAAAAAATTATTTTGCTGGGAAATGATATTTAGTTCTTGGTGTTAAAAAAATACCTCGCAATGTATACAGCGCGCTAGTCCCGTGGCGCTTAGACATGCGCGACGTTCGGTCGGCTTTATAACGGCCCCGAAATTGAGTGGTTACATTGAGCGCTGACGTTTTAAAGCCATTTTTTGGTATGAAATACTTAAAATTTTGATAATGTTTCTTTGGACAAAAACTAAGAAATAAAGTTTTCAATTTGTTTTCATAAAAATCTTGAAAAAAAAAAATCCAACTTTGACCTTCAATAACTTCATAACTATTGATTTCCCAGGTATAGTCTAGAAGAAAAAAATGGTCCTTGGCATGGCATGGCATTTTGCCTAATGCGGATTGTGAAATGCGTGGTGGACTACTAAACCTCCTTCGATGATAAGGAGAGGCCTTGTGTCCCAGCAATGGGTAGAATTATAAAGGCTGTTATGACGATGAAGGTTGGCTATTAATTAAGTAATTATTAGTGTACAATTGTACATTCATCGCCGATCTGTAATGATGTCTGATCATGGTAAATAAAAAAAAGTCGGTTTACTGACGATAGTTGAACGTGACAACGTCTTTTCAAAAGAAAAATTTAATTTCATTTGTTTAATAGATTTTTGCTTGCACTTCAAGCCTTACATGGAACGCCTCAGAGCGAGGTAACGCCGCATGCGTCATGTTTTTTCGTGCGTGCAGCCGGCTCTATCGAATTATAAGACGTTGTCACGTCAAAAAATATAAAACTCTAAACTAGGTAAAATAGATAAAATTTACATATTTTAATGTTATTTTTAAAATTGTAATTTTTTATTCTGATTTGATTTAAGGTTGTCTTTATGTAGACATGCCTAATTTATTTTTTTCTTGTTACAGATGATAAAGAGCAGACGAAGCCACAGTAACTTCAAATAAATCTAACACAAAATTCTTGTGATTTATATCGAAATTATATTGTATTAACAATGTTATTATTAAAGTGTAATAACTGTTGGATTATTAGAACAAAAACATTAATTGATGTATAATAAGTAGTCTTAAATAATTTCACGTTTTTGTCGAAATCAGTCACCAAATTTGAAGGTTGTCAAAATTACCTGTGAACAATAAGAAAATCCATACAGATGTGTGAAGTCTTGTAATGAAGATGTTTTCGTTTAATGGTGAGTATTTTAATTATTTAAACTTACTTTATTTTACTTTTAGATTTTCGAAGTCCTCTATTTTTGTCACTGACCAACTGTGGCCAACATTCCGACGTGAACTATGTTTGTTATTATTTATAATAGGATATCCTTCCCTATTACAATCCTGGGTCATTCAAAAGAGGCGTGAAGAAGCACCTTGCATGTCAGGAAGACGAGCGTGTATGCAACGAGTATCTCTCGCACTTGTATCTTTTGTTATCCGCTCACGGCTCCGTATGCACCGCCTGCCACGGCAAAATAGTCTTAAAAAATATATGACCTCGACCGACAGTGCGGGTAGGCCGCAAAAAAAAATTTAAAATACATCTGGTTTTGTAAAAGAACACGGTCAAGTTGTGTTTTTATGAATGTAGACTAATAACCGCATCGAATGATGTCAAAAGCATTTCAATATCTTATCTATTTTACAAACGCGTAAATATTTAATACACTGAAAAAAATCGTCGAAAGATGCTGGGTTCGATTCCCACCTGAGGCGGGTCAATTTTTTTCAGTGTATTTTTTTTCTAGTAGTACTTTTGAGTTTTGACTCTACTTGTGCTTACAATCAGGTGGATATTATTATTAGGATATTATTATGTTTCAGTATGATATTAGAGGAAGCTGCCAACAGAAATTAGAGTAAGTTCGATGAGTACTTTCAGAGATTTCTTCACCTGAGTTAAAGGACGTCACAATTTTCCATGAATAAACGGAAAATTTTAACTGCACATACCCAAGCATACGCGGACAGAGTAATTGAATCAACGACTTAGGTAACAATATAACTGTTGTATGACTCGTCATAACGTAACCTAATAATATTGTTTACTTCGCGTGGTATGATATGAAGATTTTTAAACTAATAAATCACTTGTACTTTGCGACATTGCGAAAATTCTTCTTCTTAATTCTGGTACCAAAATGAAGGTGGGAATGGTATTTTTTTAATTTTTTTAAATATAGACATTTTAGCTTAAAATATGACATTAAAATTTTTATCTGTAGCACTTCACAAACAATTTTTTTTTATTTATTCATTAACAAAAGAAAAATACAAAATTTTATTAGGTATTATTATTTTACGTCATTATTAAAGTGTCATAGTTAAGAGTTTAATGTGTGTAGATTAAATTATTCTAGGAGGTTTTATTAGGTTTGCCTTGGTCCTGTTGTTGGGTGTACAATGTCCTTTACAATGTTGCTTGCTGGAGATTTTTAACCGACTCAAAAAAAGTAGGAGGTTCTCAATTCGACTGTATGTTTTTTTCATAGATATATGAAAAAACGGGCAATGTGAACGAGAAAGAGCATACTAACACGTATATTAGAACGAGATAGATTGATTACACTATTTCATATACACGCAGACGGCCTAAAAGTTATACACATAAAAAATCGGGAGTGGTCTCTCGTATACCGCAAACGACTCAAAGGTTGATAGCAACCTTATATTTTGATGTCATAAATGCATGTTAAATTTTGGTCACCCATCCGTGTACCGACCGCGCACTTGGTTGCTTAACTTTCGTGATCCACGGCTCAAAAGTTGATAGAAACCTTATATTTTGTTGTCATAAATGCATGTTAAATTTTGGTCACCCATCCGTGTACCGACTGCGCACTTGGTTGCTTAACTTTCGTGATCCACGGCTCAAAAGTTGATAGAAACCTTATATTTTGATGTCATACACGTATGTTAAATTTGGTTGCAATAAGTTAAAGCATGCTCGAGTTATCGTGCTAACGCACAGACACGCACACATACAGACATAATTCCAAAAACGGTATTTTTGGACTCAGGGAGGTCCAAAACGTGTAAATCCGTCAAAATCTCGAGGTCGAATTTTTTGACGATTACAAGACTTCCTCTGTAACGTATACGAGAAAGTGAAAAAAGTAGATTTATAATTACTGCGCAGTGAGTTCACGCACACATGCGCATTACTAACACATTGGTGCAATTTTTTGGTCTCACCCTAGTCGATTCTATTCTATTCTTAATTAATTAATGGCGTCGCGTCGCATTAAGCGTACGCATTTTGCTAATGTCAAGTGAAAATGTAACTAAAGTAACAAAAATTGTACGGTTGATTGAGGTTAAAAATGGAGTCTCTCAACACGTATTTTCCTCCCTCACCCTAGTCGATTCATTGCTATTCATTGCCAATCTATAAACGTCAGTAATTAACGCCTGTATTCACAAACAATACTTATCATAGTAAAAAAACAATGCTATGCAAAATAAGGCATTTCTCAGTACGTGTCATATATCAAAGATTTTGAATCCTCGTAGTGCGCGTGGACGCATAGGGTCATAAAAACCTATTCAAAGAATATGCTATATATTACTATGTGTACTTTAAAATGAACGCACAGCTTATGTAGCTAGCTAGCTATATTAAACAACGCACAGGTCGAGATGTCGAAAGCAACGTCCAGATGTCAAAACTTTAAAGTTTGAAGTAATAAAAAGTCAGTACATTCAAAATGAGAACTAGACAACAGAATCGAACCAATCACAGAGCGCTATTCAATGCAATGCGTTTATTTAACCAAGAGTCGAGGAAATTCATAGTAATGTTTGTGAATACGGGTGAGTATTTATGTTTTTTATATGTGTATAACTTTTATTTTTAATTTCATAACTTTTTACTGGGTGTACCGATTTTGATGATTCTTTTTACATTTGAAGCTGGTGCTTGTCATGTGTTCCCATTTAAATTTGAGCGACATCTGGCGACTAGTGTGTCAGTTATCCGTTATAATGCGTATTTTTGATTCTTATTTTAATAATTGTTTGTCCAAAAGATCTCGAGTTATTTTCTGATTATTATCTATTATTTTAATTATCTATTATCTTTCCAAGGATATCTAATTAAAAATAATGATTTATTTTCCAAACTAGAAAAAATAGACTGAAAAATATCGACCTGCCCCATGCGGGAATCGAACCCAGCATCCTCCGCAATCCGGGCGGCTGCGTAACCACTACGCTACCGGGGCACTGCTTTCGCTGTCAGTTTTTTTTTCTAGTTTTAAAAATGTTTAGGTACGCGTTTGTAAACGAAAAAATTAATCCGTAATATGTAATAGGGGTTAAAGTCAATAAAGTATGAAATTGCCGATTTTTTCCTCATTATTTATTAGTGTATAATTCCTTTAATACAATAGCTATGTCCATTATTCTTTTTAAATTTTAAACTTCATTACAAGGACTTATAATTATGTATAAAATTTTATTCTCATTTTTATTTTTTTCACTAGAAATACATCTTCAAAAACTGCTCGTCCTAAGAAGTGTCCGTCTCCGTTATAAAAATATGAATATTTTTTTACAGGTATCAATTCTTAAATTTTTGCTCTAAGTATTCTATAGCTTAATGTTGTCTAAATATATCCACAAAATTACACAATTTAGATTTGTGGTTCCTTAAAAAATCACAAATATATTTGTATGTGAAAAATAATTTTCGTTAAATTCTCCATATGAAACGGCAATTTCATACTTAAACACATAATATTGGTAATGATTTATTTTTAATTAGATATCCCTACAAAAATAGGCTGTATTAATAATAAATATACATCCTATTTTACTCCTTGATAATTTAGCTGTCATTTGGTAAAAGAATTTTTAAAATCGGTTTAGTCTGGGCTTAGTGCTTTAGGCGTGAAGGCGTCCCAAATAAACAAACTCACTTTGGGACGCCTTCACGCCTAAAGCACTAAGCCCAGACTAAAACGATTTTAAAAATTCTTTCACCAAATGAAAGCTAAATTATCAAGCATTTTTCATGTTAATTGGGATTAGGATTACTCGATTTGCCAACTCATGCAGCATTCGCGTTATCATTGTCAATGACTTTGCAAGTTGTTGATAGCAGTTTAAAATACAAATTAACACCCAATTTGCTATTTAAGTGGCAAAAAATAAAGTTGTCTTTACATTGAAAGCTATGATACTTATAATTTTGAACGCCTAATAGGAGACACGTTATATTATAACACAAATCATCTGTAATTTTCTTACAGCCATGTTTATGCAAATACATGAATTTGAATTATGAATTTTATGATACGCTACAAATCATCATGTCAGCCGAGAGTCCCACTGTTGAAGATAGACCGGGAGGCTTAAGCTTAGGGGTTGAATTTCGAGATATCCTAAAATACCCGTTTATAGTTTTTAATTTAAAGACCAATTATACCAATTTTTGTGGAGTTAACTTTAAAAATGACAGATTTCCGTACAAACTGTCACCCCCTATTTTACCCCCTTAGGGGTTGAAGTTCACGAAATGGGGGGTGGTCTCCCCTTGACTTTCTCGTTTACCGGAAACGACTTAAAAGTTGACAGAAACCTTATATTTTGATGTCATACATGCATGTTAAAATTGGTTGCAATAAGTTAAAGCATACTCGAGTTATCGTGCTAATGCACAGACACATAATTCCAAAACGGTATTTTTGCACTCAGGGACGTCCAAAACGTGTTAATCCGTCAAAATCTGTAGGTAATTTTTTTTGACGATTACAAGACTTTATACTACGTACATGAAAAAGTAAATATCCGGCCTTGCCCCTTGCCTACATCATAAAAGGAACCTCTGTCCAAAATGGCAGCTATCTGGGTCCAAGGCTATGGACTGGGCGTTGATCAGTCAGTGAGTCTGGACTTTTCATTTCAAGTTGATAGTATATTATATTAGGATTTTTTGTCTACTTATATGCGGAGATTTGTTAATGGCTTTAAGTTTTTAAGCAGATATACAATTGTTAATAATGCTGTAAATAAATAAAAATGCTTCACATAGTGTCAAATAGCTTAGCAAGACAGTGGACGAAGTCTTAACAATTTTCGTCTAACTGTTAACTTCGTTATGATCGCATGACGCATGACCTCTGGTTTTTCACTGAAAAATAGCTCTAGAGTATCTATTTATTTTGTGTCTCATCAATGATAGCTTGCAAAATTTTAAGTTCAAAATTTTAAACAGTATTAACACTAATTAGTATTATCAAATTGTGCATTGGTACGAGTAGGTTTTGGGCAGAGTTGTTTATTAGTTTTCATTTACATTTGTTTCTACATCAAGAATAAATGTGGTTATCTTTTTTTTTTTTTTTCGTGTTCTATTTTGTATTGAGTGCTATGTACGCCGTTGAGGTGATATGTATCAGAACTGTTCTTTTTATGTGATTTAAATTAAGATTGTGGAATAATTATCATGTGGCAGCACTAAATAAATAAATAAATAAAATAAATAAGAACCTATCTCCAGAGTGGAACACGCCAAAAATCCCGGATTGATAATTTTATGGGGAAATGCGATGCAAGGAATATGACAGTATATAATATAACAGTGTTTCTTGGAATAGCCCTAGATGCAAAACTCCAATGGGGCCACATAGAGAATTTGTCGAATAAACTCTCTTCTGCAGCATTCGCAGTAAAAAATATTCGCCAGTTGGCTAATATTGAAACTGCATGATTAGTTTATTTTAGTTACTTTCATAGTATAATGTCATACGGGATCTCGCTTTGGCAAAATGCTGCCGACATTGACACCATATTTCTTTTGCAGAAAAGGGCTGTTCGTTCTATATATAACATGGGACCAAGAGAGTCCCTTAGAGAAAAATTAAAAACAATCAGCATAATGACTGTTCATAACCAATATTAAAAATCGGGAGTGGTCTCCCCTTGACTTTCTCGTATACCGGAAACGACTCAAAGGTTGATAGAAACATTATATTTTGATGTCATACATGCATGTTAAATTTTGGTCACCCATCCGAGTACCGTCCTCGTACTTGGTTGCTTAACTTTCGTGATCGACGGCTCAAAAGTTGATAGAAACCTTATACTTTGATGTCTTACACGCATGTTAAATTTGGTTGCAATAAGTTAAAGCATGCTCGAGTTATCGTGCTAACGCACAAACACACACACACACACAGACATAATTCAAAAAAATATATTTTTGGACTCAGGGAGGTCCAAAACGTGTAAATCCGTCAAAATCTCGAGGTCAATTTTTTTTACGATTACAAGACTTCCTCTATACTACTTACGAGAAAGTAAAAATAAATAACATTAACACCAAAACTAGCCCTTTCAACTCAGGCAACTTCAGACCTACTTTCCGACTGTGAGTAACGAAGTAGTGGTAGAAGATGAAAACAGATTTTTTTGTTCGTTGCTAGGAGTTGCTTACGTTTGTATTTTTTCTCGGTTTTTAGGGTTCCGTACCTCAAAAGGAAAAACGGAACCCTTATAGGATCACTTTGTCGTCCGTCTGTCTGTCTGTCTGTCAAGACCCTTTATCTCAAGAACGCGTGGACGTATCAAGCTGAAATTCACATGAAATACTCAGGTCTATTGTTCCTTTAAGCTGTGAAAATATCAAACTTCTAAGCCAAGCCAATCAAAAGATACAGCCGATTATATCGATATTTTCAACAAATTTCCGACACTCGCAAAGGAATCAAAACCTACAGGATACTTCCCGTAAACTCAGAATCTTGAAATTTGGCATGAAGCATTGTCATATAATGCAAATATAGGAAAAATTGCGAAAATCACATTTTTTTAGTTATATAATATAATAAAAATATTTTATTAAAATGAAACTTACTACCTTATTTCTCACGAACGAATAAAGGTATCAAATTGAAATTTATACCAAATACCTAGGTCTATTGTCCCTTTAAGCAGTGAAGAAATCAAACTTCTAAGTTAACGCTATCAAAAGATACAGCAGTTTATACCGAGGAACCCTCGGTGTGCGAGTCCGACTCGCACTTGGCCGGTTTTTTTCATATTATCTGTTAAATGTGTTTTATAATTTTTTACTCTGTTAAAGCAGACTAGCTAATTCGCTTTTTTAGTTTGAAGCGACCGTGACAGGACACGAGTAAAATTACAAAACACATTTAACACAATATGGAAAAAGTAACGAAGGCAAAAACCGAAACGTAAACAACTCCTAGCAAGAAACCCAAAAAACCAGTTTTCCTTTCATAGATGCGCGAAATATGAAAATAGGTTCCATTCAGCAGTGCGTTTTCTTTAAAAAGCTTCAGTGGTTGGACAAAATGTAACTAACTAAAAATTGTAACTTACAAAATGTAATTGACGACTTCAATTAGATGCAAATTACTGTTAGTTATTGAAAATGAATTCAATTCACAATTACAATTTGAATTTGTAAATGCAATGACTCCATTACATATTTAATTTATTTAAGAAGAACGATAGTATTTTCAATAAAATGATTAGGTAATAATGGATATGCGTTAACAAACGCGCAAATATTTAAAAAATTTTGGAAATACACTCAAAAAATTCAACTCTCTAGGGCGGGAATCGAACTCAGCATCTTCCGCAATCCGACGCAGCCACCCGCCAGTATTTTCTAAATTAGGTAATTGTTCACATTTTATGTCCCATATGAGTGTGCAATATGCCATAAGTTCAGAGAGTATTTTAAATATGTCGTATACGAATTTCTAGTGTCCTTAGATGTTTGTGTAGTTGGTTGTAGGCAGGAAGAAAACAACCACTCTAATGATCAAGTAATTGAATAATTTTAATTATTGCAAGTCAATGTAATTAGATTTGTTAGATCTTGTGATTGGATGTCATTGAATTACAATAAATTCAACATGGAAGCGTCGGTGGCGTAGTGCGTAAGGGCGTTGTCTGCCGCCTGGGAGGCAACGGAACAGCATCGAAATCAGTCCATTCGCTTAGGAACTACGATGCGACAGACAGACACACAGACACGTCAAACTTATAACACCCCTCTTTTTGCGTAGGGGGGTTAAAAATAGAAAATTTTGAGAGCATTTGCAAACATTTTCTTTTAAAGATTTTACAACATTGCATGACCTCGCAAATTTTAAGACGATTTGGTTCCGAAAAAATTTTTCCTACTCTACCCCACATTAAAAATAAATACCGCACACCTCTCACTGCTGAATATATTTCAGATTTTATTTTATCATCAATAACAGGTTAAACAACAAAAATCGATAAATTAGTATCATCAAAAATTCACATCATTATGATGTATAGCAATGATGTGATGCCGGCAGAGTAGAATAGCATCACCCCATATTCTCCAATGAATGTCGTAGAAGACGTCTAATGGATCAGCATAGGGGTATGATCACCATACATATACTCCGTCCAGCAATCCGCATTGGGCAAGCTTGGTGGACTACTGCCTAAACCTCCTTCGATGACAAGGAGAGGTCTTGTGTTCCAGCAGTGGGTCGAATTATAAAGACTGTTATGATGAAGATGAAATTACATATAAATTACATGGGATTTCCCTTTCTTTTGTAGAGTATCGTGTTCGAGTTACTTCTTGTGTGAAAGATTGTGGCTCGGCGCAGGCGCTGCCACATCTCAGCAATCAAAATACCACACTACGTTAAATAGGCAAATATTGTATCAAGAACAATTATTTTAATTTCACACGTGAAATAATATCGATTACAACTGATCCGCCGTTTCGTGTCATTGACCTTTAAGAACGGGGAATGCCATTAACCTAACACGATCTGTCATTACAATATAGAGTGTAATGAGTGTAGTTAAGATTTAATTTCTATTGACAAGGTAACCCCTATTACAGATAATTGAATACACGCGCCACATGAACTTGTTACTAAGAAAACTCAGGTATATTGATTCTGAATGAGGTTCTATGAATCCGTAGCGTGAGGCCGGACTATTGGTGGATCTATAAGCCACCCCCGTCCTGTTTTAGTCTGGTGCTCGTAGCACAGGGTTAAACCGTAGGTTACTTATGCCTCGTCGACAAAAAAAAAAAGTTACTTATGCCTATTGAAAATTATATTTTTAATTTTTTTTGGAATTTTATAATTAATGAATTATTTAATTTAGTCAATGAAAATACAGCCACTTTTTGTTTCCGCGTCCTCGCACCTGTCACCTGGCCAGAATCTAAAAATCAGTGTTTTGCCTTCGTTTCTCAAATACATCACTGAGCTTTAGCCTGTTTGCATCGCTGCGACACACAATTTATGTAAAAATGTTTTCATTTTGAAATTGTATTGTAGGTCTGTATTTGATTTGTATAGTTCATTTGTTAATTTTAAGTTTGTGTGTGTGTATGATGATGCAAATAAATTGTCTATCTATCTATCTAGGTTGAGGCCAGACTATTGGTGTATGTGTCTGTGGGCCACCCCTAGTCAAGTCGTAGTATGGTGCTCGTAGCACAGGAATATACCGTAGATTGAAACCAGACTATTGGCGTGTGCGTCTGTGAGCCGCCCACAGTTCAGTCATAGTCCAGTGCTCGTAGCACAGGGATATACCGTAGCTGACGCCTGTCTGTTGGGGAGTGTGTCTGTGAGCCGTCCTAGTGGTAGTCTGGTGTTCGTAGCACGGATATACCGTAGCTTGAGGGCGAAGACTCGTGAATGTAAAGGTTAAACTTGTGCTTCAGACGAAAAAGTTTTAGCTAGAAATAATTACATATAATTCTATTAGAAACTACCTAATAATATGTAAATTAAATATATAGATATAACAAATCACAGATAAAAACTCCGCATAATTATTTCATCTGAAACAGGAAGTTATAATTGGTTGCATTAGTACGCTAAAGTGTGAAATAAATCTTAATGTCACTCGTGCCAATTAGACACGGCGGCACTTGCAAATGTTTCTATTGCACTCACATACTTCTTATTAGTGGTATCTCTCTTGATAGATCGGTTGTGGTCGTCATGAGGGAGTGCTATGTACTGTTGTGACTACAGATATATCAATCTAAGGAATCGAGATCGGTCGAATCGCCGAGTTCATAGGAAGACCGAGTGTCGCGATCACCGGCCGTACTACATAACATGGTTCTAGTTGAGCATGCCGTAATATACACTAATCATTGCGCGCGTATTAAGGACTGCGAAGCAATGAAAGTTAGGCACAGCCGCAAAGGAGTTCGGTCAAATCGCTGAGTTCATAGGCAGTCCGAGTGACGCGGACGGTGAAGTGGCGGTAATGTATGCCCACTGGGCATACACTTTGTCACAAGTTAAACGCCGGCTTGGCCTACCTCCTTGTATTATTAAATCTGTGTTTGTGACTCACCTCGCTATATTTCGCCAACGTGCCCGATTTGTAGTGCTTCTTGTGATGAGGTTGTTGATGACTTACAAATAACCCTTTGTATGTATATTTGAATATTTATGTATGGTTAGTATTGATAAGTAAAAAAACGCCTTTAAAACAAAAAACTGAGAAATAAAAATTTTGTTTATTAAAATCTAAGTGTTTTTTTGAAGTCGGTCCCAAATACAAGTGACAACGTTTATTACAAATATTGAGGTTGGCACCGACCTCAAAAAACATTTAGATTTTTGACAAAAAAAAATATTTCTCCGTTTTAAGTTTTGAAGGCGGTTTTTTTATTTAAAAAACTATTTATTTTTTGCTTTTTAGTGTTTTAAGTAGAGAAATTTTCAGGAAACTATCTCGAAATCTTTTAGACACACAAGTGATAAGATTATCATATCATCGATGTCAATTAAATAGGCATTATTAGAGTTACCCCGAAAACAGGGCTACCCCGAAAACTGCTCGTCAGATGTCGATCAAATTTTAATGGGATCACATGAACATGGCAAGCACCAGCTTCCAAACAATCTTCAAAATCGGTACACCCAGTAAAGAGTTATGAGGTAACAAACATAAAAAAACATACAGTCGAATTTAGAACCTCTTCCTTTTTAAAAAATTTAGAACCTCCTTCTTTTTCAAAAAAGGAGGAGGTTCTAAATTCCAATGTCGGTTAAAATGTTAAGATGGGATGTGTTTTACAATAAATATGATTTAATAAAAGAGTTTGGACTTTTCCCCGTCTTTTCGACAACCAGTTTTTAATAAAAGCTTGTTTTAAAAAAAACTATTTATTGTTGTTGTTGTGTTAAAAAAAAAGTGTTGGTTCAGTATTCGTTTTTCATACTAAACCTGTTCACACGCCGGAGTGCAAACTCCGGTTATAATTAACCGTAGTTAACTATAACTTGACCTAGGTTTACGCTCCATTTCCTAGAATAAATTATTTCCTTGGTATTCAAGAATGCGCATCGTATCGTTTACTGTATCTGTCTGTAAATACTTGTTATTTATGTTAATAAATGTGTCAAATAAGGATAGTTAAGTACTTTAAAATAAGTTTGAAGATAATGCTAAGTGTTAAAATGAGAAATAACTGTTTATAAAATACTTAAAAACATTTTTAGTATTTTTTTTATGTTATGAGATAGCAAACAAGCTTGCGGCCCGGCGGATGTTAAGTGGTCACCGCCGGCTGTAGACACTTGCAATATTAAGTGTAAATCACTTAACACCGCAAGTGAGTTTGCCATCTTGGGGAATAAGATAATATGCCCTCCATGCCCAGTAATTACACTGGCTACCTTTCCCTTCAATCCGAAACACAGCGAACTGCTTCACGGCAGAAATAAGAAAGGCAGGTACCTACCCAGACGACCCTACATATGGGTCTACCACCTAGTAAAAATATTTTGTACTCAATCAATCAACCATTTATTTCAAGGAATATGGTAGTTACATAAGGTGTTACGTAACTAATTATGTCCGATATATTTTGCCGTTTCCAGCATAGAAATAGGTCTATAAACAGTATTTGGCTACTTTAGTCTTATTATTTTACAAAATATAAAAATGATTTAACACTATAAAAACAAAATTTTAATAACCAAGCTCTGACATTTTTCTTGAAAACATTAATTTTACTAGCTATCCTCATCCTTGAATATGTTTGGTAATTTTTTGAACATGTTATCTCATGCTATAACAGAAAAATTACACTGAAAATAATCGACCAGCCTGAGGCGGGAAACGAACCCAGCATCTTCAGCAATCCGGGCGGCTGCGTTAACCACCACGCCACCGAGGCACTGCTTTCGCTGTCGAAATTTGTCAGTGCTTGGTGCTTATGTTTTTATGGTAAACATTGTTTCATCAAATCTTTGAAATTTGCACTTCTAAGATCCGAACGAAATATTTGTGCAAATATTTGACGCCCAGTTAAGATGATACATACGTACAACATAAGAACTAAACACTGACAAATTTTGAAGGCGAAAGCAGTGTCCTGGTAGCGTAGTGTCTAACGCAGCAGGAGGACGCTGGGTTCGATTCCCGCCTGGGGCCGCTCAACTTTTTTCAGTGTATTTTCTAGTTTTAAAAATATTTACCCGTTTGTAAAAAAAAACATAATTAGATTATTTGGTTAGTCATTTAACGCTGCAGAAAAACCCGCAGTCTAAGTCAGTGTTAAGTAAACACCTTTATTACAACTCAACTTGACATAAGCTGAACTCAAGTCATTAATAAGTTACACTTGGTTGACCGCTTTGGTGAACTCGGCTATTAGAATCATTATACACATGCACTGTTGTCACGTGCACTAAAGTATGGTTTGACGATGAAAAATATAATTCAAGTAACTTGAAATAATTGTAGGAAGAAATTGAAGGGAAGGGTTATGATTTTAGCAGTCTATGTATGTTTGTATTTACATACTATTTATGTTCTCTTAATATTTTGTGAAAATCACTTATTGATTTATGAACTCCATTAGGTATTTGATTATGGTAGGAAAATTAAATAAATAATTACATACATATATTATAAATAAATACCATTACAAACTACATACATACATATATATTACATACATATACAGGGTGTAAAAGACATGAACAGTCAAACGAGAACCATGTATTCTGCTCACCATCATAACATTTTTCTTCGTTTAGACTATACCTAGGAAATTGATAGAAAAGAAAAAAAAGAAAGATGTTACCCTAGCGCGTGGGTCTATAAAACTGAGACAAATGACCCTACTATGTCTCAGTCTCCAATGGAACGGTGAATCGTTTGTACGTGCATGGCCCGCCGTACTATATTGTGAAAGGAATATTACTAACTAGCTGTGCCCGCGACTTCGTCCGCGTAGAATTTACTCCTTAAGTTACTCCTTATTACACCAGCTACCTGCCAAAAAAAAGTCCTGTAAAATCGGTCCAGCTGTTTCAGAGATTAGCCGGAACAAACAGACAGACAAAAATTGTAAAAAATGTTATTTTGTTAAAAAATGTTTTTATATATATTTTCACGCTCACACCAATTATCTAGCCCGAAGAAGTATCATTAAGAACTTGTGTTACGGATACTAGATAACGGACATTTTTTTTATATAAATATTACATAATATATTTTTTTTTAGATATTTTTATAAATAAACTTAAATAAATATATAAACAACCATGACTCGCAAACAAATGTTCGTGTTCATCACACAAATATTTGCCGCTACCAGGATTCAAACCCGGACCGCTTGATGTGTAGGCAGCTATACTGACCACTCCACCACGACGGCGTCGCCTTATATACAACATATAAATTAAATAACCAACACCCTGAATACAGGTGGTTTGGGATCGGTTTCTGAGTTGATTACCAAAATTTTTTTTTTAAAATAACGACTTTTTTTTGAAAAAAAAAACAAAAGTACCCAGAAAATGTTGTACAATATTTTCAGGGAACTTTTTTTTTTTTTTTTTAATCGTTTTTTAAAAAAAAAAATCAACTCGGAAGCCGATCCCAAACCACCTGTATTCGGGGTGTTGGTTATTTAATTTACATGTTGTATATTCATAATTATGCATGTAGTAAAAAACGGTTATTTCAATATTACAAACAGACACTCCAATTTTATTTATAGGTATAGATTGTTTAAAAATGCCTTCCTGTGTACTGTGTAGCTTAGTTGAAGGGATTATCATGATTAATATTTGTGTTAGCAGCAAGCTCATCCACTATAATTACCTATTGCTATAATATTTTAATAGCTGCTAATTTTTTGACGTGACAACGTCTTATAATTCGATAGAGCCGGCTGCATGCACGAAAAAACATGACGTCATGCGGCGTTACCTCGCTCTGAATCTAATTCTCTAATTTGAATTTGGAATTATGTTCTTTAAAATTTAAACTTTCAATGATACCAAAACCAGCCAGATACAAATAGTATAGCCAAAGAGATTTTATTACAAGTTTATTCATACTATAATGCGAAATCTATTAAACAAATGAAATTAAATTTTTCTTTTGAAAAATGCTACCATTCCATCAGTATTTTCTTAAGACGTTGTCACGTTCAACTATCGTCAGTAAACCGACTTTACAGACAACCAATTTTTTGGTAAAAAAATAGTCGCCCTTTAAATTGTTAGTCGCCTCAAAAATAATCGGCCATTATTTATTTACGCGTTAAACAGAGTAAAACGAGTTCTATTACGAGGTACATAAGTTTGGAATTAGATCAGTATGCGCATAATTTGAGGTCTAGTTTAACCAGTAAAGAACAAGTCATCGAGTGTGTCAAAGAACATGAAAGGGCGATACAACGTAAATTAATCTATTAGTTGGATGTTTATTTAAGTTTGTCTTTAAAAAAATCTTTTTAATTATGTACTAGCTTCTGCCCGCGACTTCGTCTGCGCAGGATTTGTATAAATTATAGCCTACTATAGTCCGCGCAATATAATAGGCCCGATTTGACACATGTCAAAATATCGTAAGTGGTGATGTGACCAAAATAATCGATTATTTACTTACACGATTAACATGAGAAATCGAGTCACAATTATATGAGCTTTGTAATCGTAATTATATCCTGGTTTTATTAATAAATCAAAATCCCACCGATCTACGCGTAGACATTCATTTAGTAAAATGATAAAATCATGTTGTTATTTTAACATCCTCAGTGGTTTGACCAAATCACTCGGGATTTGATCAATTCCCTGTTTTCATTAAAGATACTTGCATTAATAACATGCAATTCGCTATTTTTGAAAATTTATAATTTAACTCTAATTTAATTTAGAAACCTGAAAATCTTGTTTTTAAATTTCGATACAATATATTCGTATACTGCACCGAATATATTCGTGAAATTAACGATCGATTTAAGTCACTGCACTATCACTAAAGAAAAGAAAGATTAAGAATGTAACTGTTTTAATGAAGTTTCAGAACGTTTGAAAATTACATTTAACTTTAAATATTATGCGAGAAAGAATAATTTTTATTTTTATTATGACATTTTAATTATTTCGCTAAAATATTATTGTATTTGTATTACTGAAAAATGCATTAATATATTTTTATTTTTTGCTTGCGTCTGTTTTGATTGCGTCCCAGTTACATTCTATTGTCGTATCTATCTGTCAAAACGGGCCTATTATATTGCGCGGACTATAGCACAGATAATATAATACCTACTAGTTACTCGCCCCGGCTTCGCACGGATAGTACTAATAGTATAAGAGTACTTACTTTGCCCTCAAAAAATTTAAAGCCATTGCGTAGTATAAAAGTTTTAAGCGTATACAGAAAGAGCGGCTTCGTTTTATACTATCTATGGAAGATATATTGTTATTCTGATCTGTACCCGTAGTGCAAGCTTTCCCGTATTCAATACGGAACTATTGTAGTTGCGTTAAGAGCTCGATTTGTATAGGAAACGTGAACAGCGCCCCTAGCGGAAAGAAGCGTAAATAGTGTTTCCCATACAAATTGAGCTCTTATCGCAACTACAATAGTTGCGTACTTTATACTAAAAAACATACACTACGGGTACTGATGTATTTTCAATAGTAAAGTTTCATTAGTGTTGAGCAGTTTTTGCGTGAAAGAGTAGAAAACATCCTCACATAAGTACAAAATTCATACAAGCTTTATAAAATTATTAGGATATTAATTGGCCCTTATAAAGGGTAAATTTTTCAAGTAGGCCTTCATGGCCAAATCCTAAACTATAAGGAAGGATCGATAGTTCGGTTCGATCGGGATCTAAGGAATCGATAGTTTTGTTAATAAGGATGGATTTCTGGGAAGTAATGATATACGGGAAACAAATGGAAAATGGAAAATCTTATTAAAATATATCTTGTTCCACCTTGGTTGAAGCGATAATCAAAGCGATGAACATTATTTTATCAATCAATCCAATGATGCAGTTTTTGTTTTCATCAAAATCGGGCTCGTGACTCCTTAAAGAATTTTTCGATATTCCTCATAGTTTAGGATTTGGCCGGATGTGGCTTTATGTGTTACAAAGTGCTACCAGAGGCTCTACTCAACCCCTCATGGAATTGCGAACGTTATCTTACGAGTCTGTTTGTATAATATGTATGACTCAAGTTCTTAATGATATTTTAAATTGGGCTAGTGTGACCGTGGTGGAAATTGTTGAAATTTATGTCTGGGAGTTACTTTGGTACGGCTCCATTTATTTGGATAATTATTTTGTCGATTTATTTATTCTGAGGCAGCGCCTGACCCTATTTTAGACGTACCTACTAAAATTGTATAATTTTCAAGAAAACAAAATCGTATTTAATTTGTAATTTACTAAACATCATATTAAAACCTTTTTTTTATATTACGGGATGGCAAACACTCATCTCACTCAACATCGCCTATAGACACATGCAATATTACGGGTCGATCACTTAACATTGCAAGTGCGTTGCCATCCTGGGGACTAAGATGATATGCAGCAATTACACTGCCTACCTTTCCCCCTCAATCCGAAACACAGCGCCAGAAATAATAAAGGCGGTGGTACCTACCCAGACGACCCTTTTTTTTGTTGACGGGGAGGTTAAATGCATTTACGCATCGTCCCTGCAGGGTGGTGCCAACCGTAGAGCATGTGGGACTCGAGGTAAAGGCGTTCCCCCATACCCACTAAACATCCTCCGCGGCCTGACCTCCAGTGCGCTATTGCGGGACGGCTCGGGATCTGCGCACGTGAGCGCAACTACACCGAGACCGTCCCAACGCTGCCCGTCTAGACACTCCTTGCACCAATTGGTGGCCAGCAGCCACTCCTCCACCGACGGCTGCTCGACCTGGCGCGTCCTCCTGACGAGGACACCGGAAGCAGCCATCGGACAGCACCCGGGGGACTTCAGCGCGGTCGTGGCCCTGAAAAGGGCCGTCCGGAACTAACCGTGGTGGGAAAACAAAAACAACTCATCGATGGCATGTGACTTCGAATGCCAAGGGGACACACTTGTCATCAAAAGCCACACACCCGCCGAGAAAGTTTCCCCACCACGTTACAAGGGTCCACCACGAGGAGGCTTCCGGACCCCACTCCAGACGACCCTAATATGGATGTAACACATAAAGTTGTGAATGGTTTTTCTGATAATAACTTATTATATTGCAACAATCCCAATTAAATTAGGACCTGAGGGCAGGAAGATGGTTACGTCACGTCTTACTTGATATAAAAAAAGTAATTTACTTTTAAGTTCGCACGTAAAACCTTTAATTTAAATTCCAAAACAAGAATCAAATCTCCAGAAATAAATGGCCCCGAATATTTGAACTTTTAAAGACGTCATACAATACGAGTATTTTTTTACTGTAATTTATCATGTCGATATGTCGATAATAACACGGTACGTTAGGATTGGATTTTAAATTACTTTTATAACTAAACTAGGGTTCGGTGGGAACAATAATATTATTTTCATTTGGTTGGCTGACTCCATCGAAATTTTAATTTGCACTGCACTGAATTGTGCAAGGTTTGGTGCATGGGGTATGATTTATGAAGCCGGCACCTACCCATGCTAACATAGTCATATAAATACTATGGTGATATCAAAAAAAAAATCTTCATACAAATAGTTCGACCAAAAAAACAAAACGTATGGAAAATTAAAAAAAATATTTTTACAATTTTGAATTTCTAATATCACCATAGTACCTATTTATATGACTATGTTAGCATGGGTAGGTACCGGTTTCATACCCCATGTATCAAACACCTTGTTTAAAAAGTTATTTTACAAGATAAACGATTCTATAAATGATCCAAATGCGTGGGAGTAAAAGCTGCCCAAAACGCATACTTATACCTAAAACTGCACTTTTATATACTGACTAGCTGACCCGGCAAACGTTATTTTGCCTTACAAAAATGATTGAATTACAAAAATGGCTATAAAAAAATAGAGGTTGGTGATAAAAAAGTGAAAAATTTAGGGTTGTATGTATTTTTTAATGCCACATAATAAAAAAACAAAAACGAAAAATTTCGTCCAAAAATTAAAATAAAATTAACGGTGAACAACCTTTATCTCTTAGGGGTATAGAAAATAGATAGTAGCCGATTCGCAAACCAAAACCTTGAATACGCATACAAAGTTTTATGAAAATCGGTCAAGCCGTTTCGGAGGAGTACGGTATCTAACATTGTGATATGGAAATTTTATATACAGGGTGTAAAAGACATGAACAGTCAAACGAGAACCATGTATTCTGCTCACCATTATAAAATTTTTTTTCCTTTAGACTATACCTGGGAAATTGATAGTTACGATTTTATTGAAGGTCAAAGTGATATTTTTTTTTTCATTTTTTTATGAAAACGTATTCTATACTAATTATTGTCCATAGAAACATTATCATTTTTTTTTAGTATTTCATAACAAAAAATGGCTTTAAAACGTTAGCGTTCAATGTAGCTCACTCGATGCGCACGGACACTAACGAACGGGGCCGCCCCGTCTGGCAAAATTATCGCGGTTTTGCGAGTTGAGTGCGAGTTGAGCCCTTTACATTGCGCAGTACAATTTGCAATTTTTTTTAACACCGAAAAATAAAAATCATTTCCCAGCAATATTTTTTTTGAAATATGTCTTATTTTGATGTATAGAATACATGGTTCTCGTTTGACTGTTCATGTCTTTTACACCCAGTATAAGATATATCTACTGTTGGTTGACATGCTTGCTTAGCTTATAACATATTTGCCGATAGCAAGATACCTCCATGACAGATGTGCAAACCACATACCACTGTAATTTGTTGATATTACAAATACAGTAAGCACATAGACATACATTTTATGTCTTTGGCTAGGTTTAAGACTACGATTCTAACTAATTTAGGATAGGTTATGTTATTAAATAAGTTGATTTGCACTGTATTATAATTAAAGTAATAAATGTGTATTTTTTTTTCTTTCTCTGGCTTCATAACTCATAATTTAGTAAGCAAGCAATAGGCACCTCTAACGATGTAAGTATTTAAGTTTAATCCTTTTTAATATTGTAGGTATGTGGTGTATACCAGTAAGGGATTTAACAATTAGCTCTTAAGTTTTTTTTTCTTTTAAGTTATAATGTATTATTGTCTTAATTTTTGGTATACCAAATAAATAAATAAAATAAAAATTTTACTGACTTTTTTTTCTTTTGACATACTATCTATTTTTTCTTTATATCTTGTAATTGACATGCTTTTTTTTGACAATGATCAACTGGGAGTTTTATTCTAGTGGGCGAACCACTATCCCACATAGGTGGTCAAAATCTAGTGTTTTCAAACTAACTTTAATTTAGTAGTAGGAGTTCTATAGGAGTCCAAAGTATTGCGAGGATTAGAAGTCTACAACGATCTAAAGATGAAAACTGTAAAGGGGGAAATTACTGAGTACAACACAATGTATCAGAAAAGAGGTTCTACCAACAAGCTAACCTAAAGTCTAAACGGTGATCGTGCTGCAGTAACTGCGTTTGAAAAGGCATAATGTCTAAACTCTTACGAAAAGATTTCTCAACAAAGAGTAAGAGCCATCACACTTAAAGGATCAGCCAAGAAATTTATAGGTAAAACCGGAAGCCACACTAGCAATAAAAAAGTGAAGACAAAAAAAAAGTCCTCGAAACTTCTTATTTCCTATTTGTCTCTTTCTAACCACTAGAGCACACGTACAGACAACAGCACGTTGCAAAATTTCCCAATCGATTATGCACTTTATATTGAACAGCCTTAGGTTGAAAATCGTTTGGAGAAATTTGACAGTTTTGTACAGGCTGGGCCAAGAATTCGTTAATATTTGAAAAAATCGTATAAAAAAAAACCATTTGTTATGTTTCAAAACTAATATATTTAAAAGAAAGCTAATTTATCGAAATTTATTATTTAAAAATAATATCATCTAAATGACTACCGTTTCGACTTTTGCACTCTTTTAAACGAGTATCGAAATTTTCGAATACACGTCGACAAAGAGACCGAGAGATCGCTGACATTTCTTCGCTGATTTTATCTTTTAGTTGACGTAGTGTCTTTGGTTTCTGCATGTAGACTCGACTCTTTAAATATCCCCATAAAAAGAAGTCTGCTGGGGATAGATCTGGACTCCTCGGTGGCCAGGGGATGTCGCCTCGTCTGGAAATCAGCTTTCCCGGAAACATTTCTTTGACCACCGGCAGGGACTCGTTGGATGTGTGACAAGTCGCTCCATCTTGCTGAAACCATGTGTTACAATTGTAACCAGAAAATTCCACTAGCATTGATGCCAAATCCCGTAACATTTTCACATACTCAGCAGAATTAACAGTAACCGTACGGCCCCGAGAATCTTTGAAAAAGTAGGGTCCAATGATTCCTTTTGCTGAAATTGCAGCCCAAACCCGACATGCTGTTGACTGTACGTCATACGTACGTACCACATCACATTATTTGTGCAGAGAGTTAGAAAGAGACAGGTAGGTAACCGAAACAATGAAATGTTACTTAGGGGTCAAGAAAGTTGTCATCACTTTTCAACTTCAAAAAAGGAGGAGGTTCTCTATTCGACTGTATTTTTTTACGTTTGTTACCTCATAACTCTTTACTGGGTGTACCGATTTTGAAGATTCTTTCGACCTTTGGAAGCTGGTGCTTGTCATGCGGTCCTATTAAAATATGATCGACATCTGACGATTAGTTTTCGAGTTATCCCTAATAAGGCCTATTTAATTGACAAAGATGATATCGTATCTAATATTATCACTTGTGTCGCTAAAAGATCTCGAGATGGTTTCCTAAAAAAATCTATACTAAAAAGTAAAAAGCAATAAAATCTATTATTTTTAAATAAAAAAAAACACATTCTAAACTAAAAACGGAGAAATATTACTTATATAAGTAATACGAACATTAGATTTTGTAGTTCAAAGTTTAAACATAGGTCTCTTTTACTTAAAATACGGTATTGTTACCTTACTAACAAATTTTTTTAAATGTCTGTAGTACCTTTGTGTCCAGAGAAATCGATATTTTTAAGAAAGACGAAACTAAAAAAAAAACTAAAATGGCCGCTATTCCAAAAAGAGGGGGGGTTGACCACCCTTATGGGTGTTTTTGTCGATAATATTAGGTAAATTTGACGCCCCTAAATTATCGCTAGTCCATGACCAGACACACTGTATAATAAGTTTCAAGAATGAACGCCGACTCGAGCGTCGTCTCTATCACTTTGTGCGTGATAGAAAGGGATAAACGATTCTCAAGACATGTTTGACTTCTGAGTGTCATTCTGTAATACGGGCCTAAGTGTTTTTTTGAGATCGGTACCAACCTCAATATTTGGAATAAATGTTGTCACTTGTATTAAGGACCGACCTCAAAAAACATTTATGTTCGTATTATAGAATAAGTTTCAAGAATGAACGCCGAGTTGAGAGTCCTACCCTCAGGTCCTACCTCTCCATCACTTTGTGAGTGATAGCAAGTGACAGACGATACTCAAGACGTGTTTGACTTCTGAGTGTCATTCTGTAATACGGGCCAGGTTTTTAAAAACAAAATAGTTTTAAAAGCGGTTTTTTTTTAATTTATTTATTGGTAGTGTGTTTTACAGACCTATAATTTTCTTAGGATAAGCTCTACATGCTTAAAACTTACCGATGAATGTAAAACCATCATACAAAAGGCTTATTGTGTGTTCTTAACAGATTGCCATGACGCAGATATTACAAAAAAAGTAGCCGGAGTTTGTGGTTTAGAGTAACAGGTTCATTTTTCTTATTACAACAAAAGTCGAAGGAATGTATCCGTTCGCCAATCAGCGCTCTTGATTCCGATCCTTTGTTCTCACAATATTACATTCGCAATATATTTATAATAATATTTAAAGGTCAAGAAAATGTGGCCCAGAATTGTAGGAAGGAGGGGTGTGCTGGCAGAGAATTCCATTTCTTAATTGTGCGACAAAGAAACGAGTCGCCAAATTTCTTAATTCGCGCTGGAATGGTAGCCACATTTGTCGGTGACAACGTGCGGACAATCAGATTGAAAAAAATTTCGGTCACCCATCCGAGTACCGACCGCAAACTTAGTAGCTTTGCTTTCGTGATCGTTTCGGACACACGGCCGCGGCGCCATCAATCTTCTCATACTTTAGAACTATCATTACGTCGAAATTCCAAACTTCAAACTTCTGTCGCGGATTAGGTACTTTTCGAAGCGAGGCATTTTTAGAACACCTTTTCTATCATACGAGCATGCAATAAATCATTTTTATATTGTGCGATGATACTTGAGATGGCCCTTAATAAGCACGTAAGAATTTCAAACCTGCTTTAAATATTTATAGTGGATTCTGACTGACGGCGTATCGAGCGGTTAGCTGCGTTTCTGGGTTTCTGTGCGAGGTAGCTGAGCGGTACGAAGAATTATATTTCAAAAACTAATAATGATTAAAAGTTTGTAATTTTCTACATAAGCTACTTATAAAACCCTTAAATAATAAAAGTCAAAAAGTATCAAGTTTCAAAAACTAGTAACTTTAAAAATAAAGGTATCATCTTAGATTAAAGCATTGCTTTAATCTAAGTGTTAAGTTACTAAGTGGTAGGCCCATAATTATGTAGGGGCGTCTGGCTAGGTACCACCGTCCTTCTTTTTGCCGTGAAGCAGTTCGCTGTGTTTCGGATTGAAGGGAAAGGTAGCCAATGTAATTACTGGGCATGGAAGGCATATCATCTTAGTCCCCAGGATGGCAACGCACTTGTATTGTTAAGCGATTAGGGACGGTCCCACTTAACACCAGGTTGGCCGCAAGATTTTTTGCCAATAAGTAAAAGTATATCATTTTCAATTTGACTACTCTGGTCGATCTTGTGTTAATATGCAGAGGGTTTGACTCCACGACTAATAAAAAATCACCGTGTATGAGGAGAAGATTAAATAATTGTCAAATAATTATTTAGTACGCATCGAACTCCGTTTGCGCGAGACGCCGTGTCGCTCCGGACGCACACTTAATTAAGTTCATTATCATATTTAATTTTAAAGTTTTCTATCGAAACGTGAAAGTAAATCTTTCTTCCTCTGTATCGATATATATTACTCACAAGAACTATATAAATCATTCATAATGTAAAGGTGAGTATAAACTAGAGCGTATACTTGTAACAGGTCTTAGAAGTGCAAATTTCAAAGATTTGATGAAACAATGTTTAACATAAAAACATAAGCAGCAAGCACTGACAAATTTCGACCGCGAAAACCAGTTTCTCGGTGGCGTAATTGGTCAACGCAGCCGCCCGGATTGCGGAAATGAAATGAAATGAAATGAAATGAAATGAAATAAAATTATTCCAATTTTTTATTTATTTATTTAATTATTTATTGTACACGAGAACTACAAAAATAGGAAAAGGTACAAATTATAAATAGTACAAAAAGTGTTGCTTATTTCTAAAGAAATCTCCACCAACCCACCTGTGATAGGAGACATGCTGAGAAACGTGGATATCGCGCGTACTAATAAAATAAATAGGTATAATACTAATAAAATACTTATACTAGATATGTGAATATATAATACATATATAATACACACAACTAAACAAAATTCAACACTACATTACATTGAAATGTTCTAATCTATACTCACCCTAATGTGATTGATAAGACTGATCAAATATGCTAAGGCATCGTAAAAGAAAGTTATTATAGGACTAAAGAGTGCAATCGGAAATTATTGATTAAAAAAACCAGTAGTTCTTGTGGAATTTAGTATAATACACAAACTTGGCTGGTTACATTTTATTAAAGACATGGAATCTGTATCTTCTTGTTACTTTCTCGTATACGTAGTATAGAGGAAGTCTTGTAATCGGCAAAAAATTCAACATCGACTCCTGAGTCCAAAAATATTTTTTTTGGAATTATGTCTGTGTGTGTGTCTGTGCGTTAGCACGATAACTCGAGTATGCTATAACTTATTGCAACCAAATTTAACATGCATGTATGATATCAAAATATTAGGATTCTATCAACTCTCGAGTCGTCGATCACGAAAGCTAAGCAACTTAGTTCGCGGTCGGTACTCGGATGGGTGACCAAAATTTAACATGCATGTCATCATCATCATCATCAAAAGCTCATATAATGTCCCCACCTCGGGCTCGAGCCTACCCCACATTAGGGGCGATTAGGCCTTAGTCAACCACGCTAGCCCAGTGCGGGTTGGTCGACTTCACACACGATGTTTTCCTTCAACGTAAAAGCGTCGATTAAACGGTCATATATGCATGTATGACATCAATTATAAGTTTTCTATCAACTCTCGATTTAATATTCTTACTAAAATCAATAATTGGAGCTATTTAAAAATTGGACACGAGCATGTAATTCGCAATTATAAATTGTAATTAAACTATTTAACTAATGTAAACTTAATTTTAAGTATTTTGTAGTGCTCTTTTAATAGCATTCTTATTTTGAACCATAATTTTTGTAAGACCAATGCATGACAACAAGAAGACAAATGAATATGAATATATCTCGCATAAATCTAGAGCACGCATCTATAGCAAGCATTTTTCCATATAAAACCTTAGCATAGTTCAACCCGTTTCCCTAAGTGCTATGCTATGTGACCCGAAGATTAAGATTCTTCTTCTTATCAACCCATTTTCACCCACTGCTGGGTATAATAATAATAATAATAATAATAATATATTTCCACGCTCACACCAATTATCTAGCCCGAAGTAAGTATCATTAAGAACTTGTGTTACGGATACTAGATAACGGACATTTTTTTTATAGTATAGGTTGTAACGTCGTGCCCTATGGGCCAACTCTGCTAGTATGGTCCACTAATCAAAACACGTTTTCCGTCACTATTTTATTGAGTTATTAAACAGCTTTAAATGGTAGATAAAAGGCACTCTGAAAATAATATAAAACACTGTAGAAACTAAACAATAAAACACTTAAAACTGATACAAGAATATAAAAAGGTTTAACAAAAGGTACTCACAATTTTAGTGCCTTGATATAATTTTATGTAAGTACGTATTATAGTAATAGGCCCAAGCCGAGGTCAGAGCGAGACCCTTAGGTACGTTAGTAATGATATTGTGTTTTAGGACACGGTCAGCAATGGAATGAATCAAAAATTAACCAAATGTCATGATGAATGATGATTTTGAATTTGATTGTTACTTTTGACGTGACAACGTCTTATAATTCGATAGAGCCGGCTGCACGCACGAAAAAACATGACGCATGCGGCGTTACCTCGCTCTGAGGCGTTCCATGTAAGGCCGGCAAAACAAATTAAATTAAATTTTTCTTTTGAAAAATGCTACCATTCCATCAGTATTTTCTTAAGACGTTGTCACGTTCAACTATCGTCAGTAAACCGACTTTACGGACCAACCAATTTTTTTAAAATACCGCCAGTAATAATGAAGACGATGATACTATAACATGGCAATGTTATAGTACCACGTTACACGGTCTCCTCATTTGCACGCCAATCTATTCGGTCTTGTGCCCTTCTCATCCAGTGTTTTCCCGCCACCTTCTTGATGTCACTTCATCTCGTCGGTTGACGTCCGACACTCCTACTCCCCGTCCATGGTCTCCACTCCAGCACCCTTTTCACCCATCTTCCATCTGTCCTGCGACACACGTGTCCAGCCCATTGCCACTTCTGCCTTGTAACGGAGCTGACTACGTCAGGTATTCCAGTTCGTCTACGGATTTCCGTAAATCTTCTATCCGAAGATTAAGATTGGTGAATCAAACACATTCTTGGCAACGTAACATGTACACAATGTATGTAGTTTCCTTCTGTATCCTCTTTATTTTGTGTTGTTGACGTAGAACCATTTGTTAGAAGTCAGATGGTAATGATAATTATAGGTGTGATAAATTTCTTAATAAATTTATACATTAATTTATTACATCAATGACACTATAATATTTTATGTTAAAACTGAGCCACGCTGTGCCGATTTCATAGATACTAATGTCCTATAATAAATATTTAATTTCAATAAAAAAAACCTTGGGGTCAATAATTGAGATAAAAAGTATCTTAGTATATATCTAGGGACATCACGAAAGCCACTAAGACCCGCAAGCTAATTACCATAGAAATAAGAATATAAAGAGGATTATTATTATTTCTGTGCTAATTACCAAACTATAGCAACCGGTAGCTAATTGTACAACGGCAAGGCGACTGCTACTAGTTGCGGTTGCTTTTTTGGTATTACGGAAACAAATCTCATAGTGGTCCATTAGTGGTCGCTCATTATGTGCATTTCCGACAAAAATGTATGGAAACCAGCGCCACTCGCAATTAAACGTGCAACTAATGACAACTATGATTGCGATTAATTTATGTCAATTTTTTTTATTTTCAACAATTTCTTTCATCGTCATCGTCGGTCAATTAATCGTTATACACTCACCGGTACGGAATCTTGGCCAAGCCCTTATTTCTCGGCGGCAAAAAATTTAAGTGTTTCTAACAAATTATGCTTATAGAGGTTGGTGAAAAAAATGTTTAGTAATTCATAATGTTTGAGAGTGTTATGGAGCCAGTTTTTAAGTTTCTGTTGTATCGGAACATTTTGAGCAAATAAGCTCAAGCTTTCAAGTCGTTACTGTAAAAGTTTAGTTAAGTGGCAACAAAAAAGATGACCTTAGCTCTAGTCTAACTGGCACAAGCCGTAGCTTTAATCAATCAGGGAGTGACAAAACGTAAGGTGGCTATTGCACTCAATATTCTGCGCTCATTAATTTAATATGCCTTGAAGCGATACTAGGAGACAGGCAGCTACACCCGCCGGCCAGGCAGTGGAGTGCAAGCTGCACATCAATTGGAGATGATCGGTTTATATTCTTAGAAATTTTAAGAAACCGCTACCTCACTGGAGTTGAAATCCGCCAGCGGCTCCAAAACACGAGAGGTGTAAAAGTTAGCGAGCGTACAATAAGAAGAAGAATGGAGGAGGTAAATTCAAAGGAACGCAAGTCAGCCTGCGGTCCAGAATTCTTCAGACAGCGCCGAGTAGCTAGACTTCGATTCGCACGTGAACAAGCCAATTGGACTCAAGGGCAATGGTCTAGAGTTTTGTTTACTGACGTATGTAGAATTGCTTGGCGTGCACCAAAAGGTCGAGAGCGTGTGTGGAGAGGAAGGGGAGACGGTTCCTGTCCATCACCACAACAGAAGTAAGTATTCACGGAGGCTCCATAGTGGTGTGGAGAGGAATAAGTTCCGATGCTCGTACAGAATCCGTTGCCGTTGACAAACGATTAACAGCGACTAGGTACATCGGAGAGATCCTTCAGGAACATGTTGTTATTGGGTACGACAATTTGCTTTTGATGAACGTTAATGTTGGTCCAAACGTAGCACGATGCGTGGACGAATACCTTCAAGACGTTGGAATCCAAAATTAGCAGTGACTTGCTCGAAGCCCAGATTTAAATCCCATGAAGCACATCTGAGACATGCTAAAAAGAAGAATAAAGACTTTTCTCAACCCGCCTCAAACACTCAATGAGCTCCAAAGTGCAGTGTTGTGTAAGGTTTAATAATATTTGCTGTTTCCGAACGAATTTAATATCCTTACTGGCAACACCAGAAGATATATAAGCTGTAACTTGGCGGAATCGAGTCACTTTGTCTCCGGCTGCCTTCGTGTACGGTCGACCTACCGTGGTGTGACTCGACTCTGGGCATTCAGTTCGTAGCCACCGTCTAGAGCGGACGTGTCCTGCAGTAACATTCTAGTGTAAGTGATGTACAATATTTATTACCTACTATTAGGAGTGCTTCTTATAATTGTGATTGTGATTAAAACAAAGTAACCGAGTATATGTATTTCATTATTATCCTTCTTAGTAGATAAAACCTTACAGTTGGATGCTTGGAACAGTCTTTTGCAAGTGGATGTACGTTACATCATCCAAAGCAGGTCAGAACGCTTGCACGACGTTAAAAAGGCATGAGGAGGAAACACCTGATATTAAAATGCATAAAAAAGGCAAAGAAATTGGAAAAACATTTAATTATGCTGTGTTTGATATCAGGGTGTTAATTTTCGTGTAAATAAGTGATTTTTTTTATGTTACGAGATGGCAAACAAGTTTGCGGCCCACCTGATGTTAAGTGGGCACCGCCGCCTATAGACACTTGCAATATTAAGTGTAAATCACTTAACACCGCAAGTGCGTTTGCCATCCTGGGGACTAAGATGATATGCCCTCCATGCCCAGTAATTACACTGGCTACCTTTCCCTTCAATCCGAAACACAGCGAACTGCTTCACGGCAGAAATAAGAAAGGCGGTGGTACCTACCCAGACGACCCTACATATGGGTCTACCACCTAGTAGATTTTGAATTAACATTATTTTCTTAACTAAAACTTCATTAAAGACATTAAAAAGCATCTTAAAACATCAGGTAACACATATTCAACCCGTGTGCATTAATTTAAGTAACTAAAACCATATCGAAAACTTAGCTTCGCCAAGTTTCCGTACCGGTGAGTGTATTTTTGTTGTTTTTTAAATACACTCGTCCGCAGAAATAAAGGTTCACCTCATTTTTCTCAAATAACTTTATAACTACACACGCTATCTCTTTGAATTAAAAAGAACCTGAAAGTAATTTTAATAACTCTTAGAATAAACCAGAGTTTATTAAAAATAACCTTTTATTTATTTGAAAGTGAAAAGATAACTAAAATTAAGGAAATTCTTTCAAACAAAATAATTCAATTTTTGTAATCTTCTAATATATAAAATTCTCGTGTCGCGGTGTTTGTGGTTAAACTCCTCCGAAACGGCTTTCCCGATTCTCATGAAAATTTGTGTGCATATTGGGTAGGTCTGAGAATCGGACAACATCTATTTTTTATCCCCCTAAATGTTAAGCGTAATCCACTCCTAAATTTTTTTTTTAGTTTTTGGACGAAATTTTTGTTTTTATTTTTTTATTATGTGGCATTAAAAATACATACAACCCTAAATTTTTACTTTTTTTTTATCACCAACCCCTATTTTTTTATAGCCATTTTAGAAATTTGATCATTTTTGTAAGGCAAAATAACGTTAGGTGGGTCAGCTAGTTTTTTTATAAAAAGACAGACATGGCTACCTCATTATTTTAGTAGTTTGTATTTTCTCAAGGTTTGTATACGTCAGGCATACTAAAAACCAAGTTCCTCAAGCGGTATTGAGGTATATTCTCCCAATAGTTAGAGAGCCCACGACCAAAATTTTTGTCTCATAGCAATACGGCCAAAACCGCATCAAATCGATAGATACGATTATCCTGAACTCGAAAATACCAATATCAGACATTTTCCGCGTAGCGTTTGATCTGACCGAATTTTCAAAATTGTCAAAGAATTTTACCGAACTGCATCATAGCAATATGTCTGATTTGCAGACTGTAGTTGAATGATAGTTCTGAGATACCGGAAACATATTTTTCAGACGTTAGTGGTGTAGCGCAAACCCGTAAAATCACTTAAAAAAATTAAAAATGAGACAAAAAAAATGTCTCATAGCAATACGTCTGAAAATCTTTTTTATTAGTAAATTTTGGTTATTTGATGCGAACAAAACAATTTTCAGACGGAAATGTGAACGCATTAAATTTTGAGACCGTTTTGAAAATGTTAACAAATTTTACCGATCGGTATCATAGCAATATGTCTGAAAATTGTTGGACATGATAAAATAAGTTGTCCACATGTGCAAAAAATTTATATCAGACAAATTAAGTGTAGCACCTTCTCTATCAGACAACTTTTCGATACTCAGATATCATTTAAAAATCGTATTGAGGCATCTTGAATTTTCTGTTACAAACCAATGAATACGTTGCGACCCTGAATTTATTAGATGATAATTAACAAAGAATTTACCCGAAACCGTAACATTGAAGTTGAAGGACTGAAATAAATCTCACAAAATGAAACTGGGATGAAGTTGAAAAAAAAACGGTTTATTCAAAGTTACAAAATATTCTCGTATTCAATCGCTGTCGGATTCGGAATCGTCGTCTTCGAAATCACTCTCGACGTCGCTCGGGAGATCTTCAACGTCCTCTTCTGTAAAATAAACATCGTTAGTGAAAATCACGAACTTATTTATGAAATTAACAGCAAAAGCCATGTAAACTGTACCTGTTGTGGATGATGATTTGTCGTCCAAAATAACGTTGCTCAACTCAGGTAGTTGGTTGCCAGAGAACCACGAAAACTGAAATCGTCCCTTGTCTTCATACCATCCGCAATCTGCAGGGTTCAGTTCGGTTGGCGTTTTGGTATGAGCGTTGCTCCAGACTTGTGCAATATATTTTGTTCGTAATAAATGTTTCTCCAATTCCGTTTTGCATGGTGGCAGATTGCAGGCGTCGTAATTGGATAACTGGAGATTCAGAGTTGTCGAAGCCTCGTCGTTTTTAATTTTATGTCTTCGAAAAAATGTTGAGTCGAGCTAAATCGACGTTATTAATTTTCGTTTTTGGGAGTATATGCTACACTTAAAGTGTCTGAAAACAGGTTTTTGGTAATCATGGCAGCAATACGAAAAGTTGAAAAAAAAAATTATCCGTATTGCTATGATACAGGTCGGCTAAATTTGTTGACATTTTCAAAAATGCGCTCAGGCTATATGCTACGCGCAAAATGTCTGAAAACAAACTTTTTCGTAATACAATTATAAAATCTATGTACATTTTCACTATCAGACGTATTGCTATAATACCGACTGTCTTTTTTTTTTGACACAGCAGAAATGGCCTCCCACGCAGTTGCTACACTTTCGACCGTTACTACACACCTAGTCGGGTTCAGAATCATACAATCTAACGATTTTATAGGGTTTTTGCCGTATTGCTATGAGACATGGTTTTGGTCGTGGGCTCTCGTACTACAATCTTCAATAAGGGCCTGTTTTAAGGCTGCAAGTGTCAGAGGTGGTGAGTTTCCCTTCCTGACTAGCCTTCAAATAAATAAAAGGTTATTTTTAATAAAATTTGGTTTATTTTACGAATTATTAACATTACTTCCAGTTTTCTTTTTAATATTCAAAGAGATAGCAATATTCAAAGAAATAGCATGTGCTGTTTTAAAGTTATTTGAAAAAAATGAGGTGACCCTTTATTTTAGCGGACTAGTGTATATGGAAATAAGTTAACACCACACAATTATTAATTACCATTAATCTAACACAAATCACAGTCTATTGAAGCTAAATAAACCAAATACCACAATAATATAATATAATATAACACCTATTGTAAAACATAAGGAATGCAATAAAAATTTGAATTTGAATTAATTGACCAAAGCAACTACAAACAATTACAATATGACTAGTTCAGTCGCCATTGTTCTCACGTCGTCGGTCGCTGTCAAAAAACGTTTTGTATACCAAAATACAATCGATACAATCAGTCGCTTTTCCCAACTGTTGACATTGCACTTTTATGTTGATAGTTTGCCGCTTGGGGCGATATCATAGCAATGTACGTTCCGTTATACGAATTTAGGTTTTTCTAGCAATAATTGTACAATTTTATAACTTGCGACTGTCACTATAAGATCTCTAATAAGACTGCCGGCTCGTCGTAGATTGAGAATAGAGTATAGATAAGTCATCAGCGTACACTTAATCGAGATAGGAATGTATCTACATACTATACCTATAGCTACAACAATAGACTAAGTATTGGCTTTTACAGCCAATTATACAACAATTCACCATTACTACAAACGAAGTCACACAAAATACTGCGTATTAGAATGATTAGATTGTTAAAACTGACATAAAATCACTTAAAATGATGAGAAATATCAAAGCACCACGCACTTGTCTGACTCCAAAGCAATGGTGGCAAACATAAAAATCCGATACGCAAACAGAGACAAAAAAAATGTTTTGTCCTGCTCTCCCGTATACATATATCAGACATATAAGCTTTCTCACTCTAATAATTATTATTATTTAGTAGCTCATCTATACTCTATTCTCAATCTACGCGGCTAGTTAAATCACTTGCTTTCCCTATCTTTTTATGGGGCGGAAAAGTGGACGCTGTGAGAAACAGAAAAAAAAGGTAGACGCTCGAAGCCAGAAAAAAAGATGATATATATTACACCATCCTATTTCATCCTCTCTATCTAAAAGAACGTTTTAAGTTTCTCCACAATACCCACTCGCGAGTATTAAGATCATCAGAGAATTTGAGGTTAGAGACTCCGGTACATTTCTCAAAATTCTACAACAATTCTTTTACAGTACAAGCTGTTTTGCTGTGGAATGCTTTACCTGCAAATATAAGGAAAGCACAAACTATAGGCACTTTCAAGAAGCAAGTAGACTCATTATTTGTCACTATGATCAACCATTAGTATATGTTTAAGACAGTATATTTTTATTTTATTGTAGTATATATTTTATGTTGTATATGTGTTAATATTTAAGTATGTCATCATCATCATCATCATCATCAACAGCTTATATAATGGCTCGAGCCTACCCCACATTAAAGCGATTAGGCCTTAATCAACCAGGGTACTTAGGGTTGGTTGACTTCACACACAACCTAAGAATTTCTTCATAGGTGTGTGCAGGTTTCCTCACGATGTTTTCTTTCACCGTAAACGTACAAATGAATTCAAATTTTGAAAACACATTGGTACGTGGCGGGGATCGAACCAGTGCCTCCCGGGTGGGAGACGACGCTCTTACGCACTACGCCACCGACACTTTTTTATGTGTATGTAAGTATTTATATGTATTTATGTAATTATTATTTGGTATTTATAATTAGTACCTATGTAATAAGTAGATATACGTCGCCATCTTCCCTCATAGTTACTTTTTACTTTACAATCCTGTCCATCCTAAGGTTACCTGGAAGAGATCGCTTTTGGCGATAAGGTCGCCCTTTGTATAACTGTTTGTATATATTTTAATACTATTGTTAAATTGGTTGATGATTGTACAGTAAAGTCATATTATATTCTATTCTATTCATAGACGCTTTAGAGGTGTGGTATTGGAAACGAATACTGGGAGTTTCATGGACCGAATTTCGCATAAATCTATGTATACTCCAGGAACTCAGCATCAAGCAGCGTCTGTCTATTCAACACTGGAGTTCTTCGATCACGTCTCAAACCAGGAAAACCAGTCCAAGCGATTGGTTGGTCAGGGAAGAGTGGATGGTACTAGACCGAGAGGCAGATCACCCATGCGATGGACCGACCAGATAAAATCTGCCGTGCACTAAATGCGCTACAAATCGGACACGTTGGCTGAATATAGTGAGGACAACAGTCCATGGCACTCCCTGATGAAGACCACGACCGCTCTGTCAAGAGCGAAACGAAGAAGGGGATAGTATTTTGCGGCAACCGCTGGGCTATATGTGGAACAAATATCCGGCCATACCGCCTAGGCCAGGCCCCAGTATGAGAGAAAGAGCCAAGAGGTGCTGGCTTGACGTCGTAGGGAAGAATATGCATACCAATGTTCTCGCGCAGGACGCCGATGAGTGTGCCAAGTGGACGAATAGATAGGAAAGTGGACCCCGGGCGGATGATGACGATGATAATGAGTAGAGCTCTCGCCAAACTTCTAGTTCGCTCTGAACACGAGGCGATTACCTGAGCAGTACGAAATTGAACCTTGTTGGTAGGTGATACAGCTGTGCCCCCAGACGGGTGAGGCGAGCAATGGTATGGGGCCACAAATATGACCCCCCACGTTTTAAGGAGCGATCAAGTGCAGGCGAGCCCATGGACGCTCAATCGAGCGACCATATAGGCCCTCGGACCAGGTGATTCCTCAACAGGAGAGATCGGAGGATGGCTGGCAGACGCCAGCAAACCGTCGGCGACAGCGATAGCCGTCCCTAGATGGTCAACAGTCCTTTTGATGACCAGGGGACCCCAGAGTGGGGTCGGTGGATGGCCGGCCTACAAGGCTGGCGTCAGCCAGTAGCCCCTGTGGGTTGCTGGCAGCTCATTGGTGTCAGGGAGAGCCTTGACGGGCAGCGCTGGTGACGGCTCGGTGTGTTGCGTAAACACGCAGCGCCCGAGCCGCCCCAATATAGCGTACCGATGGTCAGGCCGGGGAGGATGTTTAGTGGGTATGGAGGGAACGAATATACCTTGAGTCCCACATATCCCCTGCGGTTGACATAATCCCGCAGGGACGATGCGTAACTTGCATTTGACCTCCTCGCAAAAAAAGGTGGTACGGCTGTGCGAACGAAGTGGAAACAACTTCAGAGCGAACTAGACGTTTGGCGCAAGCTCTTTGTATGTAGGTACCTATTTAAGAACTGTAACAGACTATAACAGATCCAAAAGTGAATGGAAGGTCTCAGGGATATTTATTTATAATTATCAATAAATAAAAATTGACAAACGCGACGGTAAAATGGAAAAACCCTTCACTCTATGACGCACGAGTTTGTACAAAGCCCTTGGTATAATATGAAAGTTAGTTTGTTATAATGATAATTATAGCCGGTGGAGTTCTCTTCATAAAAGCCTTTATTTATAAAAATATCTAAAAATGTCCGTTATCTAGTATCCATTACACAAGTTAATAATGATACTTAATTTAGGCTGGATAATTGTGTGAGCGTAGTAATATTTAGATTATATATGTCGGGGATGTCGTCAGGATTTAGCTCGAATCACGATCAGACATACCAATGCCGAGTCCATTTATCACAACAAGGAAAACCAGAGTAGTGCCTGGGACTTATGACCCAGTGTGTAGGTTTACCTAGGGCACTCGCCTTCACTTCTCTCTAACTATTATCACACAACCGTAGGACATAGCTTCCACAAGCATTCCTAATACAACCATAGAAACGTCTGCACTCAGCGACGCCTCGAACCAGACTGAGCTCTGTCGAGTGCGCACCGCTGTAACAAAGGCACGCCCCACCACTATTAAGGTCGCCATTCACCATTTGGCACGCTGTCGATCCAAAATGTGACTGCGCTGTTGGTCCAAATGGATTGGACGACGGAATTCCTCCCGCGCCAAGATCCATCGCGCCAAGTCAATTGGCGTGGCACGTGAATGCGAAAAACCAATGGGCCGGTCGGTCTGAGCCGTCGCGCCATACGTTTTGCTCGTTCGTGAATGGTGTTACTCGCGAGCCAAAGACACCATTTTATTTTTAGATTGATTTTATTTTTTCACCATTTTATTTTTTTAACACTAGACAAATCGCTATGGTAGATAAGTTTTCTAGGTGGTAGACCCATATGTAGGGTCGTCTGGGTAGGTACCACCGTCTTTCTTATTTCTGCCGTGAAACAGTTCGCTGTGTTTCGGTTTGAAGGGAAAGGTAGCCAGTGTAATTACTGGGCATGGAGGGCATATCAGCTTAGTCCCCAGGATGGCAAACGCACTTGCGGTGTTAATTGATTTACACTTAATATTGTAAGTGTCTATAGGCGGCGGTGACCACTTAACATCAGGTGGGCCGCAAGCTTGTTTGCCATCTCATAACATAAAAAAAAAAGATAATGAAAACTCATCTTCTGAATCGAAGTTCATTATGAACACGTCCGGTGCTGTCGACGCGTACACTCAATATGATCCAAATGGAATGTTTCGCTGGTGCGTTCGTGAATGCCATGAATTTGGCACCAAGTGACGTCAAGTATCGAGCCAATGGCGCGAGCGCCATGTCTGTGTTCATCACACAAACATTAGTACCAGGAATCGATCTCGGACCGCTTGGTTTGTTGCACTCCACTAACACGATGTGTATATGATAATTAAACATAACAAACAATAACAAGTACATTGTAGTTGTAATTACATTCATAAAACGTGTTTTTCTTGATATCTTTGAATACGGAAAAGCGAAAGGCGTAATCAATCGTGCTCATTCAATGTTCTAAATTATTAAGTATTTACCTCATTCACATATACACACACAGGCGTACAAAAATATAAAATAAATGACATTTCAATATGGTTTGGATGTTTGGATAAAAATCACTTAAAAAGGTTGACTTTTTCGATAAATTATGTCGAAGTCGAAGAAAATATGAGAACACTTCAAACTTTGTTCATTTTAGTGTATTAAAAAAATCTTGAAAATTGAAAAATAAAAAAGGGACTACTGGAGCCTGACTGGAGCTATTTTAATAAAACTTTCATTTTGTAGACAAATTTATCTAAATAGTCATATGTGAGAAAAAGTAGCATCTTAATAATCGAGATTAAAACATACCGGTATCTGGGCATGTCACAGAATGTTAGTGTTGACGTGGCGGCAGTGAAACTGTCAGTTACAGGACCCTTCCTTGGGCGCTGAAAAGCTACCTGTCCGGTGCCAACAAAACAAGGCATTTAATGGCTGGGTCATGCCTGTCCTTGTCTACACCTTTGGCTTGCTCAGAAGGTCTCAGACCGAACTAGACGCGCTGGATAGGAAAGTCCGCACAATTTTGACACTCCACAGGATGCATCACCCGAGATCGTCAGTGATGAGATTGTATATCCCGCGCAAGACTGGTGGTCGCGGAATGCTGAGTGCGAAAACTATGCATAACCGCCAGATATACAGTCTCCGTTATTACTTCCTGACGAAATCGGAGAGCAGTGATTTACATAGAACTGTCAGAGAAAGTGATAAAGGACTAACCCCTTTCTTCTTGGCCACTGAGCAATGGTGAGAATTGGTAGTGCTTAGTACCATTGACCGAGAGGCTGTATGGAAGGCGAAGGAGTTGCACGAAAGGTTCTACAAGGCGCTACACGAGCGTCACGTGGATAAAAAGGACTCCGTGCATTGGCTGCGTTTCGGAGACCTCCTCGGGGAAACCGAAGGGTTTGTCTGTGCAATACAAGACCCGGTCATCATGACCCGTAACTACCGGAAGTATATCCTGAAGGATGGAACAGAGGACTTATGTAGAGCCTGTCTCCAACCCGGAGAGTCACTCAGGCATATTACTTCCGGTTATCCTGTACTGGCCAATACCGAATATTTGCATAGGCATAGGCTTTTAAGGACTATGCATGCTGGCCAAGGCTTGAAAGCTTCGGTGGCGTAGTGCGTAAGAACGCCGTCTTCCGCCCGGGAGGCACTGGTTCGAACCCCGCCACGTACCAATGTGTTTTCAAATTTTAAATTCATATGTACGTTTAATCGACGCTTTTACGGTGAAGGAAAACATCGTGAGGAAACCTGCACACACCTATGAAGAAATTCTTAGGTTATGTGTGAAGTCGACCAACCCGCACTTGGCCAACGCGCTTGACTAAGGCCTAATCGCCCCTAACGTGGGATAGGCTCGAGCCCCTCGGTGGGGACAATATATGAGCTGTTGATGATGATATCTTTATTGTACATCGATCAATTCAAAGACAAATACAAAGTAGGTAAAGTAAAATTATTTGTACAATGTGCGACCCTATCGCTAAGAGCGATCTCTTCCAGGTAACCTTAGGATGGACATGATTTAAAGATATAGTACTCGAGGGAAGATGGCGACGCATTTACTTACTATATACATCGTATAAATAACACTACATTCGAATAGTTGATACTTACCAATACAGCAAAGTTGAGCAAAAGCTGAGTCCAAACAAACATAGCCATCCTCGCCTTGCATCTGCAAAATGTTCTTCACGATGCTTTTGACAGACCCAAGATTATAAGAGGGAAGGAACACGTGTACTGGCAGTGAATTCAAGTTCTTGGTCGGTATTTACAGTTTGTTGGTGGTACCGTTAGGCCAGCATCATCATCAACAGCTCACATAATGTCCCCACCGAAGGGCTCGAGCCTACCCCACATTAGGGGCGATTAGGCCTTAGTCAACCACGCTGGCCAAGTGCGGGTTGGTCGACTTCACACACTAAGAATTTCTTCATAGGTGTGTGCAGGTTTCCTCACGATGTTTTCCTTCACCGTAAAAGCGTCGATTAAACGTACATATGAATTCAAAATTTGAAAACACATTGGTACGTGGCGGGGTTCGAACCAGTGCCTTCCGGGTGGAAGACGACGTTCTTACGCACTACGCCACCGACGCTTCCAAGCCTCGGCCAGCATGCATAGTCCTTAAAAGAATTGGAGATGGTATGATTAGGGAAAACTGGTCCTCAGAATCCTACCGACCTGCAAGGTTCTTCACGCCTCTTTTGAATAACCCAGGATTGTAGGAAGGAGGTTTGTCAGAGACCAGCACTCATAATCTAGGCCCTAGACTATGAGTGTTGGTCTACATTGTACCTCGACTCTAGTACTGTGCCCAGACTCTAGGGAGATGGTGCGATTAAGGTAAAAAGTTCCTCAGAGCACTCGCCGTTGTATAGACGGTAGAACGCGCCACTGACGCAGCTTCTTTGTATGCATTTTGACTTATTTATTTCTTTATTTGGTTCACCTTTAATTGTTACACTTGTGAATGTATGTGTACAATATCTTTGAAATTAAAGCTAAGTGTACAATAGTAGGTTGGTAAACACTGCTTGCATAGAAAAATAATAATTAAACTGTAGTTAAAGTTTACGAAAAAGAAAACAATTCACGGATTAACTAATCTACTTAATATCTAATTGGTACAGCTGCTATTATTGTACAGCTGCCATTTAAACATACGTAAGGATGCATTAAGCAAATCTGTTTTACTGTTAAGTTTGTTATGAAGCTTGCAGTCTTGGTATATAACTTGAATTAGAATTCGTTGCAGTTTAATCTACCTATATTGGTTGATTGCCATTATAACTGTTATGGTAATTTATATAATAGCAGGTCATGTGCTCATTACATTTCTTAATTTATATTAATTATTCAAATCAATTTGTATGTTGTTTTATAGATTCATTGCCAGTTTATCAATGTTATTGTATGAAACAAGAAACATAATTAGCATAACCACGCTCATAATTCAAAAAGTGTTTGCGCAGAGTTTTTCGTTACATAGAAAGCTGAAACTGGCAGTATGGGCCATACAAAAAGTGCCCAAAATAGTGCCAGATGGCCAGCCTCTCGCCTATGTGGTTGAACCTCTTTTGTTTGCCAAATATTTTTAAAGAAAGAAAAATTAAGTTTTTCAAATTATGACAATTGTCTATTGTTTCTGAAATAGGGATGTTGGCCGTCAAGTCATTTGAAACACTTTTTATTAGCCGTACAAACGTTTATGAAAATTGTGACGTCTAAGTTCTTATAAGAAATTGACTGCATAATTCAACCCCTAAGAGGATAAAATATATGACAATTTGTATCTTAATCCGTCATTTTTAAAGAAAAATCCATAAAAAATGGCATAAAGCCTATCGATTAAAAATTAAGAAAGTCTATTTTAGAATTTTTCGAAATTCAACCCCTAAGGGGATCAAATAGGGGATGAAAGTTTGTGTGGAAAATACGTCATTTTTATAGTAAAACCTATAAAAATTGGTATATGGCTTATGGGCTAAAAATTAAAAATAATGTATGTTACGATTTTTCGAATTTTGACCCCACGGGGACGAAGACGCGAGCATAAGTTAGTTAGTTATTTATAAATGACGCCAACGTCTCTATTGCGAAAAGAAAAATATGAATAAAAACTGGTATAAAGGTATTTTCATTGATAAAATTCCTGGTTAAAAATTATTTGAATTGTAGGGTTTTCACGAAATGTATTATGTTCTTCTTTTGTTATTGTTCTTTTTTTTGCTAAATTCTTCCTTTTACTAGACGGCAAAGGGATCTCAGATCCCTCTGAGATCCCATACAATCATGTCTTCTTTTTCTATGTTCTTTCTTGATGTTAGTATTAAAATGTGAGATTCACACATTTTAATGCATCTAGGGAGTGGTTGGCGAGAAATGCATGGCGACAGACCTCATGATAGCGAATGGTGAGGTGGAAATCCCTCTATAAAATTCTCAACGTTATACACACCACAAAACCTTTATTTCAATGATTCTTCATAATTGATCGTCTACACGGTGCATCAAAATAACATCACTTTATCTCCACAGAACCCACTACGAAACAATGTTGAACTATCGAAACAAAAATCTTCCCGATGTCACGATTTCGCGCCAAAACACCATTACCTTTTTAATCATTCTTCATAAAGAAGGGACAGGGTAATAAAACTCCATACAGCCTTTTCCAGTATTCTCACGAAGGTAAAATATAATTTTCTTGAGTATTCTATTAGTTGTGTTCTATTTTAGAAGGTTTTATTACACATTTACAACTACATAAGTAATAATTCGTTAAATATTGGTTAAATAATATTTTATGTACGGTGCGCCGGATTTTGATATGTTTTTTTTTGTAAATTTATTACAGCTAAGTTTGCATTATTCTAGTTAATACTTTAAAAAAAATATTAATGTTTTTTAAACGCGGCGCCAACGGGTGTTCTTAGGAAGGACGCACAATTTTCCACCGGAACCATCCCGAAGCTGCGTACTTTTCGCGCCCAACTCCATTACTCACCCGCGAAGGTTTACTAGGTGCATTGCAAAATTTATATAAAGATCAAGAAACCAGCGGCCGCTTCTCATTACATAGGCAAGCCTACGGCACACTGGCTGGCTGCGCGTTGCAGTTTCATTTTTAAATCTGCGTCGAGCGCGCCATTTTTAAATATTTGACAGTTAATTCCGCGCGCTAATTTCGAATTACGAACACGGTTGTGGAATTTTCTTGAGTGAGACAGATTCATTGACGTGCCAGAGATTACGGAAAGTGTATAAGTCATTAAAATTCGATCAATTAATTGCTCAATTAACTTTATAGTTGTGCAGGCGTCTTGTGTTGTGTGGTATTTAGTGGTAAAGTGTTTCCCAAAATGAAGGACTTTGCCCAAATCTGGAGCCGTGTGACCGGGCGTCGTTACTCGAATGTGAACACCAGTGATCGGGAACTGTGTGACTTATCGAATAATCGGATGAAGAGGTCCGATATTCGTGCGTTCGATGTGAATTTTGCTGAATGTGAAGGTTTGAATAGCAAGTTTAATGACGATATAGACTTCAATGAGCGAAAGGATGCGATTATAAACAAATTATTCGAGAAGCGGAAAAAGGGACAGCTTGGGCGTCCACCTAAATGTGAGTACATAACTTTTTTATTACAATAGAAACTTCACTAATTTTTACAATAACAGAAAACGACATCTAAATAGAAGTAACTGATATTTTAAAAAGTGTAAAAATGGGACTGGGACGTCTTATTGTGACTTGTTTTTTCCTGGATTTCCGTTTCCTATTTAATTTGGTGTTTTCTGACATTTAAAATCATGCCAAATAAGATAAGAAAAAAAATTCAATGTTAACACAAATTTGAAAATAAATATAACTAAACATTATGTTTACTGCCATTTTAAAAAACTCTTTTAGCAAAAATGAAATGAAAAATATTGCTTTACATATTTATGTTTATATCGTTATATTGTGTAAAATTAAAACTTGGCTTTTTTGGAAACAATTAATTGAATAAAAATTTAATTGTGATACTATTTTTTTATATATTGCGCATTATGTATCTCATCAATAGTGTATACCCAGTAGTGAAAACTATAATTAGTTTATGAATAATATTAAGCTGTTTGTCTTCCTAATAAAGGAAATAAAAGAAAAAACTGGAATAATGTCATGAATTTGAACTTGAACCAGTGACCTTTCACCGAGTCCCAGGTATTGCTATCCCTACGGAGTTCCACAGGACAGAGTCCCAATCCTGTAAAGTAATCAATTAAATAAAAATAAAATTATTTAAAATGTTCAAAAAATGTCAAATGAGATACCTTATTACGAAATTTCGAAGCAGGTAAAGACTTACTTATAGGTACCTACATAATTGTGTATAAATACCTGTCACGGACATGAACCCCGACCTTCGACATGCCGGCTTTCAACTGAGCTACACAGAACCGGATGTTTATTACGCTTTTTTTGGCCTTTATTTTTTTCAAATATCAATAATATGACTTTGCGAAATATTCCAGCGTGATTTAATTAGGTAATTTTTACTCAAAAAATAATTGTATTTATTTTATTCAAATTAAGTTTAAGACAGAAAGAAAGAAATCTTTATTCGGCTTATAAAATATAGGTACATAAAAAAATATACATGTAGGTAGTTAGCTAGCGCCGAAACGGGCTACCACTCAGCTTTATGTCACAGGCTAAGCTGTGACGCTGGTTTTTAGTGGTAGCCGGTAAGAAGAAGAAAAAGCATTCCTAATATCGTATATCTTTGCTCATCCATAAATATGAATGTATGTACATATTGAACTATGTAATTAATATTTATAAATAACTTTGTGATATATTATATTGTAAGCATGTTTTAGTTGGTATTGTCCATCCAGAGGTTGTCTGAAGAGATCGCTTGTATACCGATAAGACTGTCCATTGTAAATTGTCCATATTTGTTTTCTTCATTTTTATATTTAAAACTTTTATTAATTTAATGGTATACTGGATGTAAAAGACATGAACAGTCAAACGAGAACCATGTATTCTATACATCAAAATAAGACTTATTTCAAAAAAAATATTGCTGGTAATGATTTTTATTTTTTGGTGTTAAAAAAAATTGCAAATTGTACCACGCAATGTAAAGGGCTCAACTCGGACGCAACTCGCAAAATCACGATCATTTTGCCAGACGGCGGCCCCGTTCGTCAGTGTTCGTGCGCATCGAGTGAGCTACATTAAACGCTAACGTTTTGAAGCCATTTTTTGTTATGAAATACTAAAAAAAATGATAATGTTTCTTTGGACAATAATTAAGAAATAACGTACAGATTACGTTTTCATAAAAAAATGAAAAAAAAAAATTATGACTGACCTTCAATAAAATCGTAAGTATCAATTTCCCAGGTATAGTCTAAAGGAAAAAAAATGTTATGATGGTGAGCAGAATACATGGTTCTCGTTTGACTGTTCATGTCTTTTACACCCTGTATATATACAAGAATATTCTACCTATAAGTCAAAAGTCTGTATTAAATCGTTTTATTTAAATATTTTATGTTAACCACCAAATTAAAAATTCTCTATGGAGTCGTAATTTTAAAAATCTACATTTCGATGACATTTTTTAACCTTGCATTGTTATTTTATGTGTTTTTAATATATTTTCATAAATTATAATCTCCTTATCCATATTCAGCGCATAAGGAAGCATAATGAACGCACAATAATAGCCGAAATTTTTTGAGTATAGTTTATGAAGTTTAGGGTACCGTGGATTTCGGAAATGATAAACTAACTTTTCCAATGAAAACTCCAAAGTGACAAAACGTATTATGAAGCAATACCAATATCATTGTATTTGTAAGGGACGAAAGGAGATGAAAGGTCTTAGCCTTCCATGGATTCTCCGTGCGGGTGCTGGGTCCAACGCGATTCTGAGAGTCAGAAGCAGTGACTAGACTTCTCAACCAGGTGTAGAGTTAAGTAGGCCTTCTCTAATGGTACACCGGCAGTCCTCTCCACTATCTAAAGGATTTATGTAAGATTTATTTTTAAACAGTGACATTGCACAGATTTTTTTTTGTTGCTTTTTATACTACTTGCATCTAATTATATATATTATTTTCGAAATAAATACAATTTATTTGAGACATGTGTCAATGGCCGCGTGATGCCGGCAAAGTAGAATAACATACCCCATATCCTCGATTCATCAGCAAAGGGGTATTGATCACCTTATACTCCGATCGCCAATCCGCATTGGGCAAGTGTGGTGGACTACTGCCTAAACCTCCTTCGATAGCAACGAGAGGCCCTGTGTCTCTCAGTAATGGGTCGAATAATAAAGGCTGTTGTGATGTGTCATAAATACTTAATTATGATTGCTACGAAACAAATTACAAAAACAAATCAAAATTAAAATAAAAAATTATGTCAAAAATAAAAATTTATTAAATAATATTAAACTGTTTACAAATAAAGTAAATTAAATTAAAAATGACATGAAATTACAAATCAATTACTAATACGATACCGTCATAAGACGGAAAAACAAAATTTAATTTAAGTACCTATCTGCCTAGGTCTGGGGCACCCGGTACAATTGTGCTTCTACCCAGTGTTGCAAAAGAGGGTAGTCTAGCTCCTTGTTCAGAACGTTTTGGTTTATAGGCAGTTTCTGCAGCCTCTGGACACTTGCATTACAGAGTATCACACTTGGGTTGTCGACCATGCAGAAACTTTTTCACGACTTTCTTGAAAAAACTTATCTTGCAGTTCATTGGAAAACCTCGACGAGGTCATTTCACAACTTAAGCGTATAAATACGTTGAAGATTATTTTTCTGAATCCCATTGTGTGTCGGGCGGGTTTCTGAAAGTCGCTGTCAAAAACGCCTATGTGTCCGGCGGCCTCCTGGAGGTCAATTAATTTAAAAATAAATTAAATTAAGTCAACATTCAACTCAATATATACCGAATATTTAAACTACCTAATTTAGTAGTAGCTTATGTTTTTTACTTTACATAATAAATGCGTAATATTCTACGGAACCCTTAATTTGATATCGAAGTTCGTTCCATAGATAATTTCATAATTTAATTAAGATATTATGCTTATTTATCTATTTTAAATAAAAACACAATCCAATTTGCAATTTTAAAATGGCGGAATTTTATCTGTATATTTTTTATTTTAATTAGTGTTTGTTTCGAAATTAATTATTTGTATTCTGATTGCTTTGTTATTTGTTTCTACGCATGTCCAAACGAAGACCATGCGAAGGACTATTTTTACGAACAATTTTGGGCAAATGCACACACAATATAGCGGCTATGTGACGTGCTACTATAAGAAGTGTTTTTTTATGGAATAGTTTTAGAATTTACAAAAATACACTGAAAAAAATCGACCTGCCCCAGGCGGGAATCGAACCCAGCATCTTCCGCAATCCGGGCGACGCGCTATACCCGGTACAGACATGTACCGGGGCGCTTTTCCCCGCCTCCACCACGACACGATGTGCCCGAGCCGAGGTCCGAGCCTTTAGAGGCACCCTCGGGCATGTCGCTCCCTACCGACACGGACGCCCTAGGGACGCTAGGCGGTCGAGAGACTCCCCACGGGGGAGATGCTCGGTCGCCCAGTAATCCCCTAGGAACGTCCGACCTACAGGCTTGACGACCCCCCAAGGTCTTCGCCTTCTTAAAACGCGGTGACGCAAAAAATGTCATAAGAGACAATCTGCAATAAAAAAAAAAAAGTCCGCAATCCGGGCGGCTGCGTTAACCACTACGCCACCAGGGCATCGCTTTCGCTGTCGAAATTTGTCAGTGCTTGGTGCTTATGTTTTTATGGTAAACATTGTTTCATCAAATGTTAGAAATTTGCACTTCTAAGATCCGAGCGAAATATTTTTGCAAATATTTGACGCCCAGTTAAGCTGAAACTACCATATTACGGATTTTTTTTTTGCGCATTTTTTTTCTAGTTTTAAAACTAATACACTCGTTTGTAAACGCAAAAATTATTAAAATACTTTTTGGATTTTTTCGTAAGTAATCTTAAAGTACTTATGATTAAGTCAAAAAAAAAGTTAAAACCTCGCCAGAAAAGTAGTATTTTGTCCCTTGCGATAACTGAACCTGCAACTGCCATTTACAAAGTTCTTTATTCCGCTGTTGTTTTGTTTTTTGAGGTCTGTGCCAAAGAAATAATAGGTTAGTAACTACTGTATATTTACACAGTAAGTATGAAAATAAAAGAAATCTGGAATATCGTGAGGCGGGCACCGACCTCAAAAACTAGTTGGAGTGTTGACTTTCAGATCGCTTAAAGCATAAAACTTTTATTTCTTCCTTTTCAGTTTTGAAGTCGGTTTAATTTTAAAATTTATTTTTTTACTTCATTTGTAATTGAAACAACATGCATGCAAATTACTCATTCTTTAGTGACTGATACACACTTAACTGTCTATCTCAAAAACTCCTGAACCGATATTGATGAAACTTGTACAGATAAAAACAAGATTTTCTTAAAAAAGACATAGTTTTTGAGAATTATACGTGGACAAACATACCAATATACAAACATACAGATATACATACATACAGTTATGAAATTTGGCACCGGTGTTTAAAAGCTGGTTTAAAAAATCGGGATGGTCTTCCCTTGACTTTCTTGTATACCGGAAACGACTCAAAGATTGATAGAAACCTTATATTTTGATGTCATATATGCATGTTAAATTTTGGTCACCCATCCGAGTACCGACCGCGCACTTGCTTGCTTAACTTTCGTGATCGACAACTCAAAAGTTGTTAGAAACATTATATTTCTATGTTATACATGCATGTTAAATTTGGTTGCAATAAGTTAAAGCATACTCGAGTTATCGTGCTAACGCACAGACACACAACACAGACATAATTCCAATAACGGGTTTTTTGGACTCAATGAGGTTTAAAATCCGTCAAAATCTCGAGGTCAAATTTTTTGACGATTACAAGACTTCCTCTATACTACGTACTTATACGAGACAGTAAAAAGGAATATTCACTTACCGTGAGGTGAAAATTTTTCCTCCCTTTACCTTTTTCATAGTTTTGATTCGGAAAGATTCATGCTAAAGAAAGCATCAAGTTATGTCCAACGAAAAATTTTGGACCATGACCTTAATTGATTCCCTATTTTCCAATAAAGCTTAACTTTTATCTGTTTTCAATAATTGGAAGCGACTTTCATTTTTAAGAACAATTAATTTGGTGAAGTGTGAGTCTGACGGTGTATGTGGTTCCGTATCGAATTTAAATTACGTAGTAACCTTAGGTTTGTGTAGTCTTATTTTATTATATTGAACAGGAATTATTAATAATAATAATAATGATAATGATTTATTTCCTTTAACAAAGTTATGAATATTACATAGTTTTTGTTGGAGTCTTCTTTTAGGCAAAAAATGCCTGTGACAGAAGGCTCCGCTCTTCCAAATTCACATTACAATTGCAAAATTTACCTTATTAACAATTAAAAAATACATACAAAAAGATATTTAGGTATATAAAAATAAAAAACACTTATTACATTTCATGCAAGAACTAAAAAAGGTGTGTGTGTGTGTGTGTTGAGTGCCCACGAGAGTGTGAACGTGTTAAGCTTCATGTGTTAGTCAGAAGAAATGTCTCTATTTCCTCATATGTTAACAATTTTAACCAATCAGTCACAATAGTATTAACCTCATATTTATGTTTTTTTACTTACCAGTTTCTACCTGCGACTTAGAGCAGGAATAGTATAAATTATAGCCTATATGTTATTCTCTATGAGATTATTGTAACGTTTCATTGAAATTGTCAGTAGTTTTTGCGTGTAAGAGTGAAAACACACATCCATCCATCCATACAGACATCCATACAAACTTTCGCTTTTTCAAATATTAGTAGGATTTTATATATTGGAAATGCAACCGTAAGCGGCAGCATGCTGCTACACTCTGCAGCATGCTGTAAAGTGCAGGCGGAATAAATGCGACAATTAATTAGATATGGTAATGTAAGAAAAATAAAAAGTATTTTGTTAAAAATAAGCTGTTTCCTTAAGTTTTTCGTATGTTATTAAGTATTTTCCAAAACTTGTTCCTTATTAGCGTCGCTATTTAATGGTGTAATAATACAGGTTGCGTTTTATTTTTATCAAAATCAACGGATTCGATTCCTGGCTAGAAATATAGATTTTTCGAAAAACATTTCGCAGCGTAACCCCAAAAACAACGCTACAATTTGTTTTGATTGCTTGTTCGTTATTTTTAGAACAGATTGTTCGTTTTTGGTGTTTCTAATGGAATGGGCAATTTATAAATCTAAAAATACCGTTTAAGGGTCATGCTTTACGTCTGACCACCATTCAATGTTAAGAAGGGCACTCTAAGTTATATAGTGAGCAGCAAATTGTTAGTAGACGATATTAATGTATGTAAAATACAATCCTATGATTTTAATTAAGTTAAGTTACATTAATTTTGGATTTGATTAGTGCCTCGTTAATTGTATTTCATTGTTTATTGTATTTCATTGCTATTATTTGTTCGGATGATGTGCTATGTTGCTCAGAGTTGCGCCCTTTGCAAGGCCTCCGCAGAAAACCAGTCCTGATACTTGTTAAGGTGCCCTGACTAATGAGCGGAGACCTTTTTAACCGACCTCAAAAAACGAGGATGTTCTCATTCGATTGTATGTTTATTACTTTCTCGTATACGTAGTATAGAGGAAGTCTTGTAATGGCCAAAAAATTAGACATCGAGATTTTGACGGATTTACACGTTTTGGACCTACCTGAGTCCAAAAATACTGTTTTTGGAATTATGTCTGTGTGTCTGGCATTAGCATGATAATAATCGAGTATGCTCTCACTTATTGCAACCAAATTTAACATGCATGTATGACATCAAAATATAATGTTTCCATCAACTTTTGAGTCGTTTCCGATATACGAGAAAGTCAAGGCGAGACCACTCCCGATTTTTATGTGTCATAACTCTTTACTGTGTGTATGAGGAGCTTATTTCCCTAAACCCACCCTTATTCTTTTATGGACTACGCCTGCTGAAGGTTGACACCTTCACACTGTGGTTACCATTACAACGCGAATTATGTAACAGCTCTTTGTCGCACAAACAAGAAGTGGAATTCCCTGCCAGCACGTGTCCTTTCAACCCTGAGTCATTCAAAAGAGGCGTTGATAGGGCTAGTTTATTGCCATTTTACAAATATTAAATTGTAAGTACGCGCGCGATCAATTTGCGGTTGCAGACGACCATAAGACCTTGTTCAGAAAGGCGAATTTGACGCGATTTTTACGCGCGAACACAACGCGTGTTGTCGAGGCACTGGGGCTCAATACATTCCGTCCACAAGCTTCGCGCGAGTTAAAAATTGAGCGTTGAGCTTCAGTATGAGGTCCGAAAGTGGTTGGCTTTCCAAGGTGACTCCCGAGAGCGCTGCCATCGCGCCGATGGCCGTGCCCCGCTGCCTACTCCGGCGCATCTCATCCCGTGCGTATAGGAGCGATCCTGGACTGTGCTCTTATCATACAACATGTAAACTAAATAACCAACACCCTGAATACAGGTGGTTTGGGATCGGCTTCTGAGTTGATTTCAATATTTAAAAAAAACGATTTTTAAAAAAAAAAAAAACAAAAAGTACCCAGAAAATATTGTACAACATTTTCTAGGCACTTTTTTATATATTATATATATTTTTTTTAATTATTGAAATCAACTCAGAAGCTGATCCCAAACCACCTGTATTCAGGGTGTTGGTTATTTAGTTTACATGTTGTATATGTTACTGAAGCCGTGTGATGCCGTGAGTAGAATAGCATCACCCCATATCCTCCAATGGGTGTCGTAGAAGGCGACTAATGGATCAGCAAAGGGGTATTGATCACATTATACTCCGTCCACCAATCCGCATTGGGCAAGCGTGGTGGACTACTGCCTAAACCTCCTTCGATGACAAGGAGAGTACTTGTGTCCCAGCAGTGGGTCGAGTTATATAAGTTGTTATGATATGTCACTGGAAAATAACAAGAACTTTCGTAGGATTCTAAACGAGAGATAAATTGTATTATTTATCGCCCACATTTTCGCAAATTGATAAAATTAGCGAACTCACGCGTAAAATAATAAGTAAGCAATAACCAAACGTCATGTGCGCTCTGATTGGTTGAATAAGTCACTTGTTCCTTCTCCTTCCTCTCCACCGCCATTGTTCGCCACGGAACATAAACAAACGTTAATAGTTTTAACACATGTAAAAATAGTTTTTTTTTGCAAATCTGTTCCTAATTCTCTGGACCCAAGCATTGCCACTATCAACATCGACTAATCAGAGTGTTATTTACCGTATTTTAAAAAAGCGTAAAATTAAAATCTCTTCTATGATTGGTCGAACCGTTTAGAATCGTCGAATGGATATCCGTTAGTAAGTTTATTTTACCACGAGACGTCGCAAATTGATAAATTTGCGAAAATGTGGGCGTAAAATAATGAAATTTAAATCTCATTTAGAATCACACAAAAGTTTATAAATTTCCTAGGAAATCTTCCGGTGACATATATATCTCTCGCTGCTATCTCATTTGAACTTCACTTCGCTTACCGTTAAGTGGAAAAGAGTCATATGCAAGACTTTATAGAAAAACACAAGTTTTAGTACATAAACGTTATTGTGATGTAGAATCTTTGTTTACGTAGATGCCGAGGTATAAATTAATTCATTGCGTCACTCAATAATTGCAGTATAACAGGCAGTGCACGATGACGCGGTCTCGTTGTCATGCGACATAATTATCGTTGATGTCTGGGCGAGTCCAAAACGACCATAATTGTTCCAGTTCAACTTTTCCGTTATAATAATAATCCTTAACTGATGTTAATTAATTTTATCTTTTTATTGCATTTAAAAAAAACTAGGCGCCAAATTAGTCGGAAAAAGGGCTGACTTGAAATATGTTGGTATAACTTTTATATCATTTGATAATTTCAAAATAGTGCCATCCCAGTTTAAGTTAGTGCTAACTTTGAATTTCTATCGAGTTAATTATTTCTAAGCGTGCCGTCTTTTAAAATCATTTGGTATCTTCAACAGTTTAAATAAATATATCTGTTTGAATAACTTCCTGGATTCATTTGATTCTCTTTGTAGCTCAAAATAGCACAAGTTTAAACTTCAGTGGTTTTTAGTTGTTATTATTATTTTATATTTTGATTTTTTTGTCAAAACGGTAATCAATTTAAAAAAAAAAGCTGTAACGTGTATGACTTTTTGATTTTACAGAATTGTTGATTTTATATTTACTAACTAGCTGTTCCACGCGTTGCATACTACTGACCTATAACATTGTATCTGCAGTAAAAAAATGACTACTTATCAAGATAAAAACTATCCTATCTCTCAAGTTGGATCAAACCGCACACGGTGTACAAATTTGATTAAAATCGGCAAAGTAGTTTAGGAGTCCATCGCGGACAAACAACGTGACACGTGATTTATATATATAAAGATAAAAATCTTAACATTAAAACTTCCATTTAGAAAATTATCGACTTCAGATCCAACATGCCAGGTAAAATACAAATTTATCTTTAAGTAATTATGCACTTAAATATTATTTTATTCGAGATTACAAAAATGCAACGAGTACAATGGACACACGCTTTATTCATATTGACACCGGACGACCTAGTAATCATACGCGGCACAGTAAAAGAACTTTAACAGTACATTAATTATATTCAATATATAACAGAAATAACTCGCACCCAGAGTATTCTGTTACTAATATGCAAATGATTCAATTTTATTATTTTTTATTTGAAAATAGATCATTGTGAAATGTCCTTAGAGATTTTTGTTTATATCGCACCGTTTTTGTAAACTTTATTACCATAAGATTAAACTCAATTTTAGTGGTAAAATTATTTACGGGAGTTTATACACATTTCAATTATTTTTGGGTCAATTTTTTATCAAAATAAAAAAATATTGAAATCGATTCAGAAGCCTAAACTACTTTCAGGGTGTGTGTTATTTCTTTAACACATTGTATTTTATTATTATTAATATTATCTGTGATATTACATAAAACTACTTCTACGTATGTCTTGCTTATATTTGAGTTGTAGATATTTTTCTTTTTAACGGTATAAAATATACTTTACGACTTTTTCTTATAGCTACCAACTATCCACATTATTTTTATAAAAATCGACCGAGCCGTTTCAGGGGAGTGTGACCACAAACACCGTGACACGTCATTTTCATATATTAGACTAGCTTCCGCCCGCGACATAGTCCGCGTGAACATTTTAGCCCCTTAGGGAGGAATTTCCAAAAATCCTTTCTGCCAGATGCCTACACTGTATAAGGTATCTATGTGCAAAATTTCAAGTCTTTAGGTTCAGCGGTTTGGGCTGTGCGTTGATATCTCAGTTAGAACTTTGAATTTTATGTTATTGAATATATACATAATTCTATAATATGTTCTTTTACTTTTAATAAGAATAGTGAGAGCGAACGAATTTCACATACCGCTGGAGGTAGTGCATTCCATAATTTGACCGCACAAACAGTGAACGAGTCATGAACTGAATGATAGCCATTTGTTGCCGGCAGAGTAGAATAGCATCACCCCATATCCTACAATGGGTGTCGTTGAAAGCGACTAATGGATCAGAAAAGGGGTATTGATCACCTTATACTCCGTCCACCAATTCGCATTGGTCAAGCGTGGTGGGCTACTGCCTAAACCTCCTTTGACGCCACGGAGAGGCGGTGTGGCCTAGCAGTGGGTCGAATAATAAAGGCTGTTGATGATGATATGAAACAGATTGAGTCAGATAGCACAACTTATATCCGCGCCATCGTGAAGCGAAATCCATGATGGTTAATGATTATGCATCTTAAGATAAGTAAGTAGAACACAATATAATTGTAGAAAAATGCACTGAAAAAAATCGACTTGCCTCAGGCGGGCAAGTCGATTTTTTTCAGTGCATTTTTCTAGTATTATATTTACGCGCTTGTAAACGCAAAAATAAAATTATTCCACAATATAATTGTTTATATTATACTTAGTTGAAAAGTTGTCAGATACAGTTTCATATTTCAAAGATCGAAGATAAATTTAGATGAGTTTTTCTGCATTTTAGCAGCTAGATACAAGAATAATAACGTCGTATTATACGCTGTGCATCTCTTTAGCGTATCAATTTGCTTTCAAATTGCTATTTGATCTTGAATACTTGAATCATAGATAGTGAAACGCTGTTAAACTAATTCATTTAAATAAACGAGAAAAACTGAAGTTTTCAAAGGAAATATATTCAATTTTAATTGTAGATATCCTTTTCATAGACTAGATAGAGCGAAGACATAGTAATTTTTTTGTTATTCGATTCAAAAAAATAACATTAACTTGGTTGGTTCAAGGTCAAGTTCAATCAAGTTGGTATTAGATCATTACTTCATGACTAATTATTTAATTTACTATTTGACTGATTCAAATTGAAAAATAATTTTTTGTGTTAGATAGTTCATTTATCGAGAAAGGTTATAGGCTATATAATAACTGACATTAACGCGAATGAAGCAGCGGGCGACCGCAACTAGGTACACCGAATATCCTGGACAAACTTAATCTAATCTAATCTACTGTCAATAACTTTCACTATGCCAACCTACGCATCGTATCTTTGTAATGCAATTACTTACCGTAATAGTAAATTATGTAGTTAATACGTGTTACCTGTTTCCTAGTAGACGACAAAGAATTCGTACAAAAATCTTGAGACAAGGAATAATGACATTTATTCCACTGAATTTTAGGGTGCATTATAATTTGTGCGCATATTAAAACACTTTTTTCACTACGGGCAACTAAGTAACTATCGACTATTTTTGCTTAAAAACGTACTTAAATAACAAAATCATAATTCCGTGCCTACATAAAGGTGTTCTAAGATATCAAGGAATCTCATTAAATTAAAAGATAATTAAATACAATGTATTTTATTCCTTTGAGATATCATGTTTTATAGCGATATTTACTACTTATGGCCTACGCAGTTGATATCCAAATAGAAATTATGTAAATTTTACTTTTCAATACAGCCAAGTTTTTTTTTTTAAATCTGTGTATGCAGTTTTTCTTTTCGCTAAAATCGATGGAGTGGTTCCTAAGAACAGATCTTTGTATGTATTTTTAGGAATCAGGAATGGAATAAAATAAAAATAAAGAATTATTATCGTAACTTAAAACAATTTTACTTTCAATTAGATTTTCACAACAAATACCTAGCAAGCGATTGCACAGAAAACCACTCTTCACACAGTAACCGAATAATAAGGATGAAATAAATGACTCCATGCAAATCACATCGATCACCACTTCAACCGACCTCACTCTTTAACGTCCGACAAGAAAATGGGCCGGGATTTTTTTTTTGGATATCTATTGCAGATTGTCTCTGATGACATTTTCTGCGTCACCGGGTTTTTAAGAAGGCGAAGACCTTGGGGGGTCCTCAAGCCTGTAGGTCGAACGTTCCTAGGGGATTACTGGGCGACCGAGCATCTCCCCCGTGGGGAGTCTCTCGACCGCCTAGCGTCCCTAGGGCGTCCGTGTCGGTAGGGAGCGACATGCCCGAGGGTGCCTCTAAAAGCTCGGACCTCGGCTCGGGCACATCGTGTCGTGGCGGAGGCGGGGAGAAGCGCCCCGGTACATGTCTGTACCGGGTATAGCGCGTCGTATGTAGACCGGGTCTTCGCACCCTTGTTCGACGAGTGCGGTGTATAACAAAAGTGTGTCTAGTGCCTGAGTGTGTAGTGTTCATCTGAGTATTACTCGAACGGATCCGACGCGAACGGATCGAACCAAATGGGGCGGGAACGAACTAACGATTGCTTTTATGGCTGCGGTTGTGGTGACGTCATGATTCGCAACGATTCATTCTTCCTTTTTCCTAATACGGCCTATCCTGATCATGCGCCGTCCTCGGCCGCATTTCCCATGATATCTTCATTGGGGACCTCAACAGGGTCAATCTGAACAGACAAAGGCCCAGCACCGGCGTCATCATTGTCTTCAGCTTTGGAATCTGTCGATGAGAAACAACATGAACACAAAAACACAAAACTTTTCCACGCATCGAATGATACGTCTGCCGGTTCGCAAAAGCGACACCACGCATCGAATGATAAGTCTGCCGGTTCGCAAAAGCGATATAATTAGACTGCTCTGCACATAGCTATATCACTCATGACCATCCATAGCACACGACGTAACCTTGGCTCGCCCATAGCATGTAGCCACAGCAGGCAACCTTCCGTAATGTAGCAAAGTTCAACCAGTCCTAGACGGTGCACCAATGAATATAATTGGTGGATAGCTAACGCATACATATCAACTTTACCTAGCACATCTCTGTTGGAAAACCAGCCAAGACCGAAGAAGTGCACTGGCTGCCTTTCACAGAGCAAAGTCTTCACGGCCGAAACGCAACATTATGCAAATTTAAACCCTAGAAACTAGCAATAAAGAAGCAATTAATTTAATAATTATACAATAACTTAATGATAAATTATCAGCTAATAAGTAATACACGTGCAGTTAGTATTTGAATCATCGACAAGTTATTCATTCGTTTCAGTATCGATCTTACTGCGTTGTATTAGAAGTTGTTGTGCATTACATCATTACATCAGAGGTTCGAAACATTTTTCAGTTATAAACATAAATAGCCAACCATTTGTCTATATTTTAGCAAGGTGTTAATATAAGTATATACTTTGATATTTAAAGCGACCTTCTTCCATTGAAATAAAAGTTTTTTCACATTACAAGTGTTACAACATCCGATGTGCTAAACATTTTTTGTTGTTCAGACATTGGCAACTTTTTGTCCTTCAACATTAAATCTTATAGATTTTTTTTATATACTAATTTAATACATACTACAAAGAGGAAAGATTTGACTATCCGAACACTGTTGTACACTAACATTAGTTTATAAGTCATTAATTTGTTACTTATTATTACGGATTAATGTTGGTCCAAAACAAAACTATTAATAATATAGCCAATACTGCCAGATGTGGCTTTATGTGTAACGAAATGTTACCTAAAACTCTGCTCCATCCATGTTGGGACTACGAGCGTGATCTTATGTATGTGCGTTGATGAGTAAGGTCGTTGGAGCTCCAAGGGGTAAGAAAGGGGACTGAATTTGGCAGCGCGCGAGTTTAACATCAGTGTTGCAAGTGTCTATAGGCTACGGTGGCTGAATACCACCACGAAGGCCATATGCCAGTCTGTAAAAACATTCCAAGGTTAACCTATTTTGTACTTTTGCAGAATATTAAATATAAATTTCTTACAAAACTCTCAATTACGAGATACTTATGAAAACTGGAATAGCAAAAAGAATGTTTTCGCTTGATCGGTGCTGTGAGCAATGGTAGCGAAATAGTTTTTTACAGTCCATAGCAGAATTTGTTAAACATACTAATTTATAATTTAAGGCGAAGATTTCGCAAACGATTTAAGGCGTTGCTTAGACAGAGGAGACGTGTCATGGACTTGTTGGCGGTGAGGGTATTCAAAGAAGCACAATTTAAATCTAATAATACTTAGCATAGAGTCGTTTTTGTCGCAAAGAGAATTGCGTCCGCGTTTCTAGGAGACGCGATGCGCCATTTCTTCTTCTTGGACATATAAAGATTACGCATTTCGCGAATGTCAAGTGAAAATGTACTTAAAATATATTGGGTTAAAAATGGAGTCTCTCAACACGTGTTTTTACGACAAGAATTTCGGAGAACTTGATGGCAGGCGAACGCCTTGTCATACATTGGCGCACGTCCCTTATGTCATGATTTCGCAAATAATGGTATAATAGGCCTGCGACCTATCCTATCGCGCGCCAGTTCTGTATAATATGTTCAGTATAATGTGTTCAGTATAATATATTCCGCGACGATTCGTCACGTCACACGCCACACACCGCAAGCCACACGCCACAATGTATCTTCTGTGTAAACCGCGCCTAAGACCGTCTGTATATTATTAAAAAAATCAACAATACTGAAATTCTGAAGTTGAAGATATTACCTAGACAGAAACACGATTAAAAATGATTGATAAAAATGTCAAAGTCTGCTCTATATTAAACTTTAAAACTACGATGTCTAAGAGAAGCAATTATCAAATGAAAATGAAATGAAAAAGCTCTTTATTTAAATGGACTTTGCTAAGTACTTTTAAATCGTCAAAACCCTACCACCATTTCGGGGCGAAATAATTATTATTACCTATGCTGAGATGGAGAAGAAATGGCGAAAGAAACTCCACAGCTTACAATTTGGTAATGATTTCAAAACATCATTACAAGTCAATAGATAGTAAAAATATAATTAAAATTACAATTTTACATGCGTAAATTTTGGGCAGTTGTTAATTCAATTAATCACATTAATGAACTAACTAATTTAACTCTTGATACCCACCACCATTTTGTGTTAATGTTAGGTAGATTTCTCTCAATTTAAGTGCTAAGCATACAATTATGATCCTCTGGTTAATAAATATATCTTTATGAATACAATGTGTGGCATACCAAAAAAAAAATCCAATACCTAATACATGTATTAGTTATTTACACAATATTATAACACAAACAAAATTATCCTATTAATTGGATGTGTCATACAATTATCAAAATAGATATAGGTACTTATTCTTATTCTTAAATAAGGGGCTGAGACCGTATCTCAGAGCACTTCGACCCTATGGGATCTTTAGTGCTTCCCCTTTCCTTATCACCCATCCCCGCCAACATCGAAAACATTTTGTATGAGTTTCACGATATTGGCGGGAGTAAGGTCTATAAGGTCCTCTGGTTTAGGGTAAGCTAAGCCTAGGACCCTTAGTCGCCTGTTGGCTAGTGCATCGCAGTCACATAGTATGTGCTCCATGCTTTCTTCCTCCTCACCACACATTCTACAGATGGGGTCATCAGCTTTGCCTATTGTGCACAGGTGTTTTCTAGTGGCAAAGTGGCCAGTGAGAGCGCCTATGAGGCAGCGGATTTGGGTTCTGCTGATTCTTCCCATTCTTTTGAGGTAGCCTATGTGTGAGGAGCCTAAGAGTTTCTTTGAGTGTGTCAGTCGGGGAGTGGACATCCATTCCCTGAGGTGTCTTTTTTGACAATACTCCTTTAGTGCCATTTTTATAGTGCTTCTAGATAATCCTACAAAAGGCTCGGGCCCATTGATGTTTTGAGCCGATCCTTTCCTTGCTAATCAAATCAAATCAAATCATTATTTATTTGTCTTAAATGTGGTACAATACATAGGTGTTATGGGTTTCAGATTACAGAACAATGCACATTTAGCTAAAAGAATAGCATACAAATATAAGGATCAATTATTAATTAAGAAATTTATTAAATATGTCAAACAAATTACTATCAAATTATCACAACATTAACATAATCAAATTAGTTATTTAAAAAATAAGTCAATTTAAAATTACAGTTTATCATTTAAAAATTCTGTCAGTGTATAATAACATTTGTCAACTAAGAATGATGTCAATTTAGTTTGATATAATTCCAATGTCAGGTTCTTAAAACTAGTAGGCAATTTATTATATATTACGGGACCCATACATATTACACTTTTCTTTGCCAATGCTGTGTTATAATGCCCGGTCCTCAATAGGTTTTTATATTGGGATCGAAGTGAATCTGTCCGCTTACGTTGTTCAGATAGTTTAATAAATAGTTTTTGATTTGTCTTGACAAAAACTGCCACTTCTAATATATATAGCGAGGGCAATGTCAAAATCTTTAGGGACTTAAACAGTGGTACGCAACTATCGGTAACTTTAAGGCCGCTCATTGATCTGATACACCGTTTTTGCGCTCTAAATATAGTTTCCCTTTCACTGCAGTTTCCCCAAAATATTATACCATATCGCAAAACGGAAGGTACAAGGCCATGATATGCTGCCAAAGTATTACTAAGCTCTACTTTTTTTGAGAGTTCATAGAGAACATAAGCCGATTTGCTTAGTTTTTTTGCACAGTTCTTCTGCATGGGGTCTCCATGTTAGTTGACTGTCGATAAGTATTCCCAAAATTTTTGTCACTTGAACTATTTCTACTAATTCTCCTTGATATTAGAGGTATGTTGAGGTTTGAAAGCGGTTGTCTCTGATGAAAGTTTACTACTTTTGTTTTTTGTAAATTAATAATTAATTCATTATTATCAAGCCATTGAATAATTTCTTTTAAGGTTTCTCTGATGTCATTTTCAGCACTATCCATGTTATTACTTGTTATAAGCGCTGTACTATCGTCCGCGAATAATATCATTTGCTGCTTAATATGTCTTGGCAAATCATTTATGTAAAGCAAGAATAATAATGGACCAAGCACGCTTCCCTGTGGGACGCCGCTTGTAACTAACTTTGGTGCCGATGAATATATTATCTCTGCTTTTGTCCTAGTACATATTCTACTTATTTCTGTATATTGCGTTCGCCCACTTAGGTATGATTCTATGAGATTTAATACATTACCTCTAATACCATATGAATTAAGTTTATGTAGAAGTTTTTTATGGTTAACGTAATCAAAGGCCTTTGTCATGTCAGTGAAGATAGCACATACTGGCCTTTTTTTATCTACATTTTGAATAATTTTGTAAAACAGATCGTAAATAGCCATATTAATTGTTTTGTTTCGTCTAAAGCCCTTTTGCTCGTCACAAAGAATGTTATATTTTGTCAAAAAGGAATAAATTGCGTCATAGATTATCTTTTCAACTACTTTCGAGAAAATTGGTATTAATGCTATAGGTCTAAAATTAGACATGTTATCATTGTCGCCCTTCTTAAATATTGGCTTGACTATAACAGGTTTTAATCCATCGGGAAACGTACCCGCAGCAATGCATAAATTGATGATGTGACTAAGGTGACTCGCAATTGGACGTAGTTATGCAAAAACGTTCCAACCCACACATAGGTCAAGCTGAGAAAAACGCGTTTATGTGTTTTAGCGGTACGCTTTTTTGTTGTAATGAGTTGAGCTGAGTAGTATGGATAACTTAAACTATTTATATAAATATTATTTTATTTCATATATTTCATTAAAATTTAATAATAATAATCATACAATTTTAAGGAAATTGTACTTGGAACGTTTTTAAAAAAAGGTTTTTTGTATGAAGATGTCTCATAGCTTAATTTGCAGAAACGATCCACAATGTCAAAGTTGGTTTATTTTGGGAAATTATAACATTTATTTTGAAAAAACTTATATTAAAAATTAAAAAAATATTAGGTAGGTAAGTATCAAAAAAAAATTTAATATATTTTTCAATCAAAATATAATTTAACCCGGCGTCATTGTGGCGAAAAAAAGGTACATACATCATCGTTGAAGAGGGACATTACGACCCTGTAATTTTACCTGATATAACAAAAATTATTTATTTCATATTAATTATTTTTTTTGGATTTTTAAACCTTATGTACTTACCAATAGAATAGTTAGAAATTAAAACAATGTAAGTCATAGTTAATCAGTTTAATTCATTTTTTTCTAAACGAAGTTTAAGTTAGTAACAAGAATTTGTCATATTCTTAAACTTAAAAAAACATCAATGCAATTTAATTTTTTTAATCAAAGATATACTAATTTTAATCTTTAATAAGGAACTTTTAAAATTAAATAATACCAAAATTATGTAATATAACAACTTTCTTATAATCAGTTGTTCTTTTAGGGTTTTCAGTACAGTTATTACAGTAGGAAATCAGATGTTCGCTACATATAAACTTATGACAAGCCTTAAAAATATGACTAATCTTCCTGTCTTTTATAAGGACAGTCTTGAATATTTTTTTGCCTTCCAGATATGTTTAGGTAACAGAGACTCTCTAGATGTTTCTCCCGTAAATTCAATAGATCTGCATAAGCAGCCCTTTTATATCTTCCTAGGTCATTCAAATAACTAGGAGTCCACGTCCGAAAGCCGCCTCGTGGCGAACCCTGGTAACGTGGTGGGGAAAATTTCTCGGCGGGTATGTGGCTTTTGATGTCAAGTATGTCGCCTTGGCATTCGAAGTCACATGCCACCGTCAAGTTGTTTTTGTTTTCCCACCACGGCTAGTTCCGGAAGTCCCTTTTCAGGGCCACGACCGCGCCCGAAGTCCTGCGGGTGCGATCCAATGGCTACTCCCGGTGTCCTCGTCAGGAGGATGCGCCAGGTCGAGCAGCCGTCGGTGAGGAGGTGGCCTATAAGGCCGGCGTTGGCCTGCGGCCCTCAGGGACTGGCGTTAGTCGGTAGCCCCTGTGGGCTGCTGGCAGCAATTGGTGCACAAGGAGTGCCTAGATGGGCAGCGTTGGGACGGTCTCGGTGTAGTTGCGCTCACGTGCGCAGATCCCGAGTCGTCCCGTAATAGCGCACTGGAGGTCAGGCCGGGGAGGATGTTTAGTGCGTATGGAGGGAACGCTTTTACCTCGAGTCCCACATATCCCCTGCGGTTGGCACCATCCCACAGGGACGATGCGTAAATGCATTTCCCCTCCCCGACAGCAAAAAAAAAAGGTCATTCAAATAACTAAAAACATATAAATACCTAAAATTATTTGTGGCACAAAGTAGCAACGGCGTCGTTGAGTAGGGTTATATTGACCCTGTTGCAGGTTTGCGCAAGTTTTACTTGTTACACGAGTATCGGGCAACTCAAGCCAGGTGTGCAATGTCCTTACCTCCATCTACTGAGATTCACGACCCTGCCTCAATGACGCTGGGTTATGCTTTAATGTCGTCACAGTTCATCATCCTGGACGAAATACATCTCCTCACCAAATCCATCAGCGTCGTAATTGTAACTTCTTCAGACGATTTCAATTTTTTAAAAAAACTAAGGCAATCAGCTGGGATAAATTTATAGAAGGATTATAAATCAGCCAATTTAGCTGGAGCAATGGGTTTCTCCTTACGCCACAATTGCTGAAAATCATTCCTTTTTTTTGTCTTTTTGTGTTGACTTCCATAAAATCCTCATCAAAAGATGTTCTCATAAAAATCGAATATAAGTTAGCTTTTTCAATCTTTATATTTTACTTACCGATTAAATAGTTCAATGGAACTTGGAGCACATAAGAGAAATAAGAATCACTAAATTTATTTTCCTAATAATGTTCCACTAGTCATGAGTCACAGGGTAAGCTGTATAATCTTAATTCGTTAATCGTTCCAAATGTAATGGAACATTTACTACATTAACACAAGGACATTAATTTTACTAAATTATTTTTGTTAGAACGTTCCAGACTTCATAACATTATACATTTTTATAAGTATGTTATTCAATAATCGGCTCAAATGTAATTGGAACATTGAAAAGAAGTTACATCAAACCAAACAAAGTGTAATATTGTTTCCCGACCGCACTATGTGTATGATGATAATATTAATAATATTTTTATGAATGCTTTTGGTATTTTTATCAGTGTCTATCTTTAGTCATTTACATTATCTAAGTTAGTATAATTTCTTATGCAAAAAGACATTTCCTCGAATTTTGCAAGTAGATTTATTTATACTGGCTCTAATATTGGCTTAAAGGATAGCTAGCTAATAAGTTATTTATTTCAAGATGTCTAAGCATTTTGTTACCTACTAAATTAAATAATATAAGTATTGCATTAATGTCAAATATTACCTCGTTTAGAACAAAACAAAAGTGATGGATCGTTTCAGGAATAGATAAATTTATATTCCCACAACTATATGCGATTTGAATCGTTTATTTTTGCCACTATGACCTATCTTAAACATTACAAATAACTGTCATTTAAAATATCAATTTCTTTAAAACGTTCCATACGTTTTAAAGAAATTGATATTTTAAATGACAGTTTTTTTTCAAAATGTTCCAAGATGATTGAGTCATTATTTTGACTTTTTTGGGTAAATGACAGTTTTTTTCAAAATGACCCAAGACGATTGAGCCATTCTTTTCATTTTTTTGGGTATAAAATGAATTAAAACAGTATGATCCAAGATAATTGGCACTGTATTAAAATATGATTTGGTTGTTTGGTTCGTTTTATCATTTGGACCTATTTATTATTTCGAAGATTTTTGTCTTAAGAGAGTCAATGTCTTGAGCACTTGATAGAACGACCCAAAACACCTAGCTTGGGCATATAAACTCAATTTTGACCACTTTGTGGATTGGAACGTTTTTGCATAACTACGTCCAATTGTGTCATTTACAAATTTTATAACTCTAGTCGAAATACCATCGTATCCTACACTGGTTTTATTCTTCAGAGATTTTATAGCTTTCATGACGTCACAAGGCAAAACTGGCGGCATAAACATTGAATTTAGATTTTTAGAAATATTTTTATTAAAATTGCTTTTTAGATTTATATCATCATTCTCTTTATCTATGAAGTGATTATTAAACGCTTCAGCTATTGCTTTGGGACTTGTGATGATCTCTTTGCCTCTTTGTAATCGGAAAATTGGCTCCTTAAATTTAATTTTGTTGTCAATAATCTGCCAAGCAGCTTTCGACTTATTATTTGATATTCTTATATAGTGATTGTTTTGCGCTTTTTGAGTCAATTTTATTATTTTTCTAAATATTTTGGAATAAGATTTAAATTTTTCTTTATTTTGAATTGTAGGTGATAATCGATATTTCCATAGTAACATTCTTTTTTTCCTGCTACAAATTCTAATACCCTTTGAGATCCATTTCTGTTTTTTGTTAGTATTAATAGTCACCATTTTAAATGGGAAGCAAAGGTTATAAATTAGACCAAAACATTCTAGAAAGTTGTTATATGCTACATTAGGATCTTTAGTACTATATATATCTGCAAATGAAAGAGAGCTTAAATGTTTATTAAAGATTATCAAGTTCTCTAAAGAGATATCACGTACTTTTGAACGCCAGTATTTTATTTTACATTGTTTTTTAATCCTTAATTGTAATATTTGTGCCGTATGATCAGACAAGGCAAAGTCGAAGATGTCACTTTTACAGTTGGACCGAATATTGTGAGCAAAGTTGTCGATACATGTACCACTTTGTAATCTTGTAGGCTGTCTCAGTTCTAGTTTAAGGTTGTAGCATGTAAGAAAATTTTCAAATTCAAGAGCTAAACTATTTCTTTTTAAAATATCTATGTTGAAGTCCCCGCAGATTATAATCTTCTTATTAACGTTTTTACATAACTTTTTTAATATAATGTCTAATTTTTCATAAAAAATTGTTAAAGTAGTACGTATGGGTGGTCTGTAAATGCACATAATTATTGTATTATAGTCCATTAAATCTACAGCACAGCACTCGAATATGCCTGTTATTGAGTGCTGAGAAATATCATACAATTCTCTAAATTGATAAATATTCCTAATTAAAATACAGGCTCCTCCACGCTTTATTTCTTTTCTTGAATAGCATGCGGCCAGTCTAAAGTTTTGAATGCGTAATAGATTTTCGAATCCCTTCATCATAAAATGTTCTGTTACACAGATTACATCAACATTAATGTCATGCTCCGATAAATCCTGCAGGTATAGCATTAGCAAGTCAGATTTTTTTAAGAGTCCTGCTATATTTTGATGAAAAATGCTCATGGTGTTACGATAGAAAGCTAGTTTGTCAGCGTTTTCGTTGCCTTCAATCCCTACATGTCCCGGTACCCACACTAGTTTGACTAGGTTGTGTTTGCCTAGATTGTTTAGTGAGTGTATCGCATTCAAAACAAGTTTTGAAGTGACTTTGTAGGTAGTTAAAGCTTTAAGTGCCGCTTGGCTGTCACTAAGAATGTAAATGGTCATTCCTTTGGTGCCCATTTCTAGGTTCTTCTGAGCACAGGCAATTATTGCATATGTCTCAGCCTGAAACACCGTTGCATATTTGCCCATGCTTTGTTGGTACTCATACCCGTTGGCGTAAATACCTGCCCCTGTACCTGACTCCATCTTTGACCCGTCAGTGTACCATATAAGACTGTTTTCCTTAGGGGTTTTGAGTCCTCGCTTCCATTCCTCCCGCGTGGGTATATGGATGCTAAATGATCTCCTAGATACAAACAATGGTTGGTTTACATCACTTGTCATTGCTGTGACGATATCTAGGTTTAGATCCTTTTCAAATTTGGTGTGTCGTGTCCTCGGCTGTGAGTCCTTCCATGTTCCACATACCTGTAGCCTATGGAGAGTGTCTCTTGCTTGGGATTCGATGACTATGTGCAGCGGTGTTAATCCAAGGATATTTTCTATGGCTGCCGTTGGTGTGGTCCGGAATGCTCCAGTGATGGCCAGGCACGCCATTCTCTGAAGCTTTGCCAAGTCACTTTGACATGAAGATAACTTGGTTCTGGGCCACCATACTATGCTGCCATATGTAACAATCGGTCTGATTAACATAGTGTATAGCCAGTGCATTACTTTGGGCTTTAGTCCCCATGTTTTGCCGTACGTAGCCCGACACAATCCGAATACCCTTTGGCATTTCTTTATTGTGTTGTCTACATGAGTTTTCCACTTTAGTTCTTTATCCAGTGTTATTCCTAGATATTTTACTTCCGTGGACCATGGCAGTTGCGTACCATAGAGTGTAAGTGACTTGGTCTGTTCTACTTTCCTCTTTCTCGTGAATGGTATTACTACTGCCTTTTTTGGGTTGATAGAAAGGTGGTGGTTGTTGCACCATTGTTCCACCCTTTTAAGGGCCTGTTGCATAAGTACAGTTACTGTGCTCATGAACTTTCCTCTTATCGTAACCACTATGTCATCCGCGTAACCAACGGTATATAATGGTCCATTGTTTAAGTCTTTCAATAGAGAATCAATGACTAGGCACCACAGTAGTGGAGACAGTACACCACCTTGGGGGCAACCCATTGCGGTTTTAATACACGCACTGTCTCCCATCAGTGAAGCTGTTATTATTCTCCCTTTCAGCATGTTATTGATCCACTTGCAAAGTGTTGGATCAATACCATGACATATTGCAGCCTTGTGAATAGACTCGTGCATGGTCTTATCAAAGGCTCCTTCTACATCTAGAAATGCTGCCATGCAGATTTCTTGTGCCTCTAGGCTCCCTTCTATTTTATCTACCATCAGGTGCAAGGCCGTTTCGGTCGACTTACCTGGTTGATATGCACATTGAAGCCCATGAAGAGGTTTTCTTTTCAATGGCTCTTCCCTAATATGTCGGTCAATGAGCTTTTCGAGGGTTTTGAGCAAAAAGGATGACAGGCTAATGGGCCTATAAGCTTTTGCATCCTCGTAGTCACTCTTACCAGCCTTTGGTATGTACGTCACCCTTGTTTTCCTCCACAATTTTGGTGTGTACCCAAACGCGATACATGCCTTAAATATCCTTGACAGGTACGGTATAATAATATCCGCTCCCTCCTGTAGTATTATTGGGTAGATGTCATCTGGGCCAGGAGTTTTAAAAGGTTGGAAACTTTTAATTGCCCAACTCAGTTTATTTTCATCCACCACCTTTTTTGCGACTTTCCAATCAGTTCGTGAGGTGCGTGTAAGTTGTTCCTCTTCACTGATTGGCTCGCCTTCATATGCATTGATTTGCGTTGACCCAGGGAAGTGAGTTTTGAACATAACGCTCAGTGTTTCCTTGGCTGTTGCCGTGAGTTGTCCATTTTCATCCTTTACAGAAGAAAGTGGATTGGCCTTGACCGTTGACAAAGCCCTGAAGGTTCTCATTCCTTCAGGTACGGATTCTAATTCCTATAGGTACTTAAACTAGTAAAACGTTTTGGTGTACATTTCACTACTTATTCTGAAGTGCTTGGGAAACGTAGATAATAATATTATAATTCCATTTAAATGTGAGAAAACGGGATTTATACCACGTACCTCTGTTTTTTGAATTATCCGATATTTCGGCGCAGTTTCATGCGCCATGGTCACGGTCAGTTCATCCGTGACCATGGCGCATGAAACTGCGCCGAAATATCGGATAATTCAAAAAACAGAGGTACGTGGTATAAATCCCGTTTTCTCACATTTAATTGATAGTGACCACGTAAGTTTAAAACAATACATAATTTCATAATTGTAATACCCAACTAATTATTATAATTACGCCAGTGATTTTGTTTGTTGTGCTTTTACGCATCGTCCCTGCGGGGTGGTGCCAACCGCAGGGACTATGTAGGAATCGAGGTAAAGGCGTTCTCTCCATACCGACTAAACATCCTCCCCGGCCTGACCTCCAGTGCGCTATTGCGGGACGGCTCGGGATCTGCGCACGTGAGCGCAATACACCGAGACCGTCCCAACGCTGCCCGTCTAGGCACTCCTTGTGCACCAATTGGTGGCAAGCAGCCCACAGGGGCTACCGACTAACGCCAGCCCCTGTGGGCCGCTGGCCGACGGCGGCTTTATAGGCCGCCTCCTCACCGACGGCTGCTCGACCTGGCGCGTCCTCCTGTCGAGGACACCGGGAGCAGCCATCGGACCGCACCCGGGGGACTTCGGGCGCGGTCGTGTCTCTGAAAAGGGCCATCCGGAACTAGCCGTGGTGGGAAAACAAAAACGACTTGACGATGGCATGTGACTTCGAATGCCAAGGGGACACACTTGACATCAAAAGCCACACACCCGCCGAGAAAGTTTCCCCACCACGTTACCAGGGTCCGCCACGAGAAGGCTTCCGGACGTGGACCCCATGGGTCTACCACCTAGTAAAAGTGTAGTTCTTTCCGTTGAAGGTCCACAGGCGTCAGGAGAAATAGCTCTTTCTTACAACTTCAGTAAATCCTCTTCAAAATAACACCGCAATCAAATAACTCAACACACAAACATAAATAAACTTGTAGGTATTGTTTTGCATTATATTTCGTTATGGAATTTGTTTTTGCAATGATTTAGTTATAGTCACGAACATCATCCGTGGTCCAATTAGATTAAACACATATTATTTGCAAAGGTTAAAGGTCATAGCATACCTGTCAGGAAACATGGAAAAACAAAAACATGGAAAAAAATCCTGTCATGGATAAGTGCTGAGAGACGGGTCTTGAACCCGAAATATTTCTAACCGGGCGACTGCTCTTCCAACTGAGCTACACAGGACTGTTTGACCACGACGAATTTAGCCATGTCTCTCGTTTTTTGATTACGTCATCAAGCTGATTGATAACTGATGGATTTCCATACAAACGTTTCACCCCCTTTTCACCACCTTAGAGGGTGAATTTCCAAAAATCCTTTCTTAGTGCACCCCTAGACCTCACAAGGAACCTACGTGCCAAATTTAGAATCTCTAGACCCAGCGGTTTGGGCTCTGCGTTGATATGTCACTCAGTCAGTCATTCAGTATTCATTTATTAGCTGACCCGGCAAACGTTGTTTTGCCTTATAAATAAAATTAAAAAAATTAGGGGTGGATTACCCTTAACATTTAGGGGGATAAAAAATAGATGTTGTCCGATTCTCAGACCTACCCAATATGCACACAAAATTTCATAAGAATCGGGAAAGCCGTTTCGGAGGAGTTTAACCACAAACACACCGACACGAGAATTTTATATATTAGATTATATTATTATTAAACCCAAAAATTACTAAGCCACCAGTGAATCAAGAAAAAAATAGAGAACAAAGACAGATATTACAATCTAACAATTTATAAAGGAATAAATTACTACCTATTGTATTGTTATGGCATAATTATTAAACAATATAACTTATTTACGATGTTTATATTGTCAATAGATGGGACTAGCAGTAAACGTGATTTATATAATAGATTTGAATAAATATTTACTGGCGATGTTAATATCTTATAGAAGCTATAAACCAAGTCGATCCGCCGACATGAGTCGACTTTTTGTCTTCGGGTAATTCGGCGACTTCACACGTTCAAGTAGGAGAACTTTGTCAGTGGCGCGAAATCCAATACTTTTTTGGTAGTTAGTTCAATTAGTTCCGTGTATGATAGTTCGAGTGTCGGCGGGCAAATGAGCGCGTACACGTCGCTGACATGCCGCTGACATCAAGCGGTCGGGCTGTGTCGGCGGTTTGTTGTGTAGACTCCATTAGAGACGCCTCGTGTGTATATATTGCAAATTATTTACGTAGAAGCGTTTATTGAACGTATACTATAATAGGGCGTAATACTTAGTACACATTCCAAGGCTAATTTCACGCCTCAGTTCCTCGTTTCAGTCAAGAGTCGCTCGCTGTTAGACATAGGCAACTCCCAATGATCCCCAAACCTGTTCGCATACAGCGGCTGCCCACGGTGTCTACCAATTCTGCGTCTTCCCTTGTTGTCTACCAATGCTCTTCCCGCGACCTTTGCCAGATCATTGGTCCACCCTACCAACGCTCGAGGACCTTTCCACCCCATCGTCTGTTCTTCTCGCAATGTGTTCGTAATACAAACTTTTTTAGGTTTCAATGCGATTTTGTTTTTTGTGGACTTCTCTTTGACGTATTGGAAGTCAAGGTATATTTTTCAGAATATTTTACATTATTTTATTTATTATTGTAACATCAGCATTCAGCACAAAGTGGCGACCGTGACAGGAAACCCGCTAGGGTGTAAAATATATACCGAACATATTATGTTCGGTGCAAGACATGAATCTGCAATCTTCGGATGCCACTTGTTGGGAATCTTGGAGAGAAAATGTGAGATACACGCAACGCTATGAGAGGGATAAAAATTTAATTGTAAATAAAGTAATAAAACCGAGTAAACATATTTTTTACATAAACATAACGTCAGATGCTAGTCTACGACCTATGCCTTTTTTACTGCCACTTAAGATACGCAATTTCTTCTTTAAAGTTTGTTTAAGGAAAATTAATGGTCAATCACTCCTTATATATGTAGTTATTTTCCTCTTCAATAGCAAGATTAATAGCTATTTCATAAAGAATGAACTTATCATCATGAAGCAATACAAAAAGAAAGAAGGGTCATTTTATAACAAGCAAACCTAAAAAGAGACTCATGAAGTTTTTGCATACAATAGTGTGAAACACCAATGCACCGCCTTTGTTTTTATGAAGTTCTCATTCACATTAGAAACCGGCATTTGGGGTGACACATGCTCGACCCTGATGAAATGAAAACAATCCAAGCTTTTTGATTTAAAGCCCAGCTAAATGTTAGCCCTATTGAGGCTTTACATGTAATAAGGCCTCAATAAGGCTAACTTGGAGACTAATCACAATATGCATAGGTCGCAGTGACGCAAATACCCCGAAATACAACCAAATAACTATACCAAATCGTTAAATTCAATAACAAATAGTATAGGTCCCAGGTTAGTTCCTTGAGGAACCCCCAAATCATTTAATAGAAATGTTGATTCAGAATCATTCGATGATAACGCATAAAGCGCAAAGATCGAAGTTCATGTCACTAAGATTATTTCTTCATTTGATAATAGATTTTTTTCGTCGATCGATACATTTGCAAATAATGTTTACAATGAAACAGGAAGGAGTGGCCGCGTGCTATCTCTTGTAATTTGACATTGAATATGAGGTTAATAACCGATAGAAATTGTATAATATTATGCATGTTAAATATACGAAATTTAATGTCAATGATACTTGATTAGTGGTTACTAGACAATTGTATTTAACATGTCTTAAGAAATTCTTCCAAGCAAGATTGCGGCAAAAAGAATAGTTAGTACCTATTTTTTATACAAGCCTTCTTCCTGGTCCCTAGTCCCAATTTTTTCAGAGTCGATGCCATACCACTTGTTGTCGGGGTACCTACTGTGACGACCGCCGGGATCGTCTAGGGCGTAGCTCAAATAAAATACTTGGTTTCCTAATATACTTATATTCTTTTATAGCAAACTCAAATATTACAAAGGTACAGCGCGGCGGTCGTGCATCTAATGTGTATCCTGTCAACTCCTATTCTCTGACGTCACCCCACGGATCGCGTTCCCAAATCAAATACATACGATTTATTAATTATAAATCGGCAAACAACGTGCCAGTGGCGAAGGAGTATCGACTCCGCCACATTCCCCCCGTACAACTAAAATTTATTTATTCGACAAGTCGAATGAATAAATTTTCCTACCTAACTAACGACACGACCTTCTACACATTCTACTACTTAAAACTACCCTACCTGACGAAGGGCATCGTTTACAATTCATGACGGTCTTTAAGATAGACTGGCTCCTACCACCTTATCCATCCATCATGGGATAATGGTGGGAAAAACCCCATGCAAGCAAAAACCTCCGAAAAAGCTTGCGAACGCCATGTAAGACTCTAACCGAGAAGTAACAATATTCAAAAAAGTAAATTTTGAAAATCATAAATTAATATGTTATGTTCCACAAATAAGACCAAATCTATGATCGGTACAAGAGGTCACTGTCAGTTTATAGCTCCACGATCTTTAAATCAAACCCCCAAAAACGAATACAATACTCGTTTAAACAACTTAATCTCAAAATAAAACTTGACACGAGTCCCCAAAATACGAGTTGTCAAACAGTGACTCTCCCTTCCCGACACGTGAGGTGACAGACCTTAGGAATGGAGACATAAGAAAATCTCTTTCACCGTACAATTACAAGAACCATTTCAAAACATTCCAAATCCGATACACGTCCACAATAATAAATTATTATGTTCGAATATGTAATTGGATCGTAATAAAATAATTTCTTATTAATTTGCAGGGAGAACGTGAATGAGTGAGGTCCGCGAAATATTAAATAGTCAATCGCATTAAATGAAATATAGGACAACAACCGTGTTGCGCAAAAAAAACAAGTAAGACAAAAAAAAAACAATCACTCATTCATAAAGAGACCGAAATAGACTCGTAAGTATACCAGTCAGACAACCCAATCCGACATCCATCGTTTCCCATAGGAACTAACGGATTTTAGCATACGTTACTAGCCCACGGCACGATGACGGCCTAGCTCCTATCTCCCCGACAATTTGTTGACCTAGCTAATCGTTTTTCTCTCTTGTGGACGTATATCTGGTTGTCTCCAAGAAAGTGGTAGGCAGGTCTGGTCATCTCACAGCAACATCATGACAGCTCACAAACCGCAACTCAGGAATCATGTAACAATTTACAAAGCATCAATGAACCGTTCAAAGTCCTAATCTAAAGTCATCCTATCTCTATAATAATGTTCACAAGAAATCCTTACCACTTTTCTACAACCTTACAACCTAACATGACAAAATTTAAGTAAAAATTACATAAAAAAAAACATAAGGAATTATAAGAACAATAAAAACAAAAATCCAATTAACCTACCCCGAATAACTTCAATTCGTTTAAATAATCATGGGAAACAATCGTTTTGAGTCTAGCTATATTATTATAAGAATTAGTTTTAGAAAAGTTATTACTCCATTTTACTATCCCGTTATCATAAAACTGTCGGATATCGTGACGCTTCCCATGCAAATTAAAACAACATATAGGAGATTGTTTAAAGCAATTATAATAACCATACCGCTTCACCACCCGTCTGTTATTTTTGCGTTTTTCACGGAACACTAAACAAAACGTTCTATGAACTAACAAACTACATCTATACAACCTGCCTTCGTTACATAAATTATTAAAATTCTTGCATTGCTTTTGTGGCAACTCTTTACGCCAGTTAGATTCTATGTAACTGTTCTCAGTGACCACCCCATACTCATCATTAACATTTGTTTGCAAATGTAAATCATCATTCATTGATAATTTTTTTAAGACTTTTGTCGTCGACTGTACGACATCCAATGAGCAAATTACATTTACCTCATCAGGCTCTAAAACAAAATTACAGAACATATTCCTTGTACGTATTTGTCGATTCGTAAAATCTACAATAATGCCTTTGGAAAACAAAAAATCTTGACCTAAAATCATATCTTTACCAACATCATCGACAATATAAAAAACATGCGTAAAAACAACATTTTCTATCAAAATATTTAAACTAATCTTTCCTACAACAGTTAAACTCGAGCCATTGATCGCGTTCAACTGCAAATCACATGCATTGAACTGTTGACTGAACCCATCGGCCATCGATTTTGAAATTATTGAAATAGCAGCACCGGTATCTACTAGAGCACAAATCTTTTTATCGCGACACGTAACGCTTATATATGGAACGGGCACACCTCTTTGAAAGTCCTCCTGTTGTGGTGTCGGCGTGATAGCGTTCAGCTCGTTGACTGCTGGCGTTGGTGTTCGCTGCCGATGCTCGTTGACTGCTGGCGTTGGTGCCCGCTGCTGGCGATCTAATGGTGCTTCTGCTTGACTGTTTCTTTGTCTAAAATTATAAGGACACTGCGAGTAATTTGATCGGGATGGAAGACTGGGTTTATGAATGAGAAAATTGTTGTGAACAGGCCCCCGCTGCGGTGCTGTTTGGAAACCGTGATCTTCGACTCCAACCTCCATCCTTACAGACGGAGCCTCGGGCATAACGTTTTTCACACACACGGGAAGATTCATTTCCGTATTTCTATCACCATCAAAAAATAATTTTCCGATTTCTTTGACAACATCCTTCAAATGTTTCTTGTTGACATAAATCTGCGAACACAATTTATTTTTCACAAATGTATTACAATTTTTTAGATAATGATGGATGAAACATTTTTCATCAATAACAGGCCCCGCCTTGGTGGCCAATTCTTCTAACGCATAGAAGAATGTCACGGGTTCCTCCCCGTAATTCTGTTTCCGTGCAAAGAAAGCGGCAATCGGATTCTCCGTAGGCGCAAACTCCTCCATAATCTTCGCTTGTAGGTCGGCAAACGTATGCGCGCCCACAAAAACACATTTGTAGTATGCCAGGGCCGGACCCTCCAGGTATGCCCCCAATACTACCTTTTTTGCCTCATCGTCATACTTATTAACGGCGGCGATTATCTGAAACTGTCTGAAAAATTCTGATACGTCACCATACAATCCGTTGTAGCGCTCCATTTTGTTTTTTCTTCTATTTCTATCAAAATTTCTTCACACTTTTCCCTAAAAACTCCGCTCAGTTCGCGCCTCCACTATGTGAAGAACGGCGCTCCCCTGTGGAAACGGCCTCCACAATGAGACAACGACGTCTCCACCATGAGCCAACGGCGCCTCCACCATGTGACGACCGCCGGGATCGTCTAGGGCGTAGCTCAAATAAAATACTTGGTTTCCTAATATACTTATATTCTTTTATAGCAAACTCAAATATTACAAAGGTACAGCGCGGCGGTCGTGCATCTAATGTGTATCCTGTCAACTCCTATTCTCTGACGTCACCCCACGGATCGCGTTCCCAAATCAAATACATACGATTTATTAATTATAAATCGGCAAACAACGTGCCAGTGGCGAAGGAGTATCGACTCCGCCACAATCTATCAAAATACAGATTTTATATCGAGTTTCACTTCACAGAAAACTATTCCGCGATTTATAACAGCTATTCTTCATTATTAATCGAAAAAGTATACGTCACCGTTTCATGCTATCAAATCAACTTTCATAAAAAAAATGTTTCAAAGTTGTTTTGATTACCAGAATAACGGTCTATCAACCTAATAAAACTATTAAATTGTTGATAAAACTAGATGAAAACGTGTTTGAAAAAACGGTACACTCTAGGATATTTTTTTGTTCAACAACTTTCAATCGCAGTGACGTTTCATAGAACGATGTATTCGGTTTTATCGTCAACAACCTGTTACTTTCAAGGCTCGCTGACAAAGTAACAAATAGAAACATTAACGAAGTCCATAAGAACAAAACAAAATGTATGGGATTTAACTTATGCCGTCTTTAAATCACGGCCAATAGAGAAAGCTAAGACACTGAAGATAACCAAGCAATATGGCCGTTGATAACGAATTTGTCTAAGCCATTTTACCTTACCAACTAGGCCCTCGATTTTCACTCAGAGAAAAGTTTAAGGAGGTGAATATTCTAACCGTACCTTCACAATATATATTTGAAAATCTACTGTATGTAAGAAAAAATATTACGCAATTTAGTGAAAGATGTGATACACATAATGTAAATACAAGGCAGAAGTATAATCTTGTTGGACACACTACCCGTCTCCACAAAATAAACAATTCTTTTATGGGGCAATGTATACGCTTTTATAACAAACTGCCAACTGATATAAGGGCACTACCTATTAACAAATTTAAAACAGTAATAAAAACAAAGCTGATTAAAAAAGTTTTTTTAACGATCAGCTGTGTACCAGTGACCGCGCCATCTGCCAGAAGCGAGGAAAACACTCGCTGACAACCGCAATAGTAATGAAAAAATAACAACCGTAACTAGGCAACCGCCATCAACGTCAATCAAAAAACTATAGACAAAAATTAAACTTATATGAAATGTATTCTTTGTTTTGTTTCTCATTTCTCAACCATTCAATCACAATGTGCCACCAAAGAGTATATAATACACTACGTTTGCCACTGCGAAGCGTGGCAGGGTGGCAGGGTACAGCTAGTATGTTATAAAACGTCGTATGACATACGTGCGATTTGATAATTATAGCAATATCGCCTCGGCTGTAATTTTCAACTTACCGCACTTATTATTATTATACTCTTTATTGCACATAAAATACATAAAAATGGTTGTCTATAACATAGTTTGCAAGGGCGAACTTATCTCTAGAAGAGATCTCTTCCAGTCAACCCATGAATATGTGTTAGAATGATCATAGGTAGGCGACGTAAATGCAAAAATTGTTAAGTACTTTTTATTAATAAACAGAATATAAATATATACATAGATAAAGCAATATATATACATTATATATACACGTATAAATAAAATATATAATACTTACTACATACATAATATACTTACACATATAAATAAATGAACAAATATATAAATAAACATGATTAGATACTGAAATGACGATGATGAGAAAATCGTACAATTACTGAGTGGAGATTTGTGAAAGATAGTGCTGCTTTAGTCTAGTTTTAAAAGAAGTGATAGACGGACTATCCTGGACAGCAGATGGAAGACAGTTCCACATCTGGGCAGCACGGAATGAAAAGGAGTTAAGATGAAAGATGGTATTACCCTTAGGGAGATCCAGCATCTTGGTAACACATGGACGTCTAGAACAAGTTGAGGGTGGAGACAATTGGAAACGGGAGCTAAGGTAGGAAGGGGAATTAGGATCATATAGGATTTTATATAGACAAGAAAGGATGTGCATGTTACGACGATCTCGAATAGGAAGCCATTTTAGTTCATTTCGAAAAGCGGAGACATGATCGAACTTACGTAAACCATAAATGAACCGTATGGCCAAATTTTGGAGTCGTTCAAGCTTATTATGCAATTCTTCTGTCACATCCAAATAGCAAATATCAGCGTAGTCGAGAATAGGGAGAAGGAGAGATTGCGCTAGCATAATTTTGGTTTTGAAGGGAAGAAAGTATTGAAGCCGCTTGAGAGAGTGATATGAGTAATGCATTCGCCTACTAACCTCGTTTACCTGAGGTACCCACGACATATGGCAGTCCATGATTAGACCTAGATTTTTCACTTTGTCCGTGTATGTGATAACAGTATTATTATAGATCAGTGATGGTAGAGAACAGAGATCGAGCTTGTTTCTTAGTCTACTGCTACCTACAATCATGGCCTGTGATTTGACTGGGTTAACCAGTAACCCAAAAGATTTAGCCCAAGTAAATATCGCAGATAGGTCTTCATTTATGGCAGAAATAGTTTCAGATATCTCAGATAAACTCGAATGTCGATATATCTGCAGATCGTCTGCATACAGATGATAAGAGGAAGTGACAGCATAGGATATGCGATTGATAAAAATGGAGAATAAGAGAGGGGAAAGCACGCCACCTTGAGGCACACCAGCAGCCAACTGGCACCAATCAGATTTGGTATCATCCATTTTTACGCATTGTTGGCTGCCAAAAAGGTACGAACTAAACCACTTAATAGTTGGAGGCGAGATATTAGCCGCACGAAGAGTACCCAGAAGTATATCGTAGTCCACAGAGTTGAAAGCGCTGCTAAAGTCCAGAAGACACATTACTGTTAGTCGAGTATTATCCATAGAGAAACGGATATCCTCCGTGACATTTAGCAGCGCACCAACTGTACTATGAGCTGGTCGAAAGCCGGATTGAAATGGGCATAACAAGGAGTAGGATGTGAGGAAAGAGTATAATTGTTGATGTACAACAGACTCAAGCGCTTTGGATAGGAGCGGTAGAATGGAGATGGGACGATACTCAGATAAGGATGTAGGATTCGGGGATTTGGGTAGGGGGATAACATTAGCCTTCTTCCACGATGTTGGAAAAACATTATTCGTTAAGGAGAAATTTATGATATGAGTAATCAACGAGATTATGTCATCCAACACGGGAAGAACCATGTCGAGACTTATACCATCATTTCCAACGGCTTTAGTACTGATACGTCTGATAATCCTCGCTACGGTGTCCTCAGTAACAGGACTAAAAGAAAATGGAGGGCAGTCAGGCGGGACAAGACTCGAGAGATAGGACAGAGAGGCTGATTTAGAAGAAATGTCAAGAGTTATAGGTGGAGAAGAGAAGTGATTATTTAAGATATTTAGATCCACGGTACATTGGCATGAAACCGTGGGCTTGCCCACCCCAAATGACCGTAGAAATTTCCATATATGATTGGTATCCATATTTCCAATCTTATCATGTATGTAGTTGCGTTTTGCATCCCTACACATCCTGTTGCAGCGATTGCGTAAGATCTTGTAACCATCTAAATTAATTTGACTAGGATTTTCTTTATTTCGCTTCTTGGCCCTATCGCGTAATACCATAACCTTCCTAATTTGTGGCGTCAGCCAAGGAGCAGGTACATGCCTAACACGGACAGGGCGAACCGGCGCATGGATGTCAAATATCCTAATCAACTCGGCCGTAAAATGTTGAACAATAAAATCTATGTTATATCATAATGTACTATTAAAACTAAAAAATACACTGAAATAAATCGATCGAACCCAGCATCTTCCGCAATTCGAACGGCTGCGGTTGGATTGCGGAAAATGCTGGCTTCGATTTTTTTACAGTGTATTTTCTAGTATTAAAAATATTTACGCGTTTGTAAACGCAAAAATAATTTCTAACTTATATTTTTTTTTTAGTTAATATAGGAAAGCATTTGACCACACTCTCACCTGATCTTAAGCGAAGATGTGGCCTACGATGTTACATGCTTACCTAGAAATAGCCTATTCACTCTTGCCTTGAAGGAACCCAAGTTATAAGTATCAGGAAACACATCAGCAGGCAACAAGTTCCACTCCTTAGCTGTCCGCATTATAAAAGAGTTAGCAAATCGCTTTGTGCGGATGGTAGGGACATCAACAACATAAGGGTGGTAATTTAACCTGCGTCTTGTGTCCCGGTAGTGAAATGGGGCTGATGGTATTAATTCGTGTAATTCCGTCGCACACTCTCCAAAGTGTATCCTATAAAATACCCCGAAATCTTGTTTCCCCATACAAATTTTGAACCGTTTTACTACATTAGAGAGTAAATTTTGAAAAAACCTTTCTTAGTGCACCCCTAGACCTCATAAGGAACCTACGTGCCAAATTTGGAATCCCTAGATCCAGTGGTTTGGTATGTGCGTTGAATTGTCAGTCAGTGTCTTCTTTTATGTATTTAGATATCGGCTAGATAATTAGTAACCAAATAAGTAACCTTGTAAGTTCAAATTAAATTCGACATAAATCCTAGTTTCACATTTCAAGAAATTTACAAAGTTGTAACATATGTGTTGAATACGTCGTAAATAATTCATAACTTTTCCCCCTCAATTTCAATATTAAACAATCATTTGTTAATTACGAATTAGAAATTTTAAATTACGTATACAATGCTAATTAATATAAATTATGTACATATTTGCTCTTTATGAATATACACGTAATTTCATATTAAACTTTGTTTTGAACGTTTTATGAATTAATGTAATGAATTTAATGTGGTATTTAACTTTGTTTTGTTAAATAAACATTGATTATCTGATGTATCTTCCGCATAGATATACTTTTCGGGTACAAAAGTATTCACATTTTTCAGGTTTACACAGGGTACCTATAAGTACCCAACTAACTCACAAATTCGAGTAAAGTCAGTATTGACTCTGTACTAACCTGGTATAAATTTATTTGAAGTCAGTACTAGGACGCAATTTTGGTTTCTTTCGAAATAATTTCGAATTCGAGTTTACTCTTCGAATCCTTTTTCGACCATAAAATCTCGTAAATCAAGATTGTTTTTCGAATGTCCTTCACCACTAATCGATGTACTTCGAAATTTTTGTGTGAAATGTTGCCATTTGAGAACACAATCACGTAACGATGCGTGCAAACAAAAGTTTACAAATTACAATAAAATCACAAAATAACTGTGTGTATGGTAAGTAAGTAGATATGTACTGCATGCACCTTTTTGACGTTTAAGATCAAAGATTACAGATAATAATTATGGTGGTTCGAATTCGAAATCTGTCTCGATCGCTAGCTAATTCGAGATTTATCTCGAACTCGACACTGTTTCGAAGGCACGAGAATTGCTACCCTGGTCAGTATAGCGCTGTCGCGTGAGACTTCAGCAGCAGACTTCAATATTTCCACTTACTGACTGCATGTAAACTTACCCTGTGTAAATAAACCTTGGCCCTTTTCATTTTAAAAATGTGTTATTATTATTTACTGGCAACATTGCTTCTCTCTTCCCGCTCATGTGAAGTTTAGGTACCGATTTCTATATACAAAAATACTAAATATTAATATAAAAATACTTTTAATTCTTAAATTTCTCTGTTTACAGGTTTTGAGACGCCGTAGTAAGTATTACTTACTGGGGCGTCTCAAAACCTGTAAACAAAGAGATAAACTAAGAGGTACTTGTGTTGGGGCTATCGCTCTCACCGTATTTCATTTCATTAAATAAAAGTTAGTTGCTTAATAGTAAAAGATATAAAAGTTAGGTGCGTAATAGTAAACTTAAAATACATGCAAGTACCTAACAGTGTGTTTACACCAATAAACAGTTTCTGTAATAGAAAGGGTATTCTTCTGCGTGCAGCAATTCTCAATATCCTCCAATGGGTGTCGTAGAAGGCGACTAATGGATCAGCAGAGGGGTAGATCACTTCATACTCCGTGCCAATCCGCGTGGTGGACCTCCTTCGATGACAAGGAGAGGCCTTGTGTCTCAGCAGTGAGTCGAATTATAAAGGCTGTTATGATGATATTCATTCTCGAATTTTCGGTCCTATTTTGCGTAACACCTTTATAGGTTATGTCTTGAGCAACAATGACCTTCCTAACACCATAGAACATAATTAAAATTTAAATGTCCATGCACCTGGATCCATATTTATGCAATATTAATATTAATTCGTATAATTATACATCTAATCTGCTATTTGTATTAAGTACCATTTATTTAACGAGTCGGGTCTCGAAGCTGTTTGACAGTATTATGGAGTATGCACAGCGTGCCGTTGACAGCTGACTTACCAGCGTCTTTTATCGCGATCCAATTTAAGACCTAATATAAACTGAATAGGATCGTTATATCGTGCTATGACGCTATCTACGCGACTCATTTTTGGCGCTACTTTCGACAGCGATTCAGTTCTAGCCCGCCTAGCATGACCACCGAAACAGGATATGATATAGCCATTTATCGCTTTGAACTGTCCAAAAAAATTGGATATAACCGCTAACTTGAAATTTTATCGAAACTACGAACTTGTATAAGGCTTATACATGTTCGCAGTGTCGATAAAATTTTAAGATTGCGGTTATATTTAATAATTTTTGACTATTCAAAGCGATAAATAGCTATATCATATCTTGTTTCGGTGGTCATGCTAGGCGGGCTGAGTTGAATCTCGAACGCGATATCATTTCTTCTTTTGATAGGATGGCGTTTGCAACACACAAATATATTTTTTTCTGCGAGTGCCAATAATAAATCACGAACCAGCGAAGTAGAGCGAAGTAGTCTTTTTAGACATATACTCGATAATCTGTGAAGTAATCTAGAATTGATTCATAAATAGACTACTGAGCGCAGTGAGTGATTTAAAGGCATGAGACAAAAAAAAATTTGCTCTCGTGTGAAACATACAACTTTTCACCTCTCCAGCGAGAAAATTGTTATAAGTGAGAAAAACAAGGCAATACTTTAATACACGATTATTATCTTAAAAATAATTATTGAGAATTAAAAGTAATTTTACTAAAATAAGTTTAATTGAACGTAACGTCTTGTTCAGAGTTCGTAGCAAAAAGCGTTTTTCCTTCGAGATTTTACGAAGCAAAATACGTAATTTGGTGCTGGAGAGGTAAAAAAAATATTTCTGTACATATACCTATAGCAAGGAGGTTGGTATAATTAAGGGTCTAGTTTCTATACCATAAACCCGATCGTGAATGTTCCAGTTTTCTGGATGGGACTTAACAAAAACGCTGTCCCTAATATTGTGCAATTGTACGTAGGTACATGCGTGAAGGTGAAGCGTCGGTGGCGTAGTGCGTAAGAGCGTCGTCTCCCACCCGGGAGGCACTGGTTCGATCCCCGCCTCGTACCAATGTGTATTCAAATTTGAATTCATATGTACGTTTGATCGACGCTTTTACGGTGAAGGAAAACATCGTGAGGAAACCTGCACACACCTATGAAGAAATTCTTAGGTTGTGTGTGAAGTCAACCAACCCGCACCTGGCCAGCGTGGTTGACTAAGGCCTAATCGCCCCTAATGTGGGGTAGGCTCGAGCCCCTCGGTGGGGACATTATATGAGCTGTTGATGATGATGATGACGATGATGATATACAAGGTAAAGAGAGTACCTATTTTACCCGAAGCCAAAAAGAAGGGGTATGATTTTTAGAGTATGTTTCTATTTACGTATGTTTTTAAATTATTTAACAGATTTTGATAAATTAGTAATAATAATGGTGTCCATAGAATCGTTATTGTTGTCCTGGTAGCATAGGTTACATTTAAACAGATTTTAACAAAAGAAGTCGATTTTACCTTGAAGAATCCGATTTTGACCGATTTTATTTCTTATTTCCCATAGTCGGGTTAAAGTTATTTTTAAACTTTTTGTTTGTTATTTTTTTTTAAATAGTGAAACACAAGACTGTCATCGTATCGTGCACGACATAATATATATTTCAAATACATGTTCTTTATTTTGGAACACGTGTGCTTGGTATTAAATTCCATTTCTTGTTTGTGCGACAGAAATTATAAGTTTGTAAGCTCGAGTATAATCTGTGGAAGTCGTAATAAATTACCAATACTTATATTAAAACCACAGATATATCAATCTAAGGAGATCAGTCGAATCGCCGAGTTCATAGGAAGACCGAGTGTCGCGATCAGCGGCCGTACTACATAACGTGGTTCTAGTTGAGCATGCCGTAATATACACTATTCATTGCGCGCGTCTTAAGGACTGCGAAGCTATGAAAGTTAAGCACAGCCGCAATGGAGATCGGTCGAATCGCTGAGTTACGTATTCACTTGACTTTATCGGAAGGCGAAGTGGCGGAAATGTATGCCCACAGGGCATACACTTGTCACAAGTTAAACGCCCGGCTTGGCCTATCTCCTTGTATTATTAAATCTGTGATTAAAACTAACATTGCAAATCAAGCTCACAATAAGTCGTCATTTCATTATACATACGTCATTAACAGCAAAAACCTTTAAGATTAATAGATTTTTATTACCTACCCATATTGACAGTGAATTATTAAAGATCATATCGGTTTATTCATAATTATATATCAAAACTTATGATTAAATCCTTATTTTAAAAATAGGTTTTTTAAATTAAAATATACCCGGACTGCTGCGTGTAACATCTGTACTAGCCATGTGATGCCGGCAGAGTAGAATAGCATCACCCTATATCCTCCAATGGGTGTCGTAGAAGGCGACTAATGGATCAGCAAAGGGGTATTTGATCACATTATACTCCGTCCACCAATCCGCATTGGATAAGCGTTGTGGACTACTGCCTAAACCTCCTTCGATGATCGAGATTTTGTGCCAACAGTGGGTCGAATTATAAAGACTGTTAGATTATGCTATTCTAGCCTGTTTGCTGCCTTTTGCGTTATGTTTATTGAAGGAAGAAAGAATAAATGGTACATTAATTAACTAGGTCGATAAAACGAAGAATGTTTCAGATCTGAGGTATTTGACGATTTATACTTACTATTAATATGAATCGATTAACATGCGATTTGAGGCATTTTTTAAGATTCGGTAATCATTAACTAAAATTGGTATTGTCTAATTAAAAAACCGGCCAAGTGCGAGTCGGACTCGCACACCGAGGGTTCCTCGGTATAAACTGCTGTATCTTTTGATCGCGTTAACTTAGAAGTTTGATTTTTTCACTGCTTAAAGGGACAACAGACCTAGGTATTTGGTATAAATTTCAATTTGATACCTTTATTCGTTCGTGAGAAATAAGGTGGTAAGTTGCATTTTATTAAAATATTTTTATTATATTATATAACTAAAAAAATGTGATTTTCGCAATTTTTCCTATATTTGCATTATATGACAATGCTTCATGCCAAATTTCACGATTCTGAGTTTACGGAAAGTATCCTGTAGGTTTTGATTCCTTCGCGAGTGTCGGAAATTTGTTGAAAATATCGACATAATCGGCGGTATCTTTTGATTGGCTTGGCTTAGAAGTTTGATATTTTCACAGCTTAAAGGGACAATAGACCTGAGTATTTCATGTGAATTTCAGCTTGATACCTCCACGCGTTCTTGAGATAAAGGGTCTTGACAGACAGACAGACAGACAGACGGACAACAAAGTGATCCTATAAGGGTTGCGTTTTTTCCTTTTGAGGTACGGAACCCTAAAAATGCTGGTAAATCAATAACACGTGATTTCAAAGCGAGTCCTTAATTAGCACAGGTTTGTTGAGGTCACAAGCACAAACCGCCACGGAAATGACCTTATCCTTATATCACTTTCGTAGAATAAATAAATACGTCACCATAATCCTTATACGCCAATCAAAATTCGAATCCGTCTAAATTGTATTTTTTACCTTGGTTAAGTTTTAATTTAATCTTGAACTATAAGATTTGATCGTTGATTTATTGCATAATATGTTTCTTCAAAGCTTTTTTGCAGCCTGCTAAAACGTTTATTAAAATTGAGATAATATTAATAGACAGTGCATTTAACGATATCAATTTTTTTTATCTTAATATTATATATATATATATTACGTGTCACGTTGTTTGTCCACGATGGACTCCTAAACTACTTAACCGATTTTAATCAAATTTGTACACCGTGTGCAGTTTGATCGAACTTGAGAGATAGGATAGTTTTTATCTTGATAAGTAGTCATATCTTTTTACTGCAGACACAATGTTATAGGTCAGTAGTATGAAATTACCACAGCAACGCGTGGCCGGGACATCTAGTAAAATTTTAAAAAAGTCGGGATTTTCTTTTAAAAGACTTTTTTTGTAGATAGACGCATTATAGATTGAAAAATTAACTGCGATTTCACTTAAATAAATGGTCACTAGGTCTTGAGGTTTAATTTTTCAAAATGACTTGAAAATACACGTCGAAAGTTTGTAGTCACACGCGCGTTACTCTGATAACGCATATTTCCTTTTTTGCTTTAATCTAAGAATGTGTATAATATTTTTATAAATAAACTTCAATAAATATACTCGTATAAACAACCATGACTCGCAAACAAATATTCATGTGCGTCACACAAATATTTGCCGCTACCAGGATTCGACCCAGTATCGCCCACTCCGGTTCACCCTTGATTGGTATAACAACGTTTAGTCGAATTGCTCTGACTAATTTTAGTTACAATAAAGTCATTCCGCATAATTATGCATTTGACCGAATATTTAATTAGTAGAATTTCATTTAGCATATTTATTTCTTTGAAATAATATCATTCCACCGAATTTTCAAATGCACTAATTTTATTTAACCTAATGTTTAACTAGACACTAATAATTTGATAGTACCATAGTATGTATATGACTATTATAACATGGGTAGAGATGAAATTTCAATTTGCTATTTTTAAATTAAATATAGTAAAAACGCCCTAAACTTGCTTCTGGCACTCGTCGGCCGCTGCCGCGGCACGCTTGCTTCGCTCGCTCAGCTCATGCGCTGTGTTCATATCGTGTGTGTTCATATACTCGCTAACCTATTGTTCAATTGGATATTCTATAATAAACATGTTATACCACCTGAACAATACATCAATTGAACATTATACTTTTTGATCAGTAGCACAAATGTTGTTATCGCAAATAAACATTGGATGAAATGAAAATTATGTTAATCGATATTATACAAAGTGATTATTTCCTTAAACGTTGTTCGCATTAGTAACATTACATCAACAGTTGTTATACCAATCAAGGGTGAACCGACCACTCCACCACGACGGCGTCAACATACAACCACATTTGGCAGCCATGCAGTGCCTCCAAATGTGACAGATTACTAGCCTGTCGGCTACAAATATGGGACACCTAACCGAAAAAAGTATCAAACCTTCTTCTTCTTAAATTCCTGTTATCCCCCGCTGGGATGTAGGGCTCGAAGGACAGCTTTCCATGCTTTCCGATCTTGCGCAGCTGTACACGCCTGTTGCCACGACATCCCCAGTGCTCGTAGCTCACAGTCAACTGAGCGTCGCCAGGTCTCCTTGGGACGTCCCCTCTTTCGTTTACCACTGATACACCAGGTGAGAGCTTGTCGTGAAGGATGATTCACGGGTCTCCTCAGGACATGGCCAACCTACCGCCATTTACGTATGCGAATTTCATCATATATGGACTGACCACACAGCCTCCAGAGCTCACTGTTTGTGATAGTTTTAGGCCAAACGATCTTCAATATATGCCTTAGACTTTTATTCACAAACAATTGTAGCTTATTGGTCAGGTCTTTCCGAACAAACATGTCTCGCAACCATACAGCAACATTGACTGTATCAAACCTTCAGTAACACAAAAAAAAACAAATGCCAACGACTTATAACAAATAGATTAATAATTGCTAATCAAGCTCGTATGCAAGTATTACAACAGCAAAATTTAAACAAGTTTGTGGCAATAAACTCGTTCAAAAATCAGTCATGGGCGAGAAATTATGAAATGCCACGTTGAACAATCAAATTGGAATCAACCGAACAAGAAAGCGCAATATTTGCTAATGGGATTTTTCTAAACTACTCCCAAGTTCTGAGCGGGACTCGAACCCGCAACGTGTCGCAATCCGGGCTCATCCGACTGAGCTACACGGAATTTATTTATTTATTAACACTTGAATTATTGTACACCAAAAAAAAATTAATACATTATAAAATTGTTATGCTCATAGACCGATAAACGCTCATTGAGCGAAAAAATTCCGCACAGTAAAACATCCACATAAAAGTACACTCCGCCTGGTAATAAAAAAAATAAAACTTTACCTACCCATCACCTTTTCTTTTGTTGACGGGGAGGTCAAATGCATTTACGCATTGCCCCTGCGGGGTGGTGCCAACCGCAGGGGATATGTGGGACTCGAGGTAAAGGTGTTCCCTCCATACCCACTAAACATCCTCCCCGGCATGACCTTCAATGCGCTATTACGGGACGGCCCGGGATCTGCGCACGTGAGCGCAACTACACCGAGACCGTCCCAACGATACCCGTTGCACCAATTGGTGGCCAGCAGCCACTCCTCCACCGATTAATGAACCTTGGTAAATATGCTACCATTTTCCAGGCGGAATTTTGTTCCATAATTGAATATGACAAGCCAACCGCCAGCGAAACTACGTTAACCTAAAGGCGGGTCTAGATATGATCATTTGCCCGATCCGATCAGCGTATCACGTATCAAGCCCCGTATCAAGTTGTGGACGCCTCGATCTGTTCCGTATCCGTATCATCACAATAGTCTGTAGCGGCTACGTCACAGCGCTACATAGACAGTATCTAGTAAACGAGAAATGGTTGATCAGCGAAAAGTACAAATGTAAACACGGAGCCAGGATACGATATACAAACGTCACAATACGTAATGCAAGCCTAAATCGCGCATACGAAGTGTCCGAGGGACATCAGTATACTGGATGTAAAAGACATGAACAGTCAAACGAGACCCATGTATTCTATACATCAAAATAAAACATATTTCAAAAAAAATATTGCTGGGAAATGATTTTTATTTTTTGGTGTTAAAAAAAATTGCAAATTGTGCCGCGCAATGTAAAGGGCTCAACTCGCACGCAACTCGCAAAACCGCGATGAGTTTGCCAGACGGCGGCCCCGTTCGTTAGTGTCCGTGCACATCGAGTGAGCTACATTGAACGCTAACGTTTTGAAGTCATGTTTTGTTATGAAATACTAAAAAAAAAAAAATTTTTTTTTGGACAATAATTAAGAAATAATGTTTAGAATATGTTTACATAAAAAAATTAAAAAAAGTTATGACTTTGACCTTCAATAAAATCGTAACTATCAATTTCCCAGGTATAGTCTAAAGGAAGAAAAATGTTATGATGGTGAGCAGAATACATGGTTCTCGTTTGACTGTTCATGTCTTTTACACCCTGTATACAACTTCCAACGATATACAGTGGGGCCATTGTTGCCAACTGCACCGTATTTACGGTAAAAACACCGTAATTGGCATAGATTTACCACCTAACCTACCGTAGAAATTTAACTACGGTAGGAAAAAAACACGTAATTAAATAAATAAAAAATAATTTCAACAGTAGAAGTTGTTAACTTCTACTGTTGAAATTATTTTAAGTAGAAATATTTAGTAATATTATAATATTTATAACAAAATATACCCTAGTCCAAAAAAATAAAAATATACTATTTTTATCAAAGGAAATATTTTGATGCAACAAGCAATCAATTGTGTGGATTTCAAACCTTCTAATTCTATGTATAAACGACATCATGTCGATATGTACAAAAATATGGAATTAATTTCTTTATCAGATTCTGATTAAAACAATATTTGTCTATTTTTTTATTTATTAATTTATTTGTAAGACATATTAGAACAATATCATATCAAACATACCCTCACGCCAAGTCTCTTGCGGGGTAGGCAGGACAGCCTAGCGCCACACGTCAAGTATTAACATTCTTATTATTAGTATCAATGGGATATCATAAGTTTACTATATGCAAGGTAATTTCACCGTATTTCAAATATAAAATTTTACCGTAATTTTGTAAAATCTACCATAATTTTAGAAGAAATCTACTACCTGCTTGATATCAGAAATGGTAACACTGAGTGGGGCCGCGGTCCCCGAGCAAACACCTAGCTCGGCAGAAGATCTTCCCTTTTTGCTGGAGATGTGGCGAACAATTGATGACCAGACAAAAACCAACACGACATGGGACGGGCCGTATCATAACGGCGTATCATGATCGCGTATACCCGTCCACATATGCGATCATGATACGCGTCGGCGATACGGATACGATGATCGGATCGGGCAAATGATATATATCTGAACCCGGCTTAAGCTAAGCTATGTGATGTCCTTGGTTTAGAATGACATCACTTAGCTTAGCTTGCATTGTCATCCATACCAAACGTGTATGCAAAATTTCACCTCAATGAAATACCAAGAAATGGTCGAAAAATGGTTTGCAAATTTTGACCAACTACTTATCTACATAATAAATACGAACAGTGCAAGTTAAATATAAGCTTGAAAAGTCCTACCACGTACAAACCGATTACAACGTACTTCTGTAGAAAAAATGCACTGAAAAAAATCGACTTGCCTTAGGCGGGAATCGAACCCGCATCTTCCGCAATCCGGGCGGCTGCGTTGACCATTACGCCACCGAGACACTGCTTTTTGCTGTCGAGTCAGTGCTTGGTGCTTATGTTTTTATGGTAAACATTGTTTCATCAAATCTTTGAAATTTGCACTTCTAAGACCTGAACGAAATATTTTTGCAAATATTTGACGCCCAGTTAAGATGAAACTACCTTACATTATGGATTAATTTTATTTTTGCATTTACAAACTCTCAAATATTTTTTATATTTCTGTTCGTTTAATTCTGGCGAACCATTGGACTACAGAGGTGGTTCAAATGTATGTAATGTAATGTACCTATGTCTGTATCGATGTTATTAACATTGACATTCACCTCTTACACCATTTTACTTGATTGCTTAGCGTAAAAGTTTCTCAACACTTCTTCCAATATGATTATAGGCTTATAGACAAAACAGTTAAAAATTTCATGAACATCTGTGATGTTGCCGAGGTCAAAAGCATGTTAAAAGGTCTAATGTCGAAAAACTTTCTCCGTGATTACTAAAAGATTAAGGATCCAATAAATCTTATTGGTCGGTAATTTTTAGTTCAGTAATTTATTTCTTAGATAGCATCTTTTAACAAAAACTTAGAAAATATATGTCCTACAAATTAACATTTCTAATTTATGAGATTCCGTTATCTAACAAGCAAAAAATTGGTTGTCTGTAAAGTCGGTTTACTGACGATAGTTGAACGTGACAACGTCAAACTACTGATGGAATGGTAGCATTTTTCAAAATTTAATTTCATTTGTTTAATAGATTTCGCATTATAGTATGAATAAACTTGTAATAAAATCTCTTTGGCTATACTATTTGTATCTGGCTGGTTTTGGTATCATTGAAAGTTTAAATTTTAAAGAACATAATTCCAAATTCAAATTAGAGAATTAGATTCAGAGCGAGGTAACGCCGCATGACGTCATGTTTTTGAAGTAAAACTTCTTTAGGCGCGACTAGGGGGTAACTCAGATTTTTCTAACGGAAGTAACGCTCAGTATTCTATAGTCTGTGTAGTTTCCGCTATTTAAAAATAGTAATTTCGATTGGTCGTAAGTATCTGTCATATATTTTTTTTTTCAGTTAAAATTTAATCATTTCAGTGATCTACGTCAAAGAAGTTTTACTTCAATCGCGCGTAAAGGTTACACGCACACAATTTTTTTGGTGCACGTTTTTTCGGCTCTATCGAATTATAAGACGTTGTCACGTCAAAAAAGTTGAAAAAACTGTAACGTATAATGTACTTACTTCATGGTGTTTAATATTTGTTGTGGTTGCTAAGCAACACGAAGAATCGTTGCAAAACATAGTGGAACAAAATTGGTACGGCGGCGGCGTAAGGAGGGTCGTAATCTTCGGCGCTTCTAGTGTTAAGTGTATTTAAATATGTAATGCGACTGTACTGTGCAAATAAATAAATTATAAATAATTTAACTATCTACAAATTGAATAAAGTTTTACGTAAATAGCCACACGCAGGCTCCACGAGCTTCGGAGGTATGTCATAAAAAATTTAATGTTCATACGTCAAACATCAAAACACGCGTTTCAAAAAAATACAATGACGTGCCAAAATTTTTTAGAGAAGGTAATTAAGGGGCTAGGCGCATAAATTACTAACTGAACCTGTTTTTTAAGTATAATTAGTAAGGTATTGGGTGTTGTTTTTCAAATTATAGCAATAAACACGGGTATATTTAGCTGAGATAATTTCGAGCACGGAAAAAAACATTTGCAATTGATTCCGATAAATCCTATTTTAATCGTGCATCACCAATCCAAAGTTGAAATAAAAAAGCCTTCATTTTTCTTAAAAAATTAACCGCTTCTGCTATTTAGTGGTTCGTCCATCGCACAGATTTAATAATACAAGGAGATAGGCCAAGCCGGCGTTTAACTTGTGACAAAGTATAAGGGCATACATTGCCGCCAGTTCGCCGTCCGCGTCACTCGGACTTCCTATGAACTCAGCGATTTGACGGATCTCCTTTGCGGTTGTGCTTAACTTTCATTGCTTTCAGTCCTTATGACGCGCGCAATGAATAGTGTATATTACGGCATGCTCAACTAGAACCATGTTATGTGGTACGGCCGCTGATCGCGACACTCGGTCTTCCTATGAACTCGGCGATTCGACCGATCTCCTTAGATTGATATATCTGTGGCCCATCGGTATTCGATGCGTCGGGTTCAAGCCCAAACCTGTGCTCGGTTCAGTCCACCTAGGTAGCTAACAGGATTGGTTCAAGATAATATGGAGAACTGAATATCACAAAGACCACTAAAATGCGACTTGTAAGGACATTACTGTTTCCCATATTTCTTTGCGGCGCAGAGAAAAAGAAGAAAGACGCTTTAGAATTGTGATGTGTGTGTTGGGGAAGGATGCTTAGCTTAACCTGGGCACAGTTCCTGACCAATACCTCAATTCTCCAAGAACTTGCATCGTCAAAACTCGCATTCTGACTTTCCATGACAAATTTAAAAATTACCATCAGTCTGTTCCTTTTAAGTTTCAATTAATCCGTTCCTATGCATATTAAACAAAATTTACTTGCCAGTTAAACGGTTTTTACGTACATACATAAAAATAATATGCATACATACGACCACGCTCTTAGTCCCATGAGAGGTTGAGCGGAGCCTTAGGTAACATATTGTTACACATAAACTGCCACATCTGGCAGTATAGGCTTTGCAGTGCCTCTAAATACTGACAGGTTTCCAGCCTGTCGCCTACACTAAAAGAACACCAAACCCAATAAGTAACAATCCTTCTAATATAAAAATATGATAAAACAAAAACCTACGTACGCCATATTTCAAAGAAACTTATTTCATACAATTAATCATTTATAAATTAAGTTGTACCTAAGATTTATCTTCTCCCTGTAAAAAATATGACTCTACCAAAATGCATTAGTCTAATAATTAGTTTGCAAAAAGCAGCACTCATTCATCGAGATAAACTTATATTCGCAAAGTGTTATTTATTTTTTACTGACACTTATCAATACTCGTATAGTGATCTCATGGTATACAACACAACAAAGTGTGCGAAATTAAGAGCATAATGACAAGCACCCAATGGCGGATTTGCCAGTAGGCTGAGTAGGCTGGAGTTTAGGGCAGCAGATTATAGGGGGCTCGCAAAATTTATCCAATTTTGAGAATGCGAGTCCCGAAAATTTTATTTTTAACTAGCTGTGCCCGCGACTTTGTCCGGTTAGAATTTACCAAAAGAAAAAAAAAGTAGCCTAAGTTACTCCTTATTACACCAGCTACCTGCCAAAAAAGTCCTGTCAAAATCGGTTTAGCCGTTTCAGAGATTAGCCGGAACAAACCGACAGACAAAAATTGTAAAAAATGTTATTTTTGGGTATATGTATCTATACTAATAATAAAGCTGAAGAGTTTGTTAGTTTGTTTGGTTGAACCCTAAGATCTCAGCAACTACTGACTCAAATTGAAAAATTATTTTTCCCTTGGATAGTCCATTTACAAAATTTTTAAAAAGCGGCAAAGTTGCTATGTCCAGTCAAGGCCCCCGTAATTAGTCGGAGTCGAGATCTACTTATCTGTGATAGAGCTTTGGATACGAAGCTGGATGTAGGGTAAGGCGAGTCTTGCCTGTTTACAGTCCTCCAAATTGCTCCAGTATTGCTCATGTAAATGTTTGAAAGAAAAGAAAGACAGAAAGAAAAAATAGTTTATTGCCTTTTTTTAAAAAAATACATTCATTCATTAAAATTTTCAAACATATCAGGGACAAAGACAACGGAAGAGATTCAGCTCATGCAGTCACGGGAGTGTCTCTCTCGGACCGCGCTGGTTTTCAATCTCTCCCGGCTCTCTAAGATGAAGGTCGAGAGCTCTGAGATGTGTGTGCTGGTTGACTTTCTACATTATTAAAAAAAAATATTTAAAAACAATAAAAAAGATTCCGGTCTATGTTGAATGCGCGTGTGTGTACGCGCGCGCGCGTGTGTGTGTGTGTGTGTGTGTGTGTGTGTGTGTGTGTGTGTGTGCGTGTATGTTTGTTTTTATCTTTGAAATTACGTGTCTCTGATGATTTACAAACAAAAGCTAAAAGATTTAAGTATCTGTTACTTCATTACCAAAAAAAGTCTCGCGTTTGGTGATTCATTCTTACTTTTGAACCAGCTAGGAGGAAGGGGGATGATTGGTTCAGTTTCCCTTCAGTTACCTTTCAGTTCAGGTTTCCCTTTGTCAAAATACAATTTGTTCCCAAAATAACTTTGAACGTATGTCGAATTCTTTTTTACCTTTACTTAAGAAGTTCTTCGCGGGAGTTTTCACCCAAGTTCTTAGTTCATTAACGTCTAGATCTAGTGCATATTGTCCCCTAACTACTTATACTTTTTATACATTCGTCTTGGAAATGGAACTATTGAAAACAAATCTTTCCAGTAGTTTCACCATCCACATTGCTGAGTGTACTGTTTTGGGAGAGTCTAGTGTGTTATGTACCTTCATGGCTGAATGATGGGTAGGTTCAGGGTTATTTTTTATGATGAGGCGGAGTGTACTGTATTTGAGAGAGTCTAGCGTTTTAATGTGTTTGTTTATTTATGGACAAATTGAACTTAAATAAAATTGTAATTAATTTTAAAATCTTATGTTGTTTCCATGCTTTAGAAACATAATAAACAATTACAGATTACAGAATTACAGATTTGATTCCATAGAAAATAATCCTATTTGAAGTTTGTTTTTCTCTTCAAGTGCTTATAATTGAGTTAGTTATCCTACGCACAGTTAACCTAAAAACAATAAACGTATAAAATTTACAAATTTGAATATTGACTAGTGATGTCGAAATATCGGTCATCGTGTTATCGATAATTGACCTTCAAACGTCGTAATATCTATATCGTAACGCTTTAATTATACTTCAGTCACACCAATTAAAAAAGATAGAGGGACTAATGATTGAATCTTATTTTTAATAAATTATTTTACACCATTGCTGAAGAGGAAGCTTCGGTAAAGCGTGGAGGAACCGGTTCGAGCCCCACCACGTACCAATGTGTTTTTAAATTTTGAATACATATGTACGTTTAATCGAAGCTTTTACGGTGAAGGAAAACATACCTACGAAGAAATTCTTAGGTTGTGTGTGAAGTGGACCAACCCGCACTTGGCCAGCGTGGTTGACTAAGGCCTAATCGCTCCTAATCTGGGGTAGGAGAGTTTATATGAGCTGATAGTGATGATGATTGGTGAATATACAACATGTAACAGATGCTCAAATGGTTCGGTCATGTAGTGTGTGAAAGTAGATTTTTTTACGAGGTGGCCACTCTGGTGATGAGTGGTTACCGTCGCCTATACTTGCAATATTAAGGGTAAATCACTTAACACTGCAAGTGCGTTGCCATCCTGGGGACTAAGATGATATGCCCTCGATGCCCAGTAATTACACTGGCTACCTTTCCCTTCAATCCGAAGCACAGCGACCTGCTTCACGGCAAAAATATTGAATCAGTAAATAATATTGTGAACTAGGCATACGCTCGATGGAACTAGGGCAAAAAGTTATAAGCCTACTGGCGGCAAATTTGTAAATCCGCTACTGAAAATATCCATTTCGGTGAGCAATGTCCTATTATTTTCTTGGTCGGCACTAAATTTGTTCCCTTTTTGTGGAGAACGAACCGAGAAGTTATGATCTGGTCCAATCAACGGCATTTTCCAGGCTAATATTGACAGGCAGCCCTTGATGTAGCGTTTTCCAGTACTGATAAACCATCGAGCACATAATTATGATTGAAATTTATACCAAATTAAATAGAAAACGAAAAACATGGAAAAAATCCTGTCATGGATAAGTGCTGAGACAGGACTCGAACACGCGACCTTTCGCTATCCAGGCGACTGCTCTTCCACAGTAAATCTACTGTAAAATTTATAAAGAAAATAAATAAGTTTGTTATCATTTACTATTTTTGTTTTATTAAGTATTTATTTTCATAGCTAGGTAACGATATCGATAAAAACATTTGCATGCCAGTGTATCCCCATCTCTAGTGTGACGCATAGTTGCAATTGTTTGGCGGAATTATTTTAAAACAAAATAAGTGACACTTCTCCTCTATTGGTTATGTGCTCTGTATTGATGTGTCGATGATGTGATAAACTGGTGGTTCGACGCTGGCAACCATCTTTCTTTAGTATGCGTCCTAAAATAAGCGTTAGTATCTGCTCCGGTATTAATATTATTCAAGGTGCTTATGCAGTTTTAGCACGCAATGGCCTAGATGACAACCATAAACACCATAGCTCATGCTACATTCAACGTAATCGTTGATAATCGTAGCGCATACGTAAACAAGTCATTCGTGGAATATTTCTTTGTTATTAATCGATTTTGAAAAGAAAGACGGATTATTAGCGTCATTAAGTTGCAAGGATATGATAAAAAGATTATTATAATAATACTAGCTGACCCCACAAACGTTGTTTTGCCTTATAAATTAAAAAAACAACCCTTATCACTAAGGGGTATGAAAAATAAATGTTAGCCGATTCTCAGACCTACTCAATATGCTCACAAAATTTCATGAGAATCGGTCAAGCCGTTTCGGAGGAGTACGGGAACGAACATTGTGACACGAGAATTTTATATATAAGATAATATAATAATATATTTCTACGCTCACACCAATTATCTAGCCCAAATTAAGTACCTATCATTAAGAACTTGTGTTATGGATAAGTACTAGATAACGGATATATTTTTTTAAATACATAATATTTTTTAGATATTTTTATAAATTAACATAAATAAATATATAAACAACCATGACTCGTCAACAAATATTCGTGTTCATCACACAAACATTTGCCGCTACCAGGACTCGAACCCGGACCGCTTGATGTGTAGGCAGCTATACTGACCACTCCACCAAGGCAGCGTCTAATTAGTATGTACCTACATATTAAGTGTATTTATGCATACACATAAATAATATGTGTCTTTTTTCAATTAATATATTGTAGTACACATCATTCCCGTTTTTAAATGGTCTCACTAAAACTAGGGTTGGCTGAAAGAGATCTCTGTTAGAGATAAGCTCACCTTTGTAGTGTATTTGTTACTGTTTTAACATTGTTATGTGTGCATTAAAGGATTTATATAAAAATCTCTGTTTTTATTAAACCCTAACTAACATAGTGACTTTTTGTAACGTAACTTACATCGTGGAGTAGAAAAAATACTCAAATTTTAAAGTTCCCAAAAAATCTTACAAAATAATATTCATTATAATCAATGGAATACGTTTTGCATCTTTCATTATTTTTCTTCAAATAAAAGAATTACAAAATATGGAATATTAGGTTTTGAAATTTTGATATATATAAAAAGTTATACCTATGTAATAAATAAAAAGATAATTAAAACCACGTCCGGAAGCCTCCTCGTGGCGGACCCTGGTAACGTGGTGGGGAAACTTTCTCGGCGGGTGTGTGGCTTTTGATGTCAAGTGTGTTCCCTGAGCATTCGAAGTCACATGCCATCGTCGAGTTGTTTTTGTTTTCCCACCACGGATAGTTCCAGACGGCCCTTTTCAGGGCCACGACCGCGCCCGAAGTCCCCCGGGTGCGGTCCGATAGCTGCTCCCGGTGTCCTCGTCAGGAGGACGCGCCAGGTCGAGCAGCCGTCGACGGAGGAGTGGCTGATGGCCACCAATTGGTGCAAGGAGTGCCTAGACGGGCAGCGTTGGGACAGTCTCGGTGTAGTTGCGCTCACGTGCGTAGATTCCGAGCCATCCCGCAATAGCGCACTGGAGATCAGGCCGGGGAGGATGTTTAGTGGGTATGGAGGGAACGTCTTTACCTCGAGTCCCACATATCCCCTGTGGTTGGCACCACCCCGCAGGGACGATGCGTAAATGCATTTGACCTGGAGTCATTTCATTTGATGGAGTCTCTCAACACGTGTTATTGAAACTAGAACTCGGGTGAATGAGGGTTGGCAGTGCGTGAGTGTACTAACACGTATATTAGAACGAGATAAAAAGACGAGACCACGTACACACAGGCGGCCTAAGTCGGCTGTCAGTCACGTAGAAAAGACTGCAACTGTCAGACTGCGGTACTAATTTTCACGCACACATGCGCATTACTCACACATTGGTGCATTTTTTTGGACTCGCCCTAGTCGATTCATAGGCAATCTATAAACGTTAGTAATTATAAATATGTGGTTGCAAGCGTCTTTAGTGTCTTGTAGCACGTAGATAGATGAGAAGGAGAAATACAGCGACAGAGATTAGCGGAGAATATTAACACGCAATAAAAATTCACAATACTATTTATTTCACAATACAAAGTACAACAGGAAAAAGTCAAGAACAAAAATCAAGAGCCAAATCCAGTGACGTTTGTCAATCACGCATGATGTATTCTTGCTACTGGCCATATAGGAATAAAAAGTATGGTATCAAACCGAGTGCCTACACGTCTATAGGCTACTTGCCACAAGGCAGGCCGCAGGCCAACCATGGGACATTAAAAAAGTCACATCTGGAAGTATGATGAAAGCTTGGAACCTGTCGCTTGAGACACTGACTCAAACGACAAGTTACTAGCGTCATCTCATGCAACCATAATCAATACATAATCTGACGGAAAGTTGTTACAATAAAGACCTTCGGTATTTTCTGTGAATCAAACCAATAAAAACCGCGTATTTGCATTTTTGCAAGTTCATATTTAACACGTTCGTTCGTACTGTTAGTCATAACAATCTTGCGGCCTCTACCTTATATTATGTTAAAGACATTTGTAGAAAGGACATTTGATACAAAGATAAAATGTTTGAAAATACCAAATTTAAAAAAAATGCTGGCGACCTTGCTTATAGTATCAGCATCTTGCGCCTGCATTACACTCAGCAAACGACAATAACATTGATTTTTCCTATCAAGATGTAACTTTTTTCATATTTTTTCATATATAATCACGCTGTAATCCCCAAAAGGCTTGAGCAGAGCCTAGGTAACATTGGTTACACACTAAACCACATCTGGCAGTATGAGCCATGAAATGCTTCCAAATAGTGACAGGTTGCCAGCCTGTTGTCGCCTTCACAAAAGGGGTACCAAACCCAAAGAGTAGAAATGGAAAGAAAAAAATCAAACAAAAGTCAACGATCAGGAGATGCATTTTTAAATCATTCGAAATTCATGCACGAAAGTAAAACGTATATGAAATTAGTTTCAATTGCTCCCAATTTTACGTATTTTTGAAACATTAGAAATGAGTGTTGCCCTAAAACTGGAATCTTATAACATTTTACATTTCATGCGGAATAAAAAAAACGCAAAGCCATAACACGTTGAATTTAAAACCGGTAATGAGTTAAGAGGGAACGGAACGTACCTAAATTATAAAGTTATAATGTCACTTTTAGTCATCAGGTTTCGATATTTTTTTTTCATCATTTCTACTCTTTACTACTGGTAGAATATCAAAAACGAGTGATTTGGACCACTTGTTGCAAAATTCACGAGTATGAATATTCAAAAATAACGATTTTAGGGATTCGCATACGAATCTTGGGATTTCATACACGATTTGGTATTCTAATGATTCAAAAATGCATCTCCGATGTTACACTCAAAATCATCTCAACAGTCCGGGCATACTATTAATTTCTCTTATTTTTTTCGGGCTCAATATTTAAGTATTTACTTTTTCTCATTATAAATATTTAAATAGTTAAAATATTATCTGATTTTCCTACCCTGCTCCAAATGCATTTGGGGTCGGTCCAGTATGCCTTGATATCGATTTGGCATTAGTTATTAGATTAGTGTGCCTGACCCTCCTTGGGAACGACTGCCATCTTTCTACAGCAGCCAGGAGCAGCTTAACGGGTCTTCGGAAGCACGAAGGAAAATCGTTTTGAAAAATTTTCGGTCACCCGTCCGATTACCGGCCACGCACTTGTTTGCTTAATTTTCGTGACCGTTACTAAGAGCGCAAGACGTCATCGACGTCCTCATTTACAATATTAACTACAAGATGATTAATGTTACGTATAAGAGTTCAAACCGCTCAAGTCACTTGAGCGGCTTTCCAGATCTGGTCTGACAGACGCAGGGGATTCCATCGTTTCCATGTTGATTGATTTTGCGGCTTTGTTAATGAACTAAGTCATAAGGATCTGCGCATTCTTAACGCAGTAAAAAACCTATTAAAATAAAATAAAAAAACCTAAAAGAACCCAAAAAAGAACCTGATTGAGCGGAATTATTTTAGATAAACAACAACATGCTTAATGGTAAATTCTATTAATAGGACGTGCGGCTAAATTGTTTTTTTAATTAAGTTATTGGTCAAAAATAATCACGAGTTTTTTTTGAGCGGAATTATTTTAGGTAATCAATAAGACACTAATGATGCATTCTATTATTAGAACGTGCGCTGAATTGTTTTTTTAATTAAGGTATTGGTCAAAAGTAAACTACGTTGTTTTTGTTTTATGGCAAATCAATGAAGAAGCGTCGGTGGCGTAGTGAGTAAGAGCGTCGTCTCCCACCCGGGAGGCACTGGTTCGATCCCCGCCGCGTACCAATGTGTTTTCAAATTTTGAATTCATATGTACGTTGAATCGACGCTTTTACGGTGAAGGAAAACATCGTGAGGAAACCCGCAAACACCTATGAAGAAATTCTTAGGTTGTGTGTGAAGTCGACCAACCCGCACTTGGCCAGCGTGGTTGACTAAGGCCTAATCGCCCCTAATGTGGGGTAGGCTCGAGCCCGAGGTGGGGACATTATATGAGCTGCTGTTGAAATACATACGGTCTGCTTGTTGGTAAGCATTCAGTGCCTATACACGCTTGCAATACTGACTTGACACTTGTCCCCTTCCACACACATACAAACTTATTTTTTTTTCACTCCCGAACGCGAGTGAGATATAGCTGTCTCTAATACGGATAAAAAAGCACATTGTCTTTATGTGTGGGGATCAATAACTCAGGGAAACCAGTGTTAGCGAGCTAGTCGAATTGGCTGGTATTTCAGGGGAGAGCTTCACTCTGGATGGAGAGGAGGTCCCAATCTCATCGGTGCCCTAGCGCCAACCCTCGGGATCAAACGTCATTCGAAACCATAGATTATAGATTGGCAATCAAGAAGCTTATATTTTTCCTCTATCTTCGTGTTGGCAATGAATCGACTAGGGCGAGAGTAATGGGCACGTGTGCGTAAAAAAATTTAAATAAAAAAACCGCCTTCAAAACTAAAAACGGGAGAAATAAAAATTTTGTTTATAAAAATCTATAGGCCTATGTCCAACAGTGGACGTCTCTCGGCTGAAATGATGATGATAATATATTGAATTCAAATGCAACAAAAATTTAAAGTATCAAATGCATTGTGACCTTAACTTTTAGATAAACAACAAATCAAACGAATTTCGTGTGATCTGCATTTTGTATGTGCACTACGCTCATTACTATAAGACTCAATATTGAAGTTTCTACATCCATCGTAAAACCTTGTAGAGAACACTTTCAATAACATCGCGCGATTGATAAATATTAATTATTATGACTAATATAATATCAAAGTTTAAAAGATAGAATTATGGGCATAAATTACCATCCTGTTGACACAGTTATTTGGATCGGATCCCAATATAATTTTGTATTTTAATATAGTTTTTTACACACTTTATTTTAAGAAGCAACTGTTTTGGAAAATTCTACGTTTCCAGGGAAGGCAAAACAATATATAGACAGACGTGTATTTTGTTTTTCTTCTTTCTTGGAGTTTTTAGAAGTCATTCAAATGAAGTCATTCTGGAAGCGTCGGTGGTATGCGTAAGAGCGTCGTCTCCCACCCGGGAGGCACTGGTTCGATCCCCGCCACGTACCAATGTGTTTTACAATTTTGAATTCATATGTACGTTTAATCGACGCTTTTACGGCGAAGGAAAACATCGTGAGGAAACCTGCACACATCTATGAAGAAATTCTTAGGTTGTGTGTAAAGTCGACCAACCCGCACTTGGGCCTAATCGACCCTAATGTGGGGTAGGCTCAAGCCCCTCGGTGGGCACATTATACGAGCTGTTGATGATGAAATGAAGTCATTAAAATGAAGTCATTAAAATGGAGTCATTAAAATGTGTGAATTTTGTGAATCGGCAGCTTAACGTGCCTTCCGAAGCACGAAGGTAAATCGAGTTGAAAATTTTTCGGTCACCCATCCGAGTACTGACCGCGCACTTGGTAGCTTAACTTTATGATCGTTACAAGAACGCACGAAAGACTGCTACTAAAAGATTGTTTTTGGATTTGGTGCCCCTTTTATATAGGCGTCAACAGGCTGGCAACCTATCGCTATTTGGAGGCACTGCCTCACACTGCCAGATGTGGCGTAAAGGTTCTAGCACACTTATCACCTATATGTGTAACAAAAAGTTACCTAAGGCGCGAAGCACACCGATTGGGCGTCTGGCGCTGACATTATTCTGTTTCATTCAAATACCGTACCAAACACGCGGCAATAAGGTCCCTAATTGAACAGATTCAACTCCGAAATGGCGTGCTATAGCGCTTCCGATGAGGGCCGTAGAAATTGTTCAATTAATGACCTTATTGTCGTGTGTTTAGAGCTTGTCCTTGCCCGACGCCAGATTGGGCTCAGCTCAACCCCTCTTATGGTATTACAAGCGTGATCGTACTTATAGTTCTATACTAAAAACAAAAATTAAGAGGTTTAGGCGCAGAATGTCCAATTCGTAAAAAGTTCAACTTTCGCTAAATGCCCAGTTCACAGAATGTCCAGTGCTCAGAATGTCCAATTCTCAAAATGTCCAAATAGCAGAATGTCCAGTTCGCAAAATGTCAATTTCGCAAAATGTCCAATATTAATCGTAACGTGATTTTCCCTTTCAGTGGCCGTGTAACTTAGGTTAGCGAGGAGCGAAGCGACGAGCGGGTTAGGTCGACAAAAACACAGCGCACGAGCCGAGCGAGCTAGCAAGCGTGCCGCGGCAGCAGCCGACGAATGCTAGAAGCGACTTTAGGGCGTTTCTCACATTAATATGCAGCACAGAAACACAAGAAGGTATTTAGTAAATTAATCACGTTACGATGAATATTGGACATTTTGCGAAATGGGCATTTTGCGAACTGGACATTTTGATAACTGGATATTCTGCGAATTAAAATTCCGCGAATTGGACATTCTGCGAACTGGACATTTTGCGAACGTTGGACATTTTGCGAATTGGACATTGTGCGCCTAAACGGTATGAGTTTTGATAGTCTTCGAGCTCGACCAAACGTATCGTCTCTTTTCATACATTGCCCACTGTTCCTGATAGTTTACTCTAGAGGCGTTAGTGGGCAATGTATGAAAAGAGACGATACATTTGATCGAGCTCGAAAACTAACAAACTCCTACTAGGGGTACTGTACAAAAATTAAGTCGGCGACAAAAACTCATTAACTAATGAAAGTTACCCATTTAGTATTTTAGGCGCTCATTCTGAATTTTTTAGTTGCTCTGTTTATTAATTCCGTAACTTAATTAATCAACTTTGAAATCGGAAGACTGAACTTTTCAAACGACCTCTGTATAATTTAATGCTCAGAAATGTAATCAATAACTTAGGTAACCTCTGTCGAAACTTGTTTCCTAAATACCTTGCTACGCCTTCGGCCCTTGAAACTGTTGACCTTCGTTGCTGAAGGTAAGCGAGCTTCACGCGGAACCTTCACCACTGAGGGACTGACCTTAAGACAAATCGACGGACGGACGTATAAAAGGACATGTCAAAAACTGAGGTTTCCAGGAGAACACAACAAAAGTTCAAACAGGTCTAGAAAATATTCTATCTCGAATTATATTTTATTTAAATTGGAATAATAAACTATTTATTCAAATTTTAAACAAAATTATCTTAATATATATAATTTACGTGTCACGTTGTTTGTCCGCGATGGACTCCTAAACTACTTAACCGATTTTAATCAAATTTGTACACCGTTTGTAGTTTGATCTAACTTGAGAGATAGGATAGTTTTTAACTTGATAAGTAGTATTTTTTTTACTGCAGATACAATGTTGTAGGTCAGTAGTATGAAATTACCACAGCAACGTGTGATTGGGACAGCTAGTATATTATATTTTTATAATAATAGAGTTAAGTCCGTAAAAGTTGTTTTATTTACAATGTGCAGTGCTCGAGCAAATCTAAGAGAACATTATAATTTTTTCCCTAATTATTTACTAATTTTAGGAAGTTTACGATAGTAATACATAATTATTTAATTTATTTAGGTTTTCTTTAAAAACCTGAAAGATTACCGTTTCCACAAAACCATGGCAGTCAAATCTGAGATATCTATTGAAGACAAAAAAATGATCTTGAAACTTCTTATTATATACAAAATACAAATACAAAATATTTTATTTCAGTAACTTAGTCTATTACAAATATTAGGTGTAAACATCGCCTGTGTTAGGAAGAACCGCTCTTTTAACAATTAGTTACTTATCTAAGTAACGACCGTTAAATACTAATAAGCAAGTAATGTGATGCTCTTATCCTTTCTCACTGCTAATATGTCTGCGGTGTGTGTATGTATATGTAGTGTGTATTTGTATATGTGTGTATGTGTATACAAATGTATGTGTGTGCGAGATTGTGTGTGCGTGTGTTGTCCTTGTGTTATACTTCATACTCACCCATTTTAAGTTAAGTAAAACCTATGTAAACCTATGCGTAATATGTTAGTTTTTAAGCAACAATTCTGTCTCCGTGTAGCTTAATGATTTTAACCATTCCCAGACCGTTTTCTTACATTTATTATATAGTCTCTTTCTTATACGTCATACATACGTACGTCATCATATCACTTGTGGGGAGAGTTAGAAAGAGACAGGAGACGAAAACATTCAAAGGTTAATTGAGATCAAAAAACTTGTCTTCGCTTTTTAGGGTTCCGTACCTCAAAAGGAAAAAACGGAACCCTTATAGGATCACTTTGTTGTCCGTCTGTCTGTCTGTCTGTCTGTCAAGACCCTTTATCTCAAGAACGCGTGGACGTATCAAGCTGAAATTCACATGAAATACTCAGGTCTATTGTCCCTTTAAGCTGTGAAAATATCAAACTTCTAAGCCAAGCCAATCAAAAGATACAGCCGTTTATGTCGATATTTTCAACAAATTTCCGACACTCGCAAAAGAATCAAAACCTACAGGATACTTCCCGTAAACTCAGAATCTTGAAATTTGGCATGAAGCATTGTCATATAATGCAAATATAGGAAAAATTGCGAAACCACATTTTTTTAGTTATATAATATAATAAAAATATTTTAATAAAATGAAACTTACTACCTTATTTCTCACGAACGAATAAAGGTATCAAATTGAAATTTATACCAAATACCTAAGTCTTTTGTCCCTTTAAGCAGTGAAAAAATCAAACTTCTAAATTAACGCGATCAAAAGATACAGCAGTTTATTAAAACTAAAAAAAATATATGATGTGCATTACGCATTACCATGCAATTGGTTTGAAGGATATCTAGTAAGTAATTTGATTTAATACGTCATAAATTGTAAACCGCTACGTTTGTACGGCGGAACCCTCGGTGTGCGAGTCCGACTCGCACTTGGCCGGTTTTTATTAGTAGTAAGACTTCCAGTTTTACCTATTAATGTCTTGGATATCTGTTTTTACTTGGAAAACAACATAAAAGTTTTAAAATAGAATTTAAGTACATGACTTATTAAAACGTAGTTTTATTATTATTATCAAAAGGATACCTTATACGTCTAAAGATCGCTACGCAAGAACATTATAAGTTTATTATTAGATACATATATTTTTATACGTTGTTGTAAATAATAAGGATAGGGTTATTTCGTGTAGAGTAAACAAAAACATGTCATCAATTATAATGGATTGTGTTTATTAATAAAATGAGGATTTTAATTGAATAGTGGGGTATTTTTAAATAACCATTGCTTAAACAATACTTTAAAGACTTCAAAAATTTATACCTTTATACTCGTATACGTAGTATAGAGGAAGTCTTGTAATCGTCAAAAAATTCGACCTCGAGATTTTGACGGATTTACACGTTTTGGACCTCCCTGAGTACAAAAATACCGTTTTTGGAATTATATCTGTATGTCTGTGTCTGTGCGCTAGCACGATAACTCGAGTAGGTATGCTTTAACTTTATCATTACCGGCTCATATAATGTCCACACCGAGGAGCTTGAGCCTACCCCACATTAGGGGCGATTAGGCCTTAGTCAACCACGCTGGCCGAGTGCGGGTTGGTCGACTTCACACACAACCTAAGAATTTCTTCATAGGTGTGTGCAGGTTTCGTCACGATGTTTTCCTCCACCGTCGATTAAACTTATATATGAATTCAAAATTTGAAAACACATTGGTACGTGGCGGGGATCAAACTAGTGTCTCCCGGGTGGGAGACGACGTTCTTACGCACTACGCCACCGACGCTTGCTTTAACTTATTGCAACTAAATTTAACATGCATGTAGGTATAACATCAAAATATAAAGTTTCTATCAACTTTTGGGTCGGTACTCGGATGGGTGACCAAAATTGAACATGCATGTATGACATAAAAATATAAGTTCTATCAACTTTTATATACAGTATACGAGAAAGTCAAGGGGAGACCACTCCCGATTTTTTGCTATCGGAGAAGTCAAATACATTTACGATGCGACAAGGGATAATGATCCCTGCAGTACGATGCAACAGGGGTATGTGGGACAGGCAGAACAGACGTAATAAAAAAAAATCAAATAAAATTTCTTTACTTTGTGCAAAGAAGTAGAACTTCTCAGGCGTGTACATAAGTACACGCACCCATTTAAAAAAAAAAATTAAGTAAGATCAGTCCTCAAAAGCATGCCCCCGAACAGTGATTTCAAATGCGCATAATAAAATCGTAAAAGATCTACTATGGCTATCAAATAATAGGTTGGGGAAAAAGTTTCTTCGCATTTTTTAAGAAAATTCAAAACATTTTTTAATATAGTTTATTTACATTTAACTAAAGTATGTAGGTACCATTTTGTTCAATAACTTTTTGCCATCTTGTAGGTAGGGACATGATCCCATTGCTATAGAAATTTTGGAACTTCTGGTCAAAATACCGCGACAAGTGGTTTTGGCAGTCCTCTCGTGATGTTAACCTGACACTGCCTAAAGAATTCTGAAGAGACCGAAACAGGTGGAAATCTGAAGGTGCAAGGTCAGGACTATACGGCGGATGCATTAACACCTCCCAGCCAAACTCTCTTAATTTTTGCTGAGTGGCTAAAGATGTGTGAGGTCTAGCATTATCATGATGAAAAACCACACCCCTTCTGTTGATTAATTCCGGCCGCTTTCTCTCAACTTCTTGCTTTAATCTCATCAGTTGTTCGCAGTAGAGTTCAGAATCGATGGTCCTGCCTAGTGGTAACAGCTCATAATGAATAATGCCCTTCCAATCCCACCACACACACAGCATCACCTTGTTGCGAGTTAACCCGGGTTTCGCCACAGTCTGTGAAGCCTGACCGGCCTTTGACCACGACCTTTTTCGCACGTTCTTGTCGTACGTGATCCACTTTTCATCACCAGTTATCAGCTTCTTCAAAAATGGTTCGGTTTCATTACGTCGTAATAAAGAATCACAAATGAGTACACGGTTCATTAGGTTTCTTTCAGTGAGCTCGTGAGGTACCCAAATGTCGAGCTTTTTTGTGTACCCAGTTTTTTTCAAATGCGCCAAAACTATTTTGTGGTCAATTCCCAGTTCTTCAGCTACGTCGTAACTCGTAACATGCCGATCTTGCTCCACTTTTTCAAAAATGGCATCCATTTTATCTGTAATAGGGTGACCAGAGCGACGTGCATCTTTGACATCAAAATTTCCGGATTGAAAACGCTTAAACCAAATTTGTGCTACTCTCACAGACACTGCACTAGGTCCATAAACATTGCAAATTTTTTTCGCGGCTTGCGTTGCATTTTTACCTTTTTTGTAGTAAAATTTTAAAATGTATCGAATTTCTTCATTAGATTCACTCATCTTGGCGGTACGAAAAACAAATGAAAATCACACATTTTCCTAATTTGAATTTGGAATTATGTTCTTTAAAATTTAAACTTTCAATGATACCAAAACCAGCCAGATACAAATAGTATAGCCAAAGAGATTTTATTACAAGTTTATACATACTATAATGCGAAAAGACTTTTTCCCCAACCTAATATTATAAAACAAGATATTTTATTAGTAAGACATTTGCATATATAATGCAACAACATTAGGTATTGCCTTGAGCACTGCTGGGCTTTCTATCCCACGAATGGCAGCGGAAACGGAAGTGTCGGTGCCAAGTTAAACTACATTGCGGATCGTCCCTAACGACATCCGGTTTGCTAAATGTCATTTTTGATGTCAAAGTCAAGGTGACAGTTTCTTTATTGAGACACTGGTTAAATTGTTCAGTCGTAAAATTTTGGAGTTTACGTGCGTTTTAGCGGATGTCGGACACCCATATAAGGGTCTCGTAGAATATTTTTATCTATTACTAGCTGACCCAGAAAACGTTATTTTGCCTTACAAAAATGATTAAATTACTAAAATGGCTATAAAAAATAGGGGTTGGTGATAAAAAAAGTAAAAATTTAGGGTTGTATGTATTTTTAATGCCACATAATAAAAAAAAACAAAAAATTTCGTCCAAAAATTAAAAAAAAAATTTAGGCGTGGATTACCCTTAACATTTAGGGGGATAAAAAATAGATGTTGTCCGATTCTCAGACCTACCCAATATGCACACAAAATTTCATGAGAATCGGGAAAGCCGTTTCGGAGGAGTTTAACCACAAACACCGCGACACGAGAATTTTATATATTAGACTAGCTGACCCGGCAAACGTTATATTGCCTTACAAAAATTATTAAATTACTAAAATGGCTATAAAAAAATAGGGGTTTGTGAGAAAAAGTAAAAATTTAGGGTTGTATGTATTTACTAAAGCTGTATCATAAAAAAATAAATCGCACGCTTAATAATAAACCGGAATAAGTCAAAAAATCAGGATTTCCACTTTTGTTAATAAAACGAACTAACTCCGAATGAAGAATAGGTACAATCCTTTCGCCGTGTGAAACAAACCAAAATGGCCGATTTGTTAGATCATTCTTCTTTTTATTAGAAAAGCGCGCGACAATCCATTTCATGCGATAGTGATCCATTCAGTAATGCGGCGACCACGATGTGAGATAGGAGTTATTGTTTTGTGACTAAGGTGGAGTAAGGTGAGATAATTCGGTTTATTTGCAAACGCAGGTGAGATTATTTCACATTATTTTCTTTCTAATCTAGCATGTTTTCTTTTTATTTCACTTAAGTTGAAAACGGTGATAAAATACAGCATGTACTATTTAGACTTATTGCGGTTTATCTTTAAATTATTTTTAAATAGTTATAAAAGATTGCCTTTTAGTGCGTTTTAGTATAAAATTATAACTTAAATTCGGGAAGCAATTCATTTTATATCACTTTATTACCAAAACTATCAGCACATTTAAAAAATACTTGTATTTATTTCGGTTTATATTTTAAATTATCCTAAAGTCTCAATGAACTTTAGCAATTGCTGCAGTTTATTAAAAAATAAACTTTTAATTATCTATTCATAAAAAGTAATAAATTACCCTGTTCCATAGTTTTGACCTGAGTATTACGTTTGCAAATAGGAAGCTGCGTTGCCTAAAAACTTCTTATGATGAGTATTGATACTGGATGTACGTACTTATATATACGGATACACGTTAAGAAATAAATTGTAATTCAGTCGAAATAAAAGTAAGTAAATAGCATCGTATTTTCGTAGTTAAATATACCCTTAAACATTTTCACAGTCATGTTTGACAGAAAATTGGTGTACAGTTACTTCAATGATGTCCCGAAAACATGGTAAGTTTACCTGATGCTGCAGCATTACTAACAAAACCAATACCTCAACAACTAACAGCAGAGGTATCGTGTTTGGGCTCATTGGAATGGTCTCAGTAAGTAGGTTAAGTATAATATTAGATAAAAGATGTTGGACATTGGATGTTTCGATATTATTATTAAATCATAGATGTGAAATCTTAATTAATTGAGGGTTTTTATTTTCGTTTCTGTGTTATTTATTTTAGAGTTTAATAAACGAAAAATATCTGACGACGAATGAACCAACTGACGATCCGTGTCTCACCATACAGGGAGTTAAAATCAACAAGCAGTAAATCCAGGGCACCACCATTCTGAAAGTCCAGTTCGCCACCACGCAGTCTAGCTTATCTTCAAGCAGTTCTTCAGGTTCGTCTTCATCTTCTTCAGACTCGTCTTACTCTGGCTTGTCTACTGCGGGTTCGTCTTCCTCATGCTCATGTTCCCACTTACCAGGCTGTGATTATAACACACGTATACCCAAAGAATCGTCTCCGAAACTTTGTAATGATGACGATTCTCACAGAAATTAATTCATTGAAGTCCAATACTATTAAAAAAAGTACCAATTTTCTATTCTTATAATAAAATGGTTTTTAATATTAAGTACCTACAATCAATTGTTTGGGTTCACTTACCTACAATAATCAGAATGAATAAAAATTATCACACTTGCCTGAAAATGCTATCACCAAGTATTTGCTAGTTTCATATTCTGATTCTTATTCTCAAGAATCTGACGTGTGACTTAAACTAGTTAGCCAGAAAACTGTTAATTTTCCTAACAAAGAGGTAAATGACATTGAAAGAAAGAATTGTTAATCCAGAACACCTGGAAATTTCGTAAAATAATTAAATGTGTTTTAATAATAAATAAATATAAGTATAATATAATGTCGTCAATCAGCATTGAAACAGTATTATTTATTATTGTTTTTTGGATCCATCTAGCTCACGAAAAAATATCATGTCCATGCCAAATTATGTGTTTTATCCGTTATTTACCGATGACAGCGAAGTCGATTTGAGTGAAGACGATTGTAGTTATGTGTACACTAGTGACAACAGAAACAAAAATAAATCAAATAACTTATTTATTCCACCATCTGAATCGTCATGAAGTTCCTATGTCTCTGATAGTTTCAGTATTGAGGTAAATTATACCAAAAAAGAAAAACTTCAAAAGGGAAACAAAATAAAGCCAAGCATTGACGTAACAGCGTTCAGTCGTACACATCTGTATCAAAAAAAGGAAAAAAATCCAAGTCGCTGTCTTTAACCACCTTATACGGACAAATTTCCTGTACCTGGGTGGTTGGCTTCCTGCATGAGCGTAGAATCCGTGCCCTCTCTGACGGATGGAGTTCAAAGTTTATGTCAGTGAATACCAGTTTTCCCCAGGGCTCCGTTATATCCCGTACACTCTTTCTTCTGCTTATGATATGATGACGTTCATTGCTATGCAGACGATAATACAGTCTATGTGGCCTATTTAGGACATACAACGACAGGATGAACGGAAGCCGTGGAGAATCGTTAGAATCTTGTCATTGAACTCAACCGGGGCTGGACCTTGTTTCCAAATGGAGTCCAACAAATAAGGTTGGGTTCAATGCCAAGAAAATTCAGGTGTGTGTGTTTACAATGAAAACGTTGTCATTCCTTTCCCTCCCTTCCTCTTCAGGGCTCAACACTGACACTCCTGACATTATCAGCTTCCTTGCTATGGAGGTTTGCAGCGACTTCAATAAAACTAAAAGATAACATCGAAAGCGTGATATAAACAGCTTCACGGAAACTCGAAATCCTGAACTTGGAAAGGCGTTTTTTCACGCCAGATCAACTGTGCTTGCTACATAAGACATAAGTATGGTCCTGCGTAAACTATTGCTCGCACCTGTGGGATGGCTTCGCCAAGTACTTATTCAATGCTTTCTGATTCCCTTCTGACTCTCTACTGATATCTCTTCCTTTTAAGGACCATGCGTGCTGGCTTAAGATGCCACTAATAAACTGTGGCTACCGTAGATTTAATAATCTGTGGTGGCTACCATTCCAATGAGAACTATGAAATTTGATAACTCATTTCTATGTCGCACAATCAAGAAATGGAATTCACTGCCAGCATACTTGTGTTCTCCTTTTTACAATCCTGGGCGATTCAAAAGAGGCATGAAGAAGCATCTTTCAGGTCGGAAATGCCAGGGTAGCTAGCGCGGCCGTTTATTTCTCGCTAGGTGTCTTCGCATTTGGTTGGGCTCCACTTCTGCTTACCTGGTGGAATGGAGTCATTTGTTGGACCTTTTCATAAAAATATAACAGTGGTTGCCTGGTTACTGTAAGAAGCCTATAACTGTAGATAAGTTATTGAATAACTGTAAGACTAATTACAATTTGACAATATTATTTCTTAAATTCTACAAATAAATCTATAAAGTCTCATAGATTTTTTAATTACGTTGTCACTTTACCGAACCCACATTCGACCCAAGCCAAGATGGCACATAGTGTTTTTTTATATTTTGTATTACATTTTTGTTGTTGTTTAACATATTACGTAAAGCTAAATCTTAAACTAAAAGCATTTGTTGAGGACTGAAACTTTAATGATAACTGATAACTTAACTTTAATATGTATTCTGTGATTGTTAAGAAATTACGTTCATTATTAAGTACAAATTATAAGAAGTTCCTATTACGACTGTTTACTATAACTATAATTGTTATCAGGTTAAGAAAGCAGTTTAATAAAAAACTCAAATGTAAACTGTTAACTAACATTGACAAATATAAAGATGTTTTGCAAAATATTTCTGTAGGTACTTTTATTTCCGTTTTACTTTTAAAGTGTAATAAGTTATAAAGGTCTAAATAGATTATATTATTTATTAATACTAAACTGAATTATTAAATATTATCTTGCAAAAATTTTGATAATTTATCATTAATTTTTATACTAAACTGACATAAGTCGAAACTTCAAAAAGAAACTCCATTTATTAATTTTATATAAATGATATAATTAAACTATTACGTCAGTTAAATCTGCTATACATCTCTCTACAATTTAAGACCAAGAATATAAAAATCGCACCATAAACACGAGAAAAACATCAAAATATTCACAACAAGGTAGAGACCCAAAACTTTGACAGCGATTTCCCAAAAAAGTGAAATTTTGACTTATTCCGGTTTATTATTAAGCGTGCGAAATCTAAATTAAAAAAAAAAATTAGGGGTGGATTACCCTTAACATTTAGGGGGATAAAAAATAGATGTTGTCCGATTCTCAGACCTACCCAATATGCACACAAAATTTCATGAGAATCAGGAAAGCCGTTTCGGAGGAGTTTAACCACAAATACCGCGACACGAAGTCACCTGAGTTAAAGACACATTAGCTCTTTCGTCAAGATATATTATATCACTCATTCACGAGCTACACAACTCTACCTCACTTGTCTCCTTTGACTCGCGCACAAAAAAACCGACAAAATGGGGTGCGACGGGCAGGACGAGGAGCATGACGAGGCCAGTTGCCATACCACGTCTCTGCCTCCTTTCCTCGCTACTCCCCACGCCACTCTTCAAGTGTGTAGCTGGCCCATAAGTAGTAGGGATACTACGCAACATCGATTGCCGATTGCGTAAAATTTGACAGTCGATTCGTTTATTAAGGAGAAAAATTAATCCCAAAAAATACCGAACCTCCCATACTTCGGTATTTTTGTCATACCGAACACCGAACACAGTGCTAATCTATTATACCGAACTGTTCGGTAGAATACCGATCACCTGGCAACCCTGGCCGTGACGCTATATGACGAATATCTAGCCCAAATTAAGCATCATTAAGAACTTGTGTTAAGGATACTAGATAACGGACATTTTTAATATACATAATAATTTTAGATATTTTTGTAAATAAACTTAAATAAATATATAAACAACCATTACTCGCAACACACACTCGCACACAAATATTTGCCGCTACCAGGATTCGAACCCGGACCGCTTGATGTGTAGGCAGCTATACTGACAACTCCACCTCGACGGCGTCAAAATTATGTTCCATTGTCATCTATATACAATTAAGAACTTACCTTACTTAACTATAAATTAAAATATTAACAAAAGCAAAGGAAATAATTTTACTGAACCCAAAAACAGCGATCCTTTGCACTTATATGATGATCATAATTCACTTGTCAACCAATATGGCCGTCAATCAACGTAAAAGGTATAATTATGAGTACATCATAATCTTGCAAAGTTGGGAGGTGAAGGAGAGCCAATCACGTGACCAATAAAATTAATATGGCCGTGAACCGGGAGATGATATGATTCAGCATGAGATCAATTCTCAATTATTATGCGACTAAAACACCTGTATCTTCTAATATATAAAAATAAATACTGACTGACTGACATATCAACGCACAGCTGGGTCTAGAGATTCCAAATTTGGCACGTAGGTTCCTTATGAGTTCTAGGGGCGCACTAAGAAAGGATTTTTCGAAATTCACCCTCTAAGGTGGTGAAAAGGGGGTGAAAAGATAGTATGGAAATGCGTCAGTTATGAAGCTAAATCGATAAAAATTGGTACATGGCCTTTCAGTTACAAATTAAGGAAGATGTATTTTAAGATGTTTAGAAATTCAATCCCTAAGGGGGTAAAATAAGGGATGAAAGTTTGTATGGAAATCTATCATTTTTTAAGTAAAATACATGAAGTTTTGTAGGTATATGGCGCTTGGGTTAGATGCCGATTAAATGCTGCCGAAGTAACTATTCTACGCGGACGAAGTTGCGGGCATAATCGGGCGGCTAGTATATATGTATATAAAAATGAATACTGACTGACTGACTGACACATCAACGCACAGCCCAAACCGCTGGGTCTAGAGATTCCAAATTTGGTACGTAGGTTCCTTATGGGTCCAGGGGTGTACAAAGAAAGATTTATTTTTAAATTGACCCCCTAAGGTGGTGAAACGGGTGTCCAAAGTTTGTATGGGGAAACAAGATTAGTAAGACTATTTTATTAGAAACTTCACAGGAGTACTTCTGTCGATAAATAAGTAGCCACGTTTTTCAGTTGTAACCCCTAAAAGGGATTATAGGCGTGACAAAGTCTGTAAATCAACATGGATTATTGTATGCCTTATCTGGTCACTGATTACGAACACAACAACGATTTTAAAATCAAACGAGGCGGACGTATCATCCCCTAAGGTGCCGACAGAAGAAGAATCTGACTAAGTGACTGATGACATATCAATAGAGATTCCTATGGCACGTAGGTTCCTTAAGAGGTTTGAGGGTGGAAGGTGACTAATGGATCAGCAAAGGGATATTGATCACATTTATACTCCATTGACCAATACGCATTAGGCATGCGTGGTGGACTACTGCCTAAACCTCCTTCGATGGCAAGGAGAGGTCTTGTCCCAGTAGTGGGTTGAATTATAAAGGCTGTTATGGTGATGTCACAACCAAGACTTCAGTTCAACAGTCCAATAGTCATATACGACGTTACAAAGAAAATTACAGGAAAAATTTCTACGTTCCGTTTCAACGTATCATTTACAGTAATTGGCATAATTGCGTTTCGTATGCAGGCAAACTACTTTGACTTGGTATTGTCATAGTAACTTGCGTAATAGCAACATCAATCAGAGGTTCTCAAATATTTAGCTCAGACCAATAAAAAAGTTTTTGATTGGTCTGAGATATTTAGGGACGATTATAAAAAAAACGGACTTGAGCAGGAGGAGCATTTCTAACTATGTACTGTTACAAAAATAACAAGGCAGTTTTTTTTATGTAAATTTAAAGTTATATAAAAAAAATATTTAAAACGGCCTCTCATAGTAGCGGACTTGGACGGAAGGGAAAAAATATAAATGTTGCCACAGCCAAAGAATACCAGTTAAAAAGAAAATTAAATAGGAATTGTGGTATAAAAAATTGTGTTAAACCTAAAATTTATCATTAAAATTAAAATAAAATATTATGTTCGCACTGAAAAATGTATGTACCATTTTAGTGTTAAAAAATATCTTGATAATTGGCCTGACCAACATAATAAAGCGACATAACTCTGAAAGTTCTGGTGCACTTTGCATAAAATTTTATTCATTTTTGAGATAATTTTATTATTTAAATTTATTCATAATGAGAGAAAGTAGTATATTTAAAAAAAACTCAATAGTTTCTCATTTTCTTATTGTTTTCGTATTTTTATAGTGGCGCGGGACGCTCCGCTTACTATGAGAAAAGTTGCCAGCACTTATAACACAAATAACCAGCTCATCAACATAACAGCCTTTTTATTTCGACCCACTGCTGGGACACAAGGCCTCTCCTTGTTATTCCTTGTTATCAAAGGAGGTTTGGGCAGCAGTCCACCACGCTTGCCCAATGCAGATTGGTGGACGGAGCATAAGGTAATCAATACCCCTTTGCTGATCCATTAGTCGCCTTCTACGACACCCATTGGAGGATTCTATTTTGCTGGTGTCATATGGCTTTGCGTTTTTACGAGATAGGTAAAAAAAATTATAAGTTCTTCCACGTACATATCGCTCGACGAAAGGATCCTAATGTACGTCGATTGGCTGTTATTTATCAGCCCGCCTAGCATGACCACCGAAACACGATAATAATATGATATAGCCATTTATCGCTTTGAACGGTCAAAAATCGTTAGATATAACCGCTATCTTGAAATTTTATCGATACTGCGAACATGTTTAGGCCTTATACAAGTTCGCAATTTCGATAAAATTTCAAATTGGGGGTTATATCAAATTTTTTTTGAAAGTTAAAAGCGATAAATGGCTGTGTCATATCGTGTTTCGGTGGTCATGCTAAGCGGGCTGGCTGCTCAAATATTTCGGCTGGCGCAGCTTGGTAAGCACAGGATTCCTGGTTAGTTAAAACGTACAGACACAGTATTTTAGTATGTTAAAAACATTCTTAAATATCATAAAGATCGTATAAGAATTAGGGTTAGTAAAACTTTTTCTCCAGTTGTGTTATTTTGTACGCAGACGGTGCTTGCCGGACTATTCTTTTGAAAAAAAATATTCCAAATACATAGCAAAAACAGCATGCATTATCAAACGATTACATAACTTGCAAAAATAAATGTGTGTGTGTGTGTGTGTGTGTGTGTGTGTGTGTGTGTGTGTGTGTGTGTGTGTGTGTGTGTGTAATGTGCGAAGCGTAGTCAGAACTTTTCTTTACATTATCTTGAATACAATAAAGTTTGGGTACCAGTGTTAATTACACACATTATTTGATTATAGTTACTCTTGTGTATTTATTGTACAGTACGTGCAGAACTGCAGACGTGATTGCTTCCGTATCTTATTATAATGCAGAAATATTTTATAACGGTGTGTATGTCATCGTAACATTATTATAACCTGGCAAAGAATTGTAAACAGAATATTTTTCTTACAATATGACGCATGCACTAGGGTCAATCACGATTTCATGATACGATATTTTTCATCTTCTTTTTTATGCAGCTAGGTCACGTTGTTGGTCCGCGGTGGACTCCTAAACTACTTAACCGATTTTAATCAAATTTGTACACCGTGTGCAGTTTGATCCAACTTGAGAGATAGGATAGTTTTTATCTTGATAAGTAGTCTTCATTTTTTTTACTGCAAATTCAATGTTCTAGGACAGTAGTATGAAATTACCACAGCAACGCGTGGCTGGGACAGCTAGTATAGATATGGATACTAATGGATGATCATAGTGACAAATAATGAGTCTCTACTTGTTTCTTGAAAGTGCCTTGGGTTTCTGCTTTCTATATTTGCAGGTAAAACATTCCGCAACAAAACAGCTTGAACACTAAAATAATTGTTGTAGAATTTTGAAAATATTAATACTAGAAAAATGCACTGAAAAAAAATCGACTTGCCTCAGGCGGGACTCGAACCCGCATCTTCCACAATCCGGGCGGACGCGTTGACCATTACGCCACCGAGACACTGCTTTTCGCTGTAGAAATTTGTCAGTGATTGGTGCTTATGTTTTTATGGTAAACATTGTTTCATCAAATCTTTGAAATTTGCACTTCTAAGACCCGAACGAAATATTTTTGCAAAAATTTGACGCTCAGTTAAGATGAAACTACCTTACATTATGGAATAATTTTATTTTTGCGTTTACAAACGCGTAAATATTAATACTAGAAAAATGCACTGAAAAAAATCGACTTGCCTCAGGCGGGACTCGAACCCGCATCTTCCACAAAACGCGGACGCGTTGACCATTACGCCACCGAGACACTGCTTTTCGCTGTCGAATTTTTTCAGTGCTTGGTGCTTATGTTTTTATGGTAAACATTGTTTCATCAAATCTTTGAAATTTGCACTTCTAAGACCCGAACGAAATATTTTTGCAAATATTTGACGCTCAGTTAAGATGAAACTACCTTACATTATGGAATAATTTTATTTTTGCGTTTACAAACGCGTAAATATTAGTACTAGAAAAACACCAACATAAGCACCAATCACTGACAAATTTCGACAGCGAAAAGCAGTGTCTCGGTGGCGTAATGGTCAACGCATCCCCCCGGTGTGGAAGATGCGGGTTCGAGTCCCGCCTGAGGCAAGTCGATTTTTTTCAGTGCATTTTTCTAGTATTAATATTTACGCGTTTGTAAACGCAAAAATAAAATTATTCCAAAAAGTTATTTTTCACTATTTAGTCCGATTTAATGTAAAAGCGTGTTTTTTATCTTCTTTTTTTAACTATTATTTCTACTATGAATAAAACTATTTTTAAATAAAAAAAACCGCCTGAAAACTAAAAACGAAGAAATAAAAATTCTGTTTATAGAAATCTAAATGTTATTTTGAGGTCGGTCCCAAATACAAGTGGCAACATTAAATGTTTAATCTATCTATAAATATTGAGGTTGGCACCGACCTCAAAAAAACATTTAGATTTTTATAAACAGCATTTTTATTTGTTCATTTTTAGTTGTGAAAGCGGTTTTTTTTATTTCAAAATAATTTTATTATTTGCTTTTTAGTGTTTAAAGTATTTAAATTTTCTGGAAACGATCTCGAGATCTTTTAGATACATAAGTGATACGATATCATCGATGTCAATTAACAATTAAATAGGCATTATTAGAGATAATTTAAAAGCTACTCGTCATATGTCGATTAAATTTAAATGGGACCACATGACAAACACCAGCTTCCAAAGGTCTGAAAGATCCTTCAAAATCGGTACAGCCCCTGAAGAGTTATGAGGTAACAAACATTTAAAAAAACATACAGTCGAATTGATAACCTCCTCCTTTTTGAAGTCGGTTGAAAAGAGGCGATGCGATTCGAAGCGTTCATATTAAAAAAAGAGGCTGATAAGTTACCTTTAAAGCAGCTAGTTCTTTGATCTGATGTGTTGTATGGCTCTATTATCAATGCTAATTCAAGTACTATTCATCAGGTAATTAATTAAAATCTACTAGAGACAACACCGCAGGCAATTATCACTTTCTCTTAACATTCGACATTAGGCCTTGACCAAGCCTTGACTGATTATAAGTCGTAACTTCAAAATATGGACAAATACGATGCAGGTTGCGTTAGGCCACAAAGTAAGAGGGCTTTATTAATAACTCTGTGGTTAGGCGTAAAATAATGTGAAAATTATGATAATAAAACCCGTAAAATCAAACTTGTTTTAGCTAGGTTATCGACCAAAATCGTAAACATATTAAGGCTACGAACTCACTGAGCGATTTCTACCCGCAGCGGTTGCGAGACTGCAACACTTCGTAGGATCACGTATGGAAATCATCATCAACAGCTCCTATAATGTCCCCACCTCGGGCTCGAGCCTATGCCACATTAGGGGCGATTAGGCCTTAGTCACGCTGGCCAAGTGCGGGTTGGTCGACTTCACACACAACCTAAGAATTTCTTCATAGGTGTGTGCAGGCTTCCTCACGATGTTTTTCCTTCACGGTAAAAGCGTCGAATAAACGTATATATGAATTCAAAATTTGAAAACACATTGGTACGTCGCGGGGTTCGAACCGGTGCCTCCCGGGTGGGACATAACGCACTACGCCACCGACGCTTTTTATGGAAATGCAGATAGCAAATTTCTCGCTGAGGTTTTCAAGGCGCTGCTTTCTTGAATCAGTGGGTGCACTCAGAACCTTTTAGGCCTCCTTTTTTTTAAATTCTTCTATTAGTTAAGTACCTAGCTTGCAGGCGATGATCGCAACCGCGGCGGCAACGTTGCCGCACAAAACTGCGGTCTCGTGAGTTTAGAAATAAATTAGCGGTCCCGCAACCGCTGCGGGCGCGGGTAGAAACCGCTCTGTGAGCACTTAGCCTAAGGGTCAGATCAAAGGTAATGTGTGAGTAATGTGCATTTGTGCGTGAAATAGTACTGCAGTCTGACAGTTGCTGTCTTTTATAAGGGACTGACAAACCGACATAGGCCGCCTGGGTGTATGTAAAATGGTATTTTACCAAATTGTAAGCTGTGGAGTTTCTTTCGCCATTTCTTCTCCATCTCAGCATGATAATATAATTATTTCGTCCCGCAATGGTGGTAGGGTTTTGTCCATTTAAATAAAGAGCTTTTTCATTTCATTTCATCTATCTATCTCGCTCTAATATACGCATTAGTATGCTCTTGCTCTTTTACTTTGCCGATCTATAATTTCCCTATATCTATGACCATGACTCTATATTTTACTACCTACTACAAATAACCGAATGACTCTCAGATTCAATTCTAAAAATTATGCATCCTACTAATATAAAATGTATGGATGCATGTCTTCATGTGTGTTTGTTACACTTTCACGCAAAAATTACTGAACGGATTTTAATAAAACTTTACAATAATATAGCTCATATGACAGAATAACGTATAGGCTATAATTTATGCTGATACTGTGCAGAGGAAGCCGCGGGCAGAAGCTAGTTTTAAATAAAGTTCATTTTGTTTTAAAATAATATATAATAGACTGTGCATTAGATAACATACGTGACTTTGACCCTTACAGCCGTGTGTATAGAGTTTAAATCAATTACGCATACACGAGGTTAATGACATAACTTTACGTAAGTAATGCACTTGACATTGGTACTCACGTAACCAAGATTATATAAGCAGTGAGAAAAGGGAATATTTATAATGTAATTGCAAATTGGCTCTTATTACTAGTAAGTAAGACGCAATAAAACCACGCATTATTTTTATAACGGCATCACGTTATGCTAACTTAGTACGGGAGGTTACGTTATATCTTCATGGCAATTTTATAGCTGATAACTTTTATTCGATACTTGTAGTTTTGCGTCTAATAATATTTAGGACTTACATTAATAATACTCATTAAAATTTGTATAAATCCTTTATGTCACACAAAAAATAGTCATAATATCTCTAAAAGAGATCTCGTCCAGACAACCCTAGCATTAGTGAGTATCACAAGCGGGAATATAAGTAAATGATTACACAAAAGCATATAACAATTCTAATTAAAATATACATACATACAACTCATACAATACACTATCTACTCATATATAAATGATATACTATACTTATGACAATTTTGAGAGGTAGTGCTCTATCAACTTATGTTTGAAAGAGTTGACCGATGGACTCTCTTTAATCGCCACTGGAAGTTTATTTCACAACTAGATAGCAGTCACAGTGAATTATCTCGAAAAAAACTTTGATTTGGAAGCAGGTCGAAGTAAGGTTTTGCTAAGACAAGCACGTTTGGGACGAGAACTGGACGGATTTAAATGAAGATCAAACACCAGTAGAATCACTTAAGTATAAATAAACCAGAGTTTATTTTATTTAAAGGGGAAGTTCTTAGCCTTCGTCTCATCTGAGACCTTTGCGACTGTAGAAAACGTATCGTATAAGTTATAAAACGAGCTAACTATTATTGTTACACCAGGAATATTTACTAGGTGGTAGACCATATGTAGGGTCGTCTGGGTAGGTACCACCACCTTTATTATTTCTGCCGTGAAGCAGATCGCTGTGTTTCGGATTGAAGGGAAAGGTAGCCAGTGTAATTACTGGGCATGGAAGGCATATCATCTTAGTCCCCAGGATGGCGACGCACTTGCAGTGTTAAGTTTAACCCTTATTATTGCAAGTGTCTATAGGCGACAGTAACCACTTAACACCAGGTGGGCTGTAAGCTTGTTTGCTATCTCGTAAAATAAAAAATATATGTATTTTAATGATTTATTTAGTAACATCTGTAACAGTTTCGTAGCCGCAGATTTGTAACATTCATAGTTAAAAAGAAGCGTTCTTTTTTCGAGCTGATAAGTCTGCTACAACCTTTGTATGTACCAAAATATGACCTAAGCTCTGCTCAACCCCTTTTGGATGTATCATTGTTACTATTTTCAGTGTAGATATTAGAAAGAAAGAAAGAAAAAAAAAATATTCAGTGAACAAAAACCAGTTTACAATTACTTCACAATTAAAATGGATCACTGAAGAGGCACATTCTCAGCATGTGTCGTGGTGTCAAAGGACGCCTTGACGCTGGTCTTCTGCACATAATATTAACAACAACAGTACAACAAATGGGACTAATCAGTATTATAATGCATATACACATATGGGATCTTAAAAACTAAGAATAGTGTCGAACACAGCTAAAATTTCTTTTCTGTTACGTTTTTGGGGATTGAGAATATATTCTTTGTAATTACATCGAAAAGATCCCAAGATATGAATATTAAATAAATTTTCCCTGGCAGCATAAATTTTCATTGGCTCCCGCACTATTATAGCATTATGCAAAACAGCTTACGCGAATAAATAGGTAAACATTGCATGACACTGATTTTTTATTTGAAGTTCAATGACATTTTATAGAACTTTGTATTACATTGTAAAATGTTATTTAATTATTTTCCTTCAATTCCTGAAAACGTTTTCATTCTTGTTACTTTTGCCAGCGGTTAATATTGGTATTAACAAAAAAACCAGATAAGTGCGAGTCGGAATCACCCACCGAGGGTTCCGTACAAATTTGTATTTTTTGCGGCATAAACGGCCGTATATTAGAAGTTTGATTTTTCACAGCTTCAAGGGACTGTAGACTTGACTATAATTATGTTTTAATTTCAACACGATACCTCCACGCGCTCCCGAGATTAGGGCAAACCTTGATGATTGATTACGTACTTTAAATAAAGACTCTATTTTTTATGATTTAATTACAAATAGTTTTCATAGTTTTTCCTGTACCTGTGGTATAAGACGATATTACTTGCCAAATTTCATAGTTCTAGGTCAACGGGAAGTACCCTATGAATTTTAATTCCCTTGAGAGTGTGAACTGAACTTACTGGTCGGGAACGACTGTTATCTGTCGACACCACCTGGGACAACCAGTTTAACGTGCACGAAGCACGGAGGAAAAGTAAGTTAAAAAATTTTCGGTCACCCATCCGAGTACCGACCACGAACTTGTTAGCTTAACTTTCGTGATCGTTACGAACGCGAACGCACGACAGCGACGCCATTAACCTCTTCACCTCACGTGAGATAAAAATTCTGTACAAATAAGATAGCTGAGCTCCTAAATGAATTTTAATAGGTATCTTATTAGTGATTATTTAATTTAGGTTAACATGCTGTTAATGTGAGATTATTAATAACGTATTATTATTATCAGAATAGGGGTTAAGGTTAACCGATTTTTGTATAATAGCCTATGAAGATAACATATAATTTTTTTTTTTTTTCAAATAATGACAGGTCAACAATTTGCAGTATTAAATAATTATGTACGGACACAATTAGTATCGTATGTTGCGGTTATTTATAATTAATCAGTTTTAATTATAGTATTTTTACATTTCCTGAATAACGAAGAATTACTTGGCTTTTTCGCGTGATCTGTGTGTAAATTTAATGTTGTTTATAATGCAAATATGCACATATTCTTGTGATGTATTATTTTACCGTTGCCCGTAAATTATTCTATTACATAGTTGCTAAATATTAAATAATATTTAACTCTCAATTAAGGAGACCTTCAGAAAACACGCAAATTCTTGACACCGGACACCGAATGGTTAAATAATATTTAAATGTCCTAATTCACGCTTGTTAAAGACAGTTTAGCACCTATTATTAGATGGTAGTTAAAGTAAGTAGGTACAATGTCACTGCCGGATTTCAGAAATTTACACTTATGCAACAAGTAAACTAAATAACCAACACCCTGAATACAGGTGGTTTGGGATCGGCTTCCGAGTTGGTTACAATAATTTTATTTGCAAAAAAAATATTTTTTTTTGAAAAAAAAACCAAAGGATACCCAGAAAATGTTGTACAATATTTTCTGGGTACTTTTTGTTTTTTTTTTATGGTTATTTAGTTTACATGTTGTATATAGCGTGTTTTTATCTCAGTGTTGCAAAATGAAAATAAATTCAATTAAAATATATGTCACATTTAAAACCAGTTTTTTTAAATACTTAAAAAATTATAATAAATTAACTGAACATCTCAAAGCCGAAACAAACTTAAAAAATACTTAAAATTAATCTTCTTCAAAAATTGTTACTATTCCTTCGTGATAAAAAAATGTAATATAAATGTCTTCCCCTCTTTCTTACTTACCTTTTATTCCCCTTTCAGATGCATGTGGTATTTAGTACTTGTTCATTTAATCTATGTTTTAGTCATTATGTCGTATGTAACGCAATTATTCAAACGATAGTTCAAATTTAGTTTGTCAATGTGCTATATTTATCAGATTCTAGGTATGTTTAGTTAATTTGTTAAATTTAAAGTGTAATTTGTGATGTATTGGCTGGTATTTAACAAATTTAGGACATGTTAAAGTCGGAAATACCCTTATGCCTGGTTTCAAATGCTTGTAAATTAATCATTATACAATGCTCTTTATTCAAAGTAGTCTTAGATTTTAGTTAGTTTATCTAGGAATCTAAAGATATACCACATGCGTGGTATTTATAAAAAAAGTAAGTTACACAAAGCAAAAAGCCGACATGCTACCCCTCGGCGGGGTGATGACGTAATCGCCTAACAGTTGTTCTTTACAGCTCTTTGAAGCGCCGCCCGGTGATGGGTTATAATTAAATAAATAAAACTTCAACGATTCGCCTACGATATTTTAGACGTATCATTACATGAGATGAACCTCAAAAACTTCCCCTTCCAAAACTTACTGACTGAAACTTCCAGCCATACTTGGCTTGACGCCAAAATAATCTCCGCAACGCACAAAAGCAAACCTTTACTTCTAAAACGTATCTTTCTTTAATAGAACGAATTTAGTATTTTTTCTTAATTATTATACACCTTAATAAAGTTGTGATAAGAGCGAGGTTACACACAGTGATTTCCTTAAAATTCAGTGATTAAACTTACAATGACAGTGAAAAAGTGTTACGTAATCTTGTACGTGTATGGACCCGAGAATATAGGTTACAGCGACGCAGGTATAAAATTAAATAATTGTATATCATTTGTATATAAATATATTATTTGTATGTAAATATATGTGTATTTGTATTACATTTATGGTGTGTATGTTTTTGTTTATGCTATTTAATCTTAAGATAACAAGTAGATTTATTTTTTATTTTGCATTTTGTTGGTCACCTACATTAATATTAACAGTATCTCTAACACTCATGGGTTGACTGGAAGAGATCTCTCTTAGAGATAAGTCCGCCCTTGCAAACTTTGTATTAAACTATAAGTATTGTTGTTATTTTCAAGTGCAATAAAGAGTATTTAATTTAGAAATCTTTTTAGAAAATGAAATACATGACTTATATGAGAAACAGCCTTTATAATTCGACCCATTGCTGGGACACAAGGCCTCTCCTTGTCATCATAGAAGGGTTTTGCAATAGTCCAGCACGCTTGCCCAATGCGGAGTATAAGGTGATCAATACCGCTTTGCTGATCCATTAGTCGCCTTCTACGACACCCATTGGAGGATATGGGGTGATGCTATTCTACTCTGCCGGCACCACATGACTCGGTTGTGATATAAACCATCCAAATCAGTCGGAAATCTGTAACAATAGTATTAGGTAGCTACTTTACTGTTAATAAGTTCTCTAAATATCTAATTGAAGGCTCTCTTTATATTTCGAATTTTATATTTCAAGGGATAAATATTAACTTGTAAATGGATGAGTCAAAATATTGTTAGAATATTTGAAGTACTATGAGAAGATTGTATGATATTAATTTGTTGTTATTTTATTTTTGTACTTGTATTATCATACCTAATTGACATTATTTTTGCGTAGCATAAACTGGGTGTCAGGGAGACGGCCTCAAAAACGCCGGAACCTTACACCTTTCGGCCAAAATTCTTTCTTATGAAGGGCGTTGTTAAATAAAAACATAAGAACTTTTTAGTTTTTCTCTATAGCTATTATCTATGGTTAATTGTCAAATTCATTTTAGCGATTTTAAAAGCAAAGTTATATTTTGTTCAATAAAAAATGTTTATTATATTTCTTTGTTATTCTATTAACAAAAGGCGTTAGATGGTCTGTCGGTACTCTCACCACAAATGAGTTGAACAGTGTGTCCATAAAGTTCCCGCTACTACATTAACCAAATAGAATCCTTTAAACAGCTGCCCTGCAACAAGCCCGGCCCACTTTTTATTCGGGCCAATACAATATTAACGTAATAGCGCAGCCAATAAAGAGCAGCGTCTTCAATCCGCCTCCGCAGGTTGCCTCCCCTCCAAGCACTCTCTCTAGCATGGCCGACGACATAATACACGCACGGATTCATCCGTGCCCGAGCCGAGGTCCGAGCCTTTAGAGGCACCCTCGGGCATGTCGCTCCCTTCCGAGACGGACGCCCTAGGGACGTTAGGTCGAGAGACTCCCCACGGAGGAGATGCTCGGTCGCCAAGTAAACCCCTAGGAACGTTCGACCTACAGGCTTGAAGACCCTCCAAGGTCTTCGCCTTCTTAAAAACCCGGTGACGCAGAAAATGTCATCAGAGACAATCTGCAGTAGACATCATCCTTTCGCTACATTCTGGGCATTAATTCAGATCGTGATTCCATCGTCGTCGGTTGTTAGCAAAAATGTATGTGTCAAAACCCTTGCAAATTAGACAGTTAAGAGGTGTGGGAGAAGGTTACCCCTCACCCTGAATCAGTCTTTGAATACCTACCAAATAAAGTGAAACCCCTAATGCCATTTTTATGTACACTAAAGTTATGATCTGGCGAACGCATCTACAGATAGATGCTTGGATCTGCCTGCCCAGTGCACGATCTGCTCGATTTCAGCACGGGCAACGGACAGGCATCAGGCAAGGAAATCTGTGCCTTTTGTCACCATACACCAGCAGTTCTGTCCGCCAGGCATGACTGTCAGGCAGATCCGTGCGTGTATGCTTAGTTAATTATTGGCTCAAACCGGTATTGGGGAGCGGGTCACCGGTCTTTCAGACACGTGGTTGCCACGTGGCAAGTGGTACATCGGAAACTTTGGCGTTTGATTCAATGATCTCCTCTGCCTTCGTAAAGTGCACTGCACTGTTACACGGGAGACCTAGTAATACCCTTAGTATAAAGGGCTAGAAAAAAAATATATATATATAATAAATACCTTGTTAAGAGTGGTTTCCTGTTTGTTCCAGGTCTGTTCGTGCTTTTGATGCTCGGTTTCTTCGCACTAGGAACTGGCTGCTTCATTCTGTTCCTGCATCCATACGACTTCTTGTTCAGACATGTAAGGAACTAATGTTTTATTGGCTTTGGAGTCATAGCCTTTATATCATATAAGTAAACCATAAATTTCAACGCTCACACAGATTATGCAGCCCAAATTAAGTGTCATTGGGAATTTGTGTTAGAGATAAATACTATATGGACAAATAGATATAAGTACCTACCTAAATGACACCGTGAGCGCTCAAAATTAATAATTAAAGTGACGGTAGATTTAACTATTTTATCAAACAAGACAACCTACAACTTTAGCTTTCCCCTGACCACAAACGCTGCAAAGTGTCGAAACGTCGGGTCGTCGAATCTGAAGAGTAGTTTTTGAGTTATCCCTAATGCCTATTAATTGACATCGTTGATATCGTAATCTTATCACTTGTGTGTCTAAAAAATCTCGAGATAGTTTCTTGAAAATTTATATACTTAAAATACTAAAAAGCAAAAAAATATTTATGTTTAAATAAAAAAACCGCCTTCAAAACTAAAAACGGAGAAATAAAAATTCTGTTGATAAAAATCTAAATGTTTTTTTGAGGTCGGTGCCAACCTCAATATTTGGATTAAACGTTGTCACTTATAATTTTTATTTCTTCGTTTTTAGTTTTTAAGGCTTTTTTTTCTTTAAAAATAATTATTAATACGGCATATTTAACGATATAATAATAATAATAAATCTTTATTTCGGACCAAAATCCATATGTGTTAGTAACAATGAAACTTAATCTAATGTTAGTAGTTATACAAAAAAAAAGACACTTCTGTATTTTTTTTTTTTTTTTTTAATAATATTAAATCAATATGATATGTCTGCGACGTTGATGAGTATATCATCTTAATTATTTTCCGCAGAAAATCCTTTTGCAAGAGGGAGGTGAAATTTTCGAGATGTGGCGTAAACCTGAAGTGGATCTGTACTGTCGAGTGTACTTATTCAACATTACCAACGCCGAGGAGTTCATGGCTGGCACAGACTCGAAGATTAAGCTGAAGGAAGTTGGACCCTATGTTTATAAGTGAGTGGATGTCATCATTTCACCATTTCAGCCAAATGACGGCCACTGCTGAACATAGGCCTCCCACAAAGAACGCCATAACGACCCGTCCTGTGCTGGTAGCATCCAGGCTACTTTACCAGCAACCTTAATCAGGTAGCCAGTCCACCTTGTACGGGCCTAATCACACTGCGTCAACCGGTGCCTCTAGAACTCTTCGGCCCGCTCTCCCAGCAACGGACGTTTTGCGTTCTTAGTAGCCCAAAGAATTGAACAGTTTAAATGTTAATAAATTCCATACACTACAAGTGACCATTAAAATCTAAACCTTCATGACCTCATTAATATCTGAGCAGATACTTGTCAATTATTTCTTTCTACGAGTATACATACAACTAACCAAACTGAACACTTACAACGTGAAGTGTATTAAGTAGACAAACCTTAATTCGTTACCGCGCCGATCCTACTAGGTAATTCCCAGACGGAGAGACCAGTGCACTACACCAGGTCACACGGTGCAGTGCACATCACTGATTCGCAGAAGGAGGCAACAGCCTTTCAGATTTTCTCATTACCAAGCATGGCTCTGACCATGCTTGGCAATGAGATGTCTACATATAGGTCTACCACCTAGTATCTCATATTATTGACATTTAAACCTGTTCAGAAGTATTTGGTCACCTTGTCCTACCTACTATAAAGAATATTCTGTTTAAATATCTATCTTGTTTCAGAGAAGCACTGGAACACGAAATAAAATCGTTCAACGAGAACGGTACATTGTCGGCCGTGCCAAAACACCCTCTGACATGGGTGGAAGAACTGTCCGAAGGGCACAGAGAAGACGACGTGTTGTATCTACCTCATATAGCTCTGTTGGTGAGTAGCATTTAATAAGAGAGTAGGTCGTAAAGGCGAATTTACTTAGGCTAAATAACGGACTTGTGGCGGCCAATGCCGCCTCCTTATAAACTACATAGATGGCGCTGTACAGCAGTACTCATACAAGCGCGACAATTAGTATGGCAACCTGAATCGCGCAAACGAAGTTTCCAAAGGTGCTCGCTATATATAGAAGCTCCAACTACAGACAGTTGGACCGCGGTCCCCAGGCATACAACACCTTGCCCGGCGAGAGTACTTCCCTTGGACTTCCTACAGACTCAAAAATTCAAGGAAAGTCAGGGTTGGCTCGGTAATGACCTGGTGTAAATTGATTTGGAGTAACTACAGCGCTGACTTCAATAAGCTTACTGGCTGCACGTATACGGTATTGTCAGTTCTCGGCGCCTGCAGACATCTGTTACTGACTCTTTACCCTGTGTAAATCTGCCATTACGGAGGTGACTTCATCGGAAGTTTTAAAATATAATTTATCGGAATCGGAACTTAAGTTGGAACCAGAATCAGTTAGAGTTTGAGCCAGTTTTTTTACGCTCTTCTTTGCTATCTGTTGTGTTGTTAGCATATCGTCATTAACGCTGCTCATCCTAATATTGATGAGTAGAGTTTTATAAAGTCGTTCTAATATAAAATCTATTTCTCAAATTGGAACAAAACACACATTGAAAAAAGTTAAAATCGGATTATTAGTATCAGAGTTGATCCCGGACAAACATCGTGACACGGGAATGATATATAATAGATAGATTGGGGGAGGCATCCTGACACCAGAATAATATATAATTGGGGAAGGCATAATGTCAAAAAGTAGGCGTCTGTTGGCTGAAATGATGAAACACATATTAATAAACCTACGTATAATTAATCAGGTTTAAAAAGCTAGACAACGCTTGCCCTACACTAAATTAATTGTATGTAATAGAAAACTTATAATATTACTTTTTTTCATATCAATTGGCAAAACACAAACCTTTTCGCAATTGCCAATTTTGTATAAACCATTTTTAATTTTATTAATTGACCAATCAGAATTCGTTGTCTGTAGTCTGATGCAACGGCTAGGTGCGTTGTAACCACAAATTAAAAGAAGAACAGTAGAGAAACATCAAAGGGAAACAATCATTTTGGTACCTATGATTTTTGTACATGCATGAGTTACATGTGTTTCGAGCATAGATTTATAATTACTGACGTATATAGATACGTGAAAAGTAGTACTGCAGTCTGACAGTTCCTGTCTTTTCTACGTGACTGACAAGACGATCTAGGCCGCCTGAGTGTACATGAAATGGTCTCGTCTATCTATCTCGCTCTAATTTACGCGTTAATATGCTCTTTCTCTTTCACATTGCCGATCAACAGTTTCCTATATCTATGATGCAGACGATGTTCACCGTACTATGAAATAATAATATAAATAATCTTTATTTTGAAACTTAATTAACCAATGATATTATAGTATTAGATACGTTATACACTCACAAAACAGAAAAAAAATATACTTATATTTCACTACACTGGCAAAAATTGAAAAGGGATGGCATAATTAATCCAATAGGAACAAAAAAGACGGCTAGCGTTTGTCATTGCGTGACATTACCATAGCAACACTAAAGCCAACAGGCAAACAGGCAACAAGTGTTGTCTGTTTTGATGTCAATATCAATTCCGGCGCCCCTGAGACGTATCTATCTCTTTTTATACTATAATATCATTGTCATTAACATAATTAAACAACAGTCGTTCACAAGCGTCCGGTGGCGTAGTACGTAAGAGCGTCGTCTTCCCCCCGGGAGGCACTGGTTCGCTCCCCGCCACGTACCAATGTATTTTCAAATTTTGAATTCATATGTACGTTTAATCGACGCTTTAACGGTGAAGGAAAACATCTTGAGGAAACCTGCACACACATGAAGAAATTTTTAGATTGTGTGTGATGTTGACCAACCCGCACTTGGCCAGCGTGGTTGACTAAGGCCTAATCGCCCCTAATGTGGGGTAGGCTCGAGCCCCTCGGTGGGGACATTATATGAGCTGTTGATGATGATGATGATGACAATTAAACGTTAACAACTGCTGTCATCAGTGACTACAGCATGAGTTTAAATGGACATTGCTAACTACTTTTAAATCTTCAAAAGCCTTACCATTTCGGGACGAAATAATTATTTTACCTAAAAAATTATTATCATCTTGAGCTATGCGCGCCTTCTGTAACCACTTTGTATTGTGGTTGTAGGCGCAAAGCGGATCTTGTCTGTCATTTCGCAACGACCAGCATCCGATGTCTGTTCACGTCTGCCCATTCTAGGATTATTGCTACATAGTTCGGCCATTTGAAAAGACGAGCTTTCACACGTCTTCTGGCGACCTTCATAATATTGATATGCTCTCTATAAACCATTCGTGGTGTGGTTCGGTACTATTCTATTCTACAATAGACTAGCCGCTCAAATATGAAAATCAAAAAGTTCTTTATTGAACTCAAGAACATCTTGCCCCATGGCATATGCGTGAAATTAAATTCTTCAAATCCTATCGCACATTTGTAGGATCAGCTCAAAAGAAGTCTCAAAGAAAACTAGTCTGTCAATAGACAGCAAGACCTCATAAATGCCCTTAAAGTTTGTTGGCAACAAATACCCGACCAAAATGTTGGTGGTCTGATCGAAAGTGTACCAGATTATCTAAGGAATTGTATACGGAGTAGAGGAGGACCTATTCGCCACTAGAGAGCGAGCCTTCATCAAGTTTCCCTAGAAAAATAGTGATAAAATAAGTTTCATTTGGCAAGTACCTTTTGTGCTAAATTTTGCGAAAACACGTTTTTGTGTGCGATTTCAACAAAATAAACAGTTCTAATTTATTTTTGTGTTTACACTATTACTGAAAGTCTACTTCAAATCCGTCTATTCATAAAAACTATAAAAATTTGAACATCTATAAACTAAAGCGGAAAGATTTATTTTAATCTACTCTTTATTTCACTTAAAATAACAAAATAACATAATTACGGTAATACAGTTTGCTAGGGCGAACTTATCTCTATAAGAGATCTCTTCCAGACAGCCCAAAACGTCAGTGAGGTATTATGTCAGTAGGTGGGAGACAAGAAAGTGCATTATAAGATAAGATAAAAATAATAAGTAGTAGCCAAAAACATAGAAAAGTTATTAAATTAAATACATATACACTATAATACAATAAAAATACGCTAATATAATACATACACATAAATACATACATACATATAAAAATATAATAGAATAAGGTGGGCCCTATTTTCTTTTGAGTAGTTTATTTACCTGAAGGTACCTACAGGTGTCAGAAGTCGAGCCATATAACTTAGCGCAATCGCCGAGGGCACATCAACACCAACTTACGTCGGATCTCGCTTTGCCGTAAGAGACATCAGACGAGGAAATTTTGGAATTTTTGGACATACATTCTATACCGAAACGTCGTGGTAGTTGTGGGTTCGGAGACTGCGGTACATATTACGCGGCCACACAGATGTTATCAGCATTACTATGTTCCAAAAGTTAGCGATAAGTGGCAGCCAATATTAATGTCAGATAAAAATAGTTTATATTATATTACCTTAATTTGCATGCCCTTGTATAATAATGGACTCCCTAAACAATTATTGCCTCAAATAACACATTGATGCAGTCTCCATGATAAAATAAGCGGCTCTCAATCAAGTCCAGCTAAATTACATTGCAACGGTACAACCAATTTGATGCAATCTTCGGCCATTGCGGTGTAAAATTATACTTGAAATTATTCAGGGTTGGTTGCGTTATAATTTACTCTGGTACTAAGTATACTTATCATGAAGATATCCAGCGTTTCTTTGACTCTTACAATCATTAACTCATCATCATGTCACCCGATTGGTCCTGGTCCTACGCTGCCCGCATCCAGTGGCTTCTCGCGACTTATACAAGATCATCGGTCAATCTTATGGGAGCTCTACCAAGGCTGCGTCTCCCGTACGCGGCCGCCATTCGAGGACCTTTCCGTCCCAACGGCCGTCAGTCCTCCTCGCAATGTGCCCTGCCCACTGCCACCTAAGGCCACACTATACGTGCGAAGCTTGGAGCTAAACTAGGAATTACGCCTATGTGATCGCATTCAAACATTTTCGCGCCTCTGTTGTTGAGAACGATCAAATTATGTCACTCTCTAAACCGAAGAAATTAATGTTGAAGTACTGATTGAAAACTCAGTGCTTCAATTCAATACATTTCATAATCGAAGATGTTGAATACATGTAATTAACTTTTCAAGATCTCGACATGGAGAATTCGGACGTTTGTACAAAGAATTATCGCTGTTTTAGTATAAGCACGTTTTTGTGGTGTTTATTTGATGGCATCCAAAGTTACCCTTGTAAAAACCGCGGCAATTAAAACTTTTTCCATTGTCAAATTAATCTTCGACATTGTTATGCATATGTCAGCTAGTGACGCAATAGGGAATGAAAAGTCATCTGGAATTCTAAACAAAGTCCAAAAAATAACAATTCCACTCGGATGAAATCGCAGGCAAAAGCTAGTCTATATAAATAAAAATCAATGTTTGTTAGAAAATCTAAAAAAGATTTTTACGTGGCATTGCAAGGCATGCTGAAAGCAGCATGCCTTAAAATGCCACAGCAGTTTAGTATAAGTACAAAATGCTGTCTTAACAAAGTTTCAAAATAAGACCTAAGTTATTGTGGATGCATGATTTCATCACTAATCCATTCTGTTGGGTTACAATGTGCAACTTAAATATGTTTAAGATTTTAGGTCAAGCCGCCAGTTAGCTAAGCACACAGATTTATTTAACTTAACTTTAACGTTCATTCTGGCGAAATAGTTTTAATAAAAGATAATAATCCTACAAATGTGTTTAAACGAATAATGTTACGAATGTAACTTTGTCAGAACCGGAGGTCGGAATCGGATCCCAATTCGGATTTTTATTTACATTTTTCTTTGCTGTGTTTATTAAGAGTTTCATGCGAAACATTTATCACTATGTAGGCTGTATGTTGTGGTGTTAGCATTCTCTTAACGCTACTCATCATACTATTGTAGTGTTTCTAAAAACAGTTTTAAAATTATTCCAATTTTCATCTGTTAATGACGATGCTTGAATTGTACAGATATTTTATTCGTTCGTGTAAGCCCCGGCCACGTTTGCCTATAGGCTCTTTTTTTAAGGTTCCTAAATCGGAAAGACTGTTGACACAAGATTACAAGCTGATTCCACAACTTAGTTGTGCGGCAGAAAGTTGCTTGAGAAATGCACAGTCGAGGGTTTCCAATTGTCTCGATGATAGAGATGGAATTTGAGTTGGTTGTGACAATCAGTAGCTGGAATTAATTTAAGCAATTCTTCTGAACACTCCCCATGATACCTATATACGGTAGAAGATGTAAAGAGAAGCCACAACTCTACGCAGGGTCAAGACCTCTAGCTGGTCATATTTGATTGCAGTTTTCTGTAATGTGTACACTCTGGACTAGTCTTAAATATCTAATTTCAATTGCATCCTTCTGTTATTCCAGAGTATAGCTAACGTCGTCGCCGAAAAGGACATGATGACCCGTTTCGGGCTGAATAACCTCATCAGATTCACTGGCAGCCAGCCTCTGCTGAAGATGACAGCCAAGGAGTTCATGATGGGCCACAAATCTGATCTGATGACCCTGGGCAACACCTTCTTACCCGGCTGGATTTATTTCGACAAACTCGGACTAATTGATAGGGTAAGTTTACTTCTATCAACTACTGGTTTTGTTCAGTCATTTTTTAGAAAGAAGAAGAAAGAAATATTGAGACATTGTTTGTATTATCTACCTTCGTTTGATGGGGAGGTCAAATGCATTTACGCATTGTCCCTGCGGGGTGGTGTCAACCGCAGAAGGTATGTGGAAGTCGAGGTAAAGGCGTTCCCTCCATACCCACTAAACATCCTCCCCGGCCTGACCTTCAGTGCGCTATTACGGGGCGACGCGGGATCTGTGCACGTGAGCGTAACTATGACCGAGATCGTCCCAACGCTGCTCGTCTAGGCACTCCTTGCACCAATTGGTGGCCAGCAGCCCACAAGGGCTACAGACTAACGCCAGCTCCTGTGGGCCGCTGACTGGCGCCGGCCTTATAGGCCGCCTCCTCACCGACGGCTGCTTGACCTGGCGCATCCTCCTGACGAGGACAACGGGAGCAGCCATCGAACCGCACCCGGGGGACTTCCTCGTGGCGGACCCTGGTAACGTGGTGGGGAAACTTTCTCGGCGGGTGTGTGGCTTTTGATATCAAGTGGCATTCGAAGTCATATGCCATCGTTGGGCTGTTTTTTGTCCGCCACGAGGAGGCTTCCGAACGTGGACCCCTTGCATTATCTACCTACCGCCCCAGTTAATAAATGTGCTATTTCAATAACCGTATTTATTATTGTGTTCATTTTCAGATGTACGACTTCAAAGGAGACTTTGAGACTATATACACAGGGGAAACAGACATCTCCAAGTCTGGTCTGATTGACACGTATAAGGGGTCTACCGACCTCCCACAATGGGATGGAAAGCATTGCTCCAATGTCCAGAATGCTTCTGACGGGACGAAGTTCAAGAGTGGACTGGAGAAGAACGAGACCATACTCTTCTACAGGAAGAGCCTCTGCAGGGCTGCGCCTTTGGTAAGTGGGTGTTAGACTGTAACAACAATTTAGGTACCAATGACACATTATATCTTCTACATTAATGGTAAACATACATAGTTTCTCAAGTGTTCTTTTTGTAATAACACATGTTGAGAGACTCCATTTTTAACTCAATGGTAGATTAAGTTAAAATTTTTTTTGTGGAAATTTTGATATATCCTTACCTGACATTGGAAAAATGCGTAATCTTTAAGTGTCGCGAAACCATTAATTAAGAATACATTATAATGACGCTCATAACCCCAAAAGGGTTTGCCATATCTGGCAGCATGGGTCAACCAGTGCTCCAAAGCAAAGCGATGGCGAATGGCAAGCGTGGTGGACTACTGCCTAAACCTACTTCGATGACAAGGCGAGGCCTTGTGTTCCAGCAGTGGGTCCAATATAGACTATTATGATGACTATGGTTCTCTTCATTTGACCCCTTGGTGCGACAGGCTCAGAATCACCCTCAGAGGGTTGCCATTCCTCAGGAGTTCTCCTAATATTATGTCAGCATTTTTTTGGTCCCTCAGGATTCCGAACGGACTTGGGCAATGTCAGGATTTTTGGAGTAAAAAAAAATTTAAAAAATTAAGTTTTATTTATTAAAATTAATCAACACAAATAAAAATAATAAAAATGAAAAACTGAAATTTTCTTTTGTCTATTTTTGCGTCATTATAACATGAAACAATAATAATTATTTTAATAATAAACATACAAATATTTTCTTTTTATAATACTACTAGCTGTACCCTGCCACGCTTCGCAGTGGCACATTGTGATTGAGTGGTTGAGAAATGAGAAACAAAACAAAGAATACATTTCATATAAGTTTAATTTTGCAATACTTGTGGATATACTTAAAAAAACTGTTTTCTCGCAGTCGCAGATATGTGACTGATGCAAAAAATAGATAAAAACAATCCTTGATTCGGATTTTATATCATGTTAAAATTTCAACTCAATCGGTGCAGAACTTTTTGAGTTTTTGAAGCGTACACAAACCAACATAACATTTATATATATATAGATGTATACAACATGTAAATTAAATAACCAACACCCTGAATGTGGTTGGGGATCGGCTTCTGAGTTGATTTCAAAAAAAAATTTCTTAAAAAAACGATTTAAAAAAAAAAACAAAAGTACCCAGAAAATGTTGTACAATATTTTCTGAGTACTTTTTGTTTTTTTTTTTTTCAAAAAAAATATTGAAATCAACTCAGAAGCCGCTCCCAAACCACCTGTATTCAGGGTATTGGTTATTTAATTTACATGTTGTATATCTAAATTTAAGTTCTAAATGTTGATGTTGTACAATATAAAATATATCTCTATTCCATCGCTCTCAGATACCAGTGGAAGAAGGCTCAAGAGGCGGACTTAAGGCCTACAAATACACTTTCCCAGAACACATGTTGGACAACGGCAAATACATCGAAGAGAACAAGTGCTTCTGCAGAAACGGTGAGTGGGTTAAATGTAGATCATTGTTATACAAGGGTCGAAAGTAGGTTATTGCAAACTAGCTGTCATTACTCGTACATCTTAGCTCCTGGCTTAGGCATTTCCACAACCTAGTAACAGGTTGCCATCCAGTCGCCTGCAAAAAACTTGACAAACTAGAGCTTCTGCAATATCTTTGCAGCTACGTACATTTGAACAAGTTTCTTAATATCATTCCCAATTAGGGTCACAGCAGATTATACAATTTAGTTGGACGACTAAATTGCAGTATATCTACTGCCGCACATCTATCCAACTAAATCGCACAACTAAGCGATCGCATCCAACTATCAGCCGATAGCTTAGAGAATGGGCTTCTATGTAAGGACAATTAAATTGTGGAAGCACGCAATTTAGTTGTACGATAGTTGGCCAACTAAATTGTATGGTCTGGGTTATCTCTTAAACTGGCTCCCAATTCTTCTGCGGCGAGACTTACACGTTCTCGCTCTTCTTCATTCCTTCCTTACTCCACTCACTTTTCCACCATACCTTCGCTTTAATTTTATCTTAAAATATCCTACTTGAGTTGTTTATATTTTTCTCTTTTTGCATGCAATAAAAGCGTTTATTAATCATATTATTATGAAACCCTCGAAAGCAATAGCCTACTTAACCATGTGATGTCGTCAGTAGAATAGCATCACCCCATATCCTCCAATGGATCAGCAAAAAGGGATCATCTTATACTCCGTCCACCAATCCGCATTCGGCAAGCGTGTTGTACTACTGCCTAAACCTCCTTTGATGACAAAGAGAGGTCTTGTGCCCCAGCAGTGGGTCGAGTTATAAAGGCTGTTATGATGATGATGAAAAGCAAATAAACCTTCAGTCAACTAACAACCAAAACAGATGTTATACTCTAAGCATCATCTCAGCATCCCTGGTATTAACTTTGTGAAAGCATGTTATATTGTCACGGTCAAGTTTCTCAACAGATACTGATGAGAAAATTGGTAAATATTAAATTTCAAGGACTTTTTAATTTATTCGGAGATCATTAATCAAAACAAGACGGACAAACATTTATTTGCATCATATAAGTTACGTAGCTGTTTAATGGCTGTATACAAACAAATTAAATTAGAGTTACCTTTTGTGCGACGGAAAAGGGAGGCGTTCCATAGCGCAACGGTTGTGTGTTCTTCGTAATGCTCATGTGATCTAAGCTACCAAGTGCGAGCTCAGATGTGTGCGTGAAAATGCATTTACGCATCACCCCTGCAGTACGATGCAACTGCAGAAGTATATGGAACTCAGTGGTAAAGAAGTTCCACTACCCACTAAACATCCTCTCCGGACAAGCTACACTACAACATCGACCCGGGCTCGTGAACTTTCGCCGGGAGGCTAACTGTACGGGACCAATGATGCATCGTCTACGTCCGATGTCCGACATAAATACCGGAAAGCGGACCGCCAGTCTTGGAGATCGGCTCCCACCGAGCACAAGACTCCACTGACTCTGAAAGGTGCTTTTTTTCGGATCCCCTACAATGGTGGCTTGGATGGAACTCAGCGTCGTTTAAGCCATGGGTCTAAAGTGGGAATCTCACGATCGCTCCAAGCCATATAACGCCAAACTATCACTCCAAAATAAGCCAGAAACGTTCCGTGTGTTCGGAATCTCACGTGGCCTAAACGGAGTGACGAAAAATTTTGGATATCCAAACAATCTGAAATCCATCTCTCCATCGCTCCAATCTTGCTCGTGTGTTGCCGATTCCACGTCCATTTCGTGACGTGTCATAGGTGATAACGCACCCCCAGAACGAAAGTGACTCAACTCAAAAATCATGTTTTGTGGGAAATGGCAAAAATGTGTTTGTATTTTGAAGAGTTTACAACAAAACATGCCATAACTTTTAATAATTAAAAACAATCTATGCATTTTAAATCTCAGTAAGTATATTTTTAGGACTATCTTTAACTATTATAAGCCACTATTATTTAACTATTATAGGACTAACTTTAACTATAAAAAAAAAACTAGTTTTAAAATAATTAATAAATAATAACATCCTAAAATGTGTCATTTTAGTACTATAATAATTACTTAAATACAAATGCCTTATTTAGAATAGGTCAGTTTCATTTTTAAAACTTCTAATGAAATAGTAATGATGAAATAAATAAAATGACCGAACTAGACTTACATTATTACACATAACTGCATATATAGTACAATAATGGCCAAAGTAGACTTAGGTCAGTACTATTAGCTTCACTTATAGTCTAAAACTGTCATTATGCAAACATAGGTCATTTTAAGATTAGGATTTTATTTGAATGTATAACTATTTTTGTGTAAAATAACGATGCACTGAGCCTAAGGTCATTTTAATAACAACAAAATTACGTGCGCCTCAGACGAAATTCTGAATCGGGCACTGATGTTCCGGGGGAAGGGATGGGACGGGCGGGTAAGAAAGAGTCACAATATATCTGTTTATACTGTTCTAGCACGAATTCGTCAGTTTTTGAAAGACTAGCCGATAGATCAGATTTTTGTGAGTCAGTTCGTGTTTTTAACTCAATTCACCAAAATTTTGAGTTGAGTCACTTTCGTTCTGGGGGTGAGATAAGTCGCTGCGTAGAATTAAAGTAAATTGGACTGAAGCGAATGGAGCAATTGTGTGTTTGCTCAATTTTTGGATGATATCCACATCAAACCTACTGATGTAAATGGGAGCGATCGACAGTTTCCCATTTAAGCAGTCTGTCCCTCTAATTACCTAAGGCCCCAGCCATCCGGATCAACGATCCTGATTGAGACCCACCGGCCGGGACCATGGCGAAAGTTGCCGGGCAAGCGACTTTCACCATGCAACTAAGCATGGATGAATGCATAGCTTAAGTTTACTTGATATAACAATAATTATCAGGTTTCGATCTTTTATTTTGAATGAAAGTTATTATGATAATCCTAGCTCGAGGCCAAAGATTTCCTCATAAAAAATAATTGGTGTAATTATACTGGACGCATTAAACATTTTCTTAAGAGGTCGATGGCGCCGCAGTTGCGAGTTCGTCGTAATGATCATGAAGTTAAGCTACCAAGTCGGTATCTGAAAATTTTTCTACTAATTTTTCCTCCATGCTTCGAAAGGCATGTCAAGGTAGTGTTCCGGGCTGATAGCAGGCGTTCCCAAGAAGGGTTAGTGTCAGGCAGGCCATAAAATCTTAGCTTAGACTAAATCCTATAGCAGTAATATCAGTCAGTATCTATCTTCTCGACGACAAGATAAGACCCCAAGTAAATTGGAAACAGGGTAGAAGATAAGTTTTGATAGCGTGATTCAGCGGTACGGTAACGCCATCTATTGATAACTTTTGGAACTATATTTTATATTAGCGCAATGCTCCTTATATTTTATACAGAGATGATCGATCTTATCAAGTACAGCTTGCGGTCACTGAAACTATAATCATTTGCCTGCCGAAATACGAAATATTTTTGGTCAGTCTTCTTCTTCCACTTTTCTCGATTAGTCGCCATCTCAACATTAACACCTTGCCATATCATCTTTCATACAGAGTATCCATCTTTTCTTAAGTATATTTATCCCTCTACGTCCACCCATTCGTTCACCTTGCATCCATAAACATAATGCTAAGGAAGATTTCGCTGAAAGCTTACATTATTGTTTACAGGTAATTGTCTGCCAGTTGGCCTGATTGACGTCGCTGACTGTTACTACGGATTCCCTATCGCGTTGTCTTACCCTCACTTCTACAAAGCGGAACAGTCGGTCTCCGATAAAATCGAAGGACTGCAGCCTGATGAAACTAAACATACTACTAGGTAAGTTTAATCCCATAATATCTTCATTTCGGCTAGGGAACCTTTTACATCTCTCTTAACTAAACTACACGATCAAACACGGTCTTAGTGTAATTATATATCAGTAACGCTGTCTTCATATAAAGCTATCCATGTCCAAATCTTGCTAGACTCAGATATTCTTGTATTGAACTCGACCATTTATTTATTCATGAGTCTTACTTGTAATTAAAATAGTAGTTTATATATTTTATCCGTTAAAGCCAGTCAAAGCTATCATGCCAGTCTTCGCTTCCTTAAAATATTCTGGAACGACGTCAAGATCATCAGCGCCTAACAACAGTCAGTCAAATATGATGAATTCGACAAAAGAAAATATTTTGTTTCAGATTTTGGATCCAGCCCGAATCAGGTCTACCTCTGGACGTCAGCTCTAAGTTCCAGATCAACATGGCTCTAACAGACATCTCCAACATACAGAACTCGGAGCGATTCGCCAACATGTACTTGCCACTGCTGTGGTTTGATATCGTGAGTAAATTTTTCTTTCAGTTCTTAGTTGTCTTTTAAATTTTAAATTGAAAACAATTATCTTAATAAATTAACTTATTTCAACAGATCGGTTACTATTACTAGTATTTAAGTATTTAATGAGCTCCCAAATATAATATATAATATAAATAAATTCTGAACTGAATGGAACTGAACTGAATGGAAAATCCTATCGAAATAAACATCAATATTAGTAGTCAGATTTTCTCCACATATTTCTAAATCATCATAAAAATTATCACATAATTTTTGACGTGACTGTAGTACAAACCGTCAAAAATACAAGATTTTCAGAGCATTGTTTAATAACACGCGCGCCTTATCAATAACAGCAATGATAGCACTCTCAATATCAACAGTTAATCAAAAAAGCATAGGTCACGAGAAACGTAAATTGCCAAATGAAATTATTAATTTATTATGATTACCATAGAAACATTACAAAACAACTTAATTTTCTTACAGAGGATGTATCAACTTACGCCATCTTTGGAGCAACGCTTCAAGCTCTACTTAAACATTCTGCCAATAGTGGAGCAAGCGGCTATGTACATCTTATTCTTAATTGGCTCCGGTTTAATAATTCTCACAGTTTACATCCTCACCTTCAAAGTCATGTTCAAAACTTTCGACCAGAAAAAGCATAGGAACATTGTTATCGGCTGTGATATGTGGACAGAAAGAGAAGGCAAGTGGAGAAACAAGGATAACGTATACGCTGCATGTGAAATACCTCTCAACGAAACCGAATCAGATTCAGATGGACAATTCGACACTGATCGACGGCCATCTCTACTTAAATCGCATAGCGATAAGATTAAAGAATTGAGTTTTAAGCTTCAAGATTCTGTCGGTAGTGTTAAGGATTTGGTTAAACAAGAGTACTGTAATGTTAAAAATAAATTTAACGATAGAAAAGACTCTCTTATTAAAGTTGATGAGTCGAATTTCAATGATGCTTACAAAAGTGATTCTAGTGAGGATGAGAAAAGAAATGGATACACAAAAGTAGGTCAGACGGATAGCGAAGATGAATGTAAGTATTTAGAAGTAGTTGACGATGATAGTGAATTCGTTAGTAACTTAACTAACAACGGTACAGAACGATCTAACAAACTAAGAGAGTTAGACTAACATTAGTATTTTGTTTAGGAGTTCAAATTGATTGTTATTAGTTTACTATAGTTGATTCGCGTTAAGGAAATAGTAAGGAATCAGTGCAATAATGGAGCAAAAATTTAATAACAGGACAGTAACAATTTTTATGACAAAATAAATCAAGATGTATATTTAGTAACACTAGAATCTTTGTTCGTACTTATTCTCTCTTTATTGCTATTTTCTCCACAATTACATTTGTATCATAAAGTTCTATATTTAAAAACCATCGTAAATTTCTTGTATTTCTCCGCTATTAACTAGCGAACCATTATTATATATACAAATTAGTGAGATATTCATTTTAAAATGTATTTTTTATCTTACAAACACAAAAACTCATACAAGAGCAACGAATAGTTTGTCATCGTCCACAACGAATTATGTACGAAATAAGTTTGAAGACTAATTTTCTTGTTAAAAAGAAAATCATCCACAAATTCTATTACATCTATGATGTGAGTTTAACTTATCTATACTTTAAATTTTATAACATCTGTGGTCCTGGGCCCATATTAGGCCAAATGACAATAAGAAAGAACTATTTTCTTAATGTGACTGCACTATAATGATATTGTCTAATAAACAGCCATTGACAAAGCGTTATAGAATAGCTAGACTAAAATCGACAAATTTAATATAAGGGTTTAAGGTTTTAGAAGCTCCGTCTATTCTTTAGAAAATAAGAAGGTAGCTCATATGGTCGTCGTTGAAAAGTTATTTATTAAGAAAATAAAGTAAACTAATTTTATATAGGAACTTCGCCATAATAGTTCTTAATTATTTATGCGAAAGTCTGAGATTTCGTCTTAGAAATTATTTGACATTGTTTATCCAAACTAAACTTTGGTATTGTAAATAAATTGTCAGTTAAGTTTATTTAGGATTTATTGCACAGTTAATGTGTATTTAAGACGACTACTGTCAGAAAAATGACTGCCAAGAACTTGCCGCTATCTTATCGCAAACCAAATGCGATCTGTTCGTCAGAAGTTTTGAGAAGCGGTCGTTATGGAAGCCAATATTCTAAGATTACATTGTGTCTAACTTAGTTGAAGTCTTTTGATGTTCTCGGTTGTTTGGGATACTTTTAGTCTGTCGGATGCGTTATGCCATTCAATTCTAAACGATCTATTTTGACGGACAGTAAAATTTACCAATGAAACTGCCTCGTTTTTTCAAATACGTGTCTTATACGTTTGACTTAAAGCTTAAAGAACATTAGTTAAGTTGGACCTGAGATCGTAGTGCAGTTGAATATATACCAGAGGATATTCTGTTAATTGATATACCTAGATAAATAGTATTCAAGTTATGCATCTTCCAAATGTAAGTCTTGATAAAATTTTAAATTTATGGGAACTGTTATCGAAATTAATACATTTTCCTCTTCGAATTTCTTGTAATAAAACAGGGTCTTTTATCGGCAACAGTTTAAGATTTACTGCAAGTTCGTTACTTTGATTCTATGATTCTTATGTACTCTTCTAAACTGTGATACATTGCTTAGTAATTGATTGAATTTTGAAAATTTTCTTTTTATCAAGAAAACAAATGATCATCTTTATGTGGGAGTACTTTCCTTTATAAATGAATCATTATTTGGTATAGCGGAAGGGCATTAACGCACACAATGGCAATGTGCATGTATATCTAGACACAGTCATTGCTCACCGGCGTTCATGAGATAAAAATCTTACATCTAGCGTATTTGTAAATTGTCTTGTTAAGTCTAGTTGATTACTTATGTTTGTTCTTCAGTGCGTGCACAATCTTAAGAGAGGAAAGAGCAAGACAGGTTGTTTTGGTTGGTATAGAAAATAACATCCATCTAGCTCTCAATTTTTCTTGACGTAGCGAATGATTTGAGTGAGGTTTTTTTTTAATATCGATCTTAATGTCGGCGGATAGTTGCTAGATCATAGCTGTCTTATTATAATCTTCTTTAAAGTAGTTGCTTTCTAACCAGTGACCGCATATAAAACGTATGCGTTCACTGTTTCTAACGCATCAATTGACTGCAATTGAAACGTGCATTATGTTAAAAGCTATTATCCAGTGATTTCCTGAGAAATATTTGTTAATTTTGTTTTTCTTATAACGTTCCTCTCCTCTTATGCATTTAGTATTTTATAAATTTATTTTATGTTTAATACAATTGCCGTCTACTTTCATGGAATGTCAAATTTAGATAATATTTCTTTTAAAAACGTGGTTGACATAGTTAAGTTTGTATATAAATTATTTCTGTATTTTGGATTGTATATTTCCTAAGTATCTAATAGGGAATGCAAACCGGATTCACCGAAATCGAAAAAACCGGTTTTTCGTCAGAGTTTTACACCCAAATAAACTCGGTTTACAGATGAACCGAAAAAATCTTGGTTTATGATTTAATTTAATTTTTTTTCGCAGAATTTTTTACAAACGCTTGTTGAATTTGAAACTGCTTTTTGTGTTGTGTTTAATAACATTATAAAATAAAACTTTTTCGCTTTTATATAAAAACAACTTCCTTAGCTAGGTTAGGTTCCTTAGGAGGTTATTCAACTTATGATCTTATATATGCGCACACAGTGAAGTCATTCACATAAGAGCTTCGGCCATATAGCTAGACTTCTCCAAAGGTAATTTCCATTTTCTGATGACCTTTCTGATTCTGAACAACACGCTATTAATTCCGGTGTTTCTCTGGGATCAGTCATATCTGAGTGCTATGACCACCAGAGAAAACACCTTGTCTTTTTGAGAGGGTTTACTTGAGTGTTGGAAGTAGCACTACATGCTGTTTTCAACTGGAATCAAACTCGTATTTATCCTCAACAAGACAAGAGTCCTTTACATGTGCCACAAAACACAGTTCAATCCATTTTGGTGAATGAACAATTACAACTACTAATGACAATCGTGTTAGGGGTGCTATGTTCCGAGACCTCCTCGTGGTGCATCCGGGCAACGTCTGGTACCTTCACAGACGGCTGAACTCGGAACACGATAGAGCCCTTTTCAGGGCTAGCGGACCTTTGGGTCATGGGTTGGCCGGCCGATAGGCTGGTGGGCCGCCTTGAGCGGAACTAGGTCGGTCGCTCCTGACACGCCTCTGCTCTCAGAGATGGCGGATGGATGTGACCTCTGGTTTAGTTTTCCGCTGTGGTGTCATGGGAGGCAACGCCGCCCTGTCGAAGCCAGCGAATGCCTATATGACAGAGCTGGAGCCAATCGAGCCGCTCCCTCATGCGGGACGGTATGAATGGCTGCGGCTTTAGGTAGGGAGACAGATGGCGTAGATATCAGGCTTAAACTGCACTGAGTTTCACCCAAGCCACCCTTGGCACTACTATGGGAGATGTGGGAAAAGGTCGGTGGTGGCTGGTCTGCAACACTGGCGGTCTGTTGTCCCGTCGGATAACGGACATGATTGAATGGTGCAGGCTACGAACGTTAAAATATCACAATCAGAAACGATTAAAAACGATTTTTGTTATTTCGATTCTTAAGAAAAAGTTATTTCTATTTTTTTACTCTTATGTTGCATTCCCTATACCTTCAACTTTAATTTGAATTAACTTCAGAAACCACGATGCTTCTATGTCAAATTAAGTTTCCATTTCATGAAAGTTATTGGTGTTTACATAACATTCTTTTAAGTTTAGCTTTCTATTATTACTATTTAATACTTGTAGAACAAGTCTCAACCAATATTTGCATGTTAAACTTCGACCATGTTGCAACAATTATGGTCATAACATGACAGAGGACAATCGCCTTTCCTTTCCTCATCAGTCATGACATGAAAGAAATTAGAAAATTATTTTATATTAGGTGTCAATTTACGTTAACTTTTTTAGTATTAATTTTTAAACACAAGTAAATTGAATATTAGTAAATAGTATAATAAAATTATTTGAGAGTAGCTAGGTAATTTTTATTTGCGGACACAATAATGACCACAACTGTTGCATCATGGTCGAAAGTTCGACCAAAGTCAGTCTACATGCAGATAAAAATGTGTATTTTGCCGGCTTATAATTTTAATTATTATTAAATATAACTTTGTAATATTATTCCAAGAAATACCTCCAATATAATAATGTTATTTAATAAATATGTTTTATGTTATATTGAGTACGTAATTAAGTGGATCATTTGTATTTTAATTTTTTAATAAGGTTTTTTATTTATTTATTTCTTATATAAAAATGAAAACACAAACACATTTAAATTTTTACTTAAAATTGGACTTTTTGGAATTTTGTTATGAGATTATTTCGTTGTAATTTAAGAATATTTGAATCTTGCCATGAAATAATGTAGTTATTCTTTTAAATTAATAAATAAAATGTATGTAAATTATTATAGTAGATAAATAAAGTTTTAGTTAAATACGTCGTTGGCAATAATCATATTGTGATATCCGTAATTTATAATTTAAGATAAATTTATTGAATTAAAGAAATGTTTGTCTCAATTTCTACATTCGATATTTTATCTGTTTTTTCTGATAACGTGTTCAAATAAAGAAAATTTTGTAATGAGTCTTTATTTTAATATCCAATCTGTATGTGACTGGGCTGTTATACATTTCAGGCGGTAGACACACTGGACTACAACAGCATGCTTGCAAAAGTTCGAAAGCGAGTAAAATCGCTCGCTAAAATTTCGACGTTAGCATTATAATAAACTTGCCTATTGGCAAGGTACTCAGAGCTCAGTACCCTTAGTATGAGTTTTGATATTCGAGCTCGATCAAACGTATCGTCTCTTTTAATACATTGCCCACTGTTTCTGATAGTTTACGCTAGAGGCGCCAGTGGGCAATGTATGACAAGAGAACTTAAAAATTAATGAGAACGTCAGTCTGTTTTAACGACATTAAGGGCTGATTTTTCAATCGTGAGATAAAAGTTATCAGACAGTTAAATTATTACCCAAACTAAAGCAAATGTCAGTTGAAATCAAATAAGTACAAGGTACAGTCGACCAAATTGAATCATGACCCACCTTAAGATCATTTTCCTACAGTCACTCCGTACAACGTAGGATGAAATTCGCTTGAACGTACATTTCTTAAGTAACGATCCTGTTATCAATTTATTAGACACTGACAGTGTCTAATAAATACAAATAAATATGGCTTTTTAATAAAAATTCAGACTACTACTTGACATCGGACACGTAACGTCATTTTATTTTCAAAAATATGATAGTTATTCGTTTTTCTCAGTAGTGAAAAGAGTTTAGATTATGAACGACATCTTATTTAAAATTCCAATTGAGACTTTAGTGCAGTGATAAGATTAAAATTGCGTAGATCTCTGACCCGTAATGGCGCATTTTTATTCATATTTAAAACGTACTAAGTGCAACACGCATGATAGCGAAGAAAACCTAACTAAATTTATGATTCTAAAGGAATGATCGGCCAAGTGGGTCATGATTCAGTTGGTTCGACTGTACAAGACACCAAATGACAACTGACAATGTACTTTTCATTTGTCCGTATAGTAAGATATCAAAGGACAAAAAATATCTAAGGATTGAAAAATCAGCCATAACACTATTAAAATCCTATACTGTACGTTTGTAAGAAGTGTTCTGGTGTATGGGTCTGAGATCTGGAATCCGCGTTATAGCAAATACATAAATCGAATTGAACATGTAGAGGAAAAATTCTTCAAATTTTTGTGCTAACGTCTGAGGCTGCCCTATAGTTCTAGTACTTATATACAACTTTGTTCGAGATTCCACCTTCTTCCATTATATAAGCGACGCAAAATCTCAGATGTGGTATTTATAATGAAAATTATTTCAAATAAGATTGATTCTTCTGAGCTTTTGTCTAAAATTAAGTTTGATATTCCTACGAAATCAGCAAGGCACTACTCTCCAATAGAGCTATCACTAGTGTCAACAAATTATCGACAAAACTCATTTCATAAAGACATAAAGAGACTATACGTTTGATCGAGCTCGAAAACTAACTAACTCATACTAGGGGTACAGAGCTTGTATAAGGTACAAAACTTTGAAGAAATGCGCACAACTCGTCTCTGTTCAAACTGTTACACAGAACACAGAAAGAGGATAGAAAGGTGATCGTGGACCGTTAGTTCCGGACAACAGTCAACGGTTCATGCTTCCATTTCTTTTACTTTTTTTTTTTAGTTGAATTTTCCCTGTTACGGGACGGCAAAGGGATCTAGCCCATACAGCCAAGTCTTCAGTTTCATCTTCTTTCTTGATTTTTGCATTAAAATGTGGGTGCCACACATTTTAATGCATCTAGGGAGTGCTTGGCGAGAAATGCATGGTACAGACCTCATGATGGTGACTGATGAGAATTGTATAGTGGGATTTCCAACCACTATACAATTCTCAACGCCACATACACAAAACCTTTATTTCAATGATTCCTCATAACTGTTCGTCAACACGGATGCTTATGCAACAAAACGACACCACTTTCACTGCACAAAATCCACTCTGAAGCAATTTTGAATCATCGAAATAAAGATCGACATCCAGACGCCATGATTACCCGCCAAACACTCTCTTTTACTTTTTTGGTAAATTTTCCCTGTTACGGGATGGCAAAGGGATCTAGCCCATACAGCGAAGTCTTCAGTTTTATTATCTTCTTTTTTAATGTACGCATTAAAATATGGGCGTCACACATTTTAATGCATCTAGGGAGTGCTTGGAAAGAAATGCATGGTACAGACCTCATGATGGTGACTGATGAGAATTGTATAATGGGATTTCCAACCACTATACAATTCTCAACGCCACATACACAAAACCTTTATTTCAATGATTCCTCATAACTGTTCGTCAACACGGATGCTTATGCAACAAAACGACACCACTTTCACTGCACAAAATCATCTCCGAAGCAATTTTGAATTATCGAAATAAAGATCGACATCCAGACGCCATGATTTCCCGCCAAACACTCTTTTTTACTAGAAAAATGCACTGAAAAAAATCGACTTGCCTCAGGCGGGACTCGAACCCGCATCTTCCACAATCCGGGCGGATGCGTTGACCAATTACGCCACCGAGACACTGCTTTTCGCTGTCGAAATTTGTCAGTGCTTGGTGCTTATGTTTTTTTGGTGATGAAACTACCTTACATTATTGAATAATTTAATTTTTGCGTTTACAAACGCGTAAATATTAATACTAGAGAAAAAACGCATCCGCCCGGATTGTGGAAGATGCGGGTTCGAGTCCCTCCTGAGGCAAGTCGATTTTTTTCAGTGCATTTTTCTAGTATTAATATTTACGCGTTTGTAAACGCAAAAATTAAATTATACCACTCTTTTTTACTTTAATTATTAATCTATTCTTAAATTATGGCTTCGCGACAATTGTTGAAAAAGAGTCTCACAATAGGTGTCATTACAACAAGAGCTCTTGTGAAACTCGTCTTTTACTTACACCAATAGACACAAGTTTCCGCAACCTGTGCAAGGTTAATAAAGCCAATCGGTATACCTAAGCATGGAGTTTCTCCCGAGTTCATGTTGTAAAAACACGAGTTGAGAGACTCCATTTTAACTCAAATCTACCGTACAATCTTTGTTACTTTAATTACACTTGACATTGGCAAAATGCGTAACTTTTTTTGGCGACGCCATTAATTAGGAATAGAATAGAATATCGTCATCACGCGATATCGAACTGGACCAATCATAGCGATCGCATGTTTTGCTGTACGAACAAATGCTCATAGTTGTGCCGCGCTTGCCCCGGCTGCAAGGCCTTTCGAACGTCGCTGCGTCGAACTTCCGAGCAAAGTACATTGTGTTTTCCGCCTAAGAATAAGTTACTTTGGAAACATTATGCTTGTGCATTGACTATTAACAGTCCCACCTGGACACTGTCCCAAATGGACATGGGGTACACTTAAATGGTGGGAGGTGACAATTAAGAGGGGGTCAGGTAGCTAGGTAGATATAGTATGGGTATATAGATATTGTATTAAATATAATAGTATTACAAATATGCGCAAAGCGACTTTTCTAAGCAAATATCACATGCAGTTTACTTAATAAAACAAAACAAAATAAAACCTACTAATTTATTTCTCTTTTAGCCAAAAAACCTTTACAATAAAAAATTACAATCAAAGTGTAAATATATCATACAGGAATTTGAGGCCTCCCTGCACATATTGGGTGTTAACAACACACCAGAACAGATATCCGTAGAAGATACACTGTGTTGCTTTGTCCAAGATTACCATTCTGAAAAAAAATATATAATTAATATGACGGCGCTATGACATTATTAGGTTCAATTGTAATTTACTTTGTTATTTTCACTGGAAATAGTCCACGTGGTATTGCGAGTGACGTCAGCGCCGCACGAGCTATCGTACGACGCGACGTAATAGTGGTGGGGCGCGCCTTTGTTGCAGCGGTGGGCGCTCGACAGAGCTCAGTCTGGTTCGAGGCGGCACCCAGTGCGGACGTGTCTACAGTTGTATTAGGAAAGCTTGCGGAGGCTATGTCCGACGGTTGTGTGATAATAGTTAGAGAGAAGTGAAGGCGAGTGTCGGTGCAATGTTTAATGTGCCCTAGGTAAACCTACACACTGGGTCACAAGTCCCAGGCACTACTCTGGTTTTCCTCTTTGTGATAAATGGACTCGACATTGGTATGTGAGATCGAGCTAAATCCTGACATTATCCCCGACAAATATTTACATATTACAATCACGCTCAAATTAGAAAAGGGTAACATTTGGTTACCCATAAAGTCATATCTGGCAGTATAATGATAATGATATAATATTCCATCTGAGGAGAACGGTGATGACTTTGTTTGGCTAGTCATGTATTCAGCGGAAAAAATATCGGGAGTGTTCTCCCCTTGACTTTCTCGTATACCGGAAACAACTCAAAAGTTGATACCATATATTTTGATGTCATACATGCAATGTTAAATTTTGGTCACCCATCCGAGTACCGACCACGCACTTGGTTGCTTAACTTTCGTGATCGACGACTCAAAAGTTGATAGAAACCTTAATATATTTTGATGTCATACACGCATGTTAAATTTGGTTGCAATAAGTTAAAGCATACTCGAGTATACCAGACATAATTACAAAAAAAAATATTTTGGACTCAGGGAGGTCCAAAACGTGTAAATCCGTCAAAATCTCGAGTTTGATTTTTTTTACGATTACAAGACTTCCTCTATACTACGTATACGAGAAAGTAAAAATCAAGGCTGTATCTATGATTACAACCTCAAAAAACACAAAAATGTCTTGAAAGTCAGTAACTGCCAAAAAAACTTTAAAAATCATAACTCGAAAACTACAAAAAATCGTAGAACATACATAGGCTACTTTATCTCTGGGCTTCAACTTTACACTGTTTTTTTAGAACACCTGTATAATTTAGCTAAAAGTACTTGAAGAGTTCGATTTTAATCGGGAAGTTGGTAGCACTAATTTATTTCTATGTGTAAATATTTGCATGGTACGTCTTCGCGTTTAGTAAAAACTTTGTTTTTCTTGAAGTTTTTGTGTTGTGTTACACTACACATTTGAATGCATCTAGGGCAGGGTTTCCCAACCAGTGAGGCGCGCCCCACTTGGGGGTGTAGAGTGAACCAATTGGGCGCTGCGAATAGCTCCAGAATTAAACTGTATAAAGTATATTTATTAAAACTGTTCATATAAAATGATCTTCGCTGTGCACTGACTACTATGAAGAGAGCGCTTTGGCTGCACTTTATTTACCAGTTGTTTAATAAAGTGCAGCCAAAGTGCTCTCAATAATTGTATGTTTTACTTTTCTTAATTGATTACCTACTTGTCTTTTGAATAAAACTAAACACGCCAATATTTTTATCGTTTGTTTAATTTTCTTATTTTGACTGCCCATTTCGGCCCCTAGGGGGACGTAGTACTTTAGCATACTGTTGGGTGAGGCGCATAGAGAAAAGGTTGGGAACCTCTGATCTAGGGAGTGCTTGGCGAAAAATTCATGGCAACAGACCTCATGATGACGTCTGATCAGCTGGAAATCCCACTAAAATTATAGACACACATTGACTTCAGCGCTTTCGACGTCATTTCAGTCATCATCTGTATTGCTTGCAAAGTCTCACCTTGTGTAATGAGCCTTAGCTTTTGGCAAGTCTTCGTCTTTTTCTTTCAACAGGTACTTTCTCCCCCCTAGGCAACACTTCCTGAAATACTCTTCTCTGTCCACTTTCTCGATGTCATAGTAGAAATCATCTTTGTCCTCCTCTTTTATACGGGAACGGAGCAGGACGAAGTTTTTGTTGGCGAAAGTCCATTGCTTCGTAATGTAGTAGTTCAGAGCCAGGTTAGCGGTGTAAATGCGGCGTTGGATTTTTAACAATCTGCAAGAATAATAAAAATACGAATTTAATTCAGTCAACAACATGAGTTCATAATATTAAATAAACATATAGGTCCATATAATTAAACCAGAAAAACAAAACTATACCACCAAAATTAATAACTAAAAAGTGAAAAATTACTTTTTAGTATAGAAACTAAATGATGAACGAAAAGTATAATTACTATTTAGAGAACAGCGTGGGGTGCTCAATTACATTAGTTCTTGAAAATATTCGATCGGTACAATTAACTAACCCCGCAGGGTTACCCCGCCCTGGAACCTTGATGCTCTCGCACTCTCATAGGTTTTCAGACGATGTGTAGATTTTTGGCGTGAAGGAGCCCACCCGAAGAGTGGGGACGACGTCTTGAAGAGACGACGGCCGGCCACTGGACAATCAATGGTACTTGGCCGAATTTGGGCCGAAGACATAGGTCGTTCTCCTACAGGCTTATGCAAATATTGTCCGGACACGGGTGTTTCGGGCACTAACTGCACAGGATTGGAAGAGAGTCATGTAGGTAACCGTTGCCATCAGTGCGGCGTGGAAGACGATACAGCACAGTTCACGCTCGTTGACTGCCCTACTTGGGAGGAACGGCGACGTGACCTTATCATATACGTCGGTGCAGACTTCTCACTGGCGACTCTGGTTAAATCCATAATCACCAGCATCTCGGCCTGGGATGCAGCCTTCTTCTGTGAGCGTATGATGCTGCAGAAGGAAGCCGCAGAACATGCTGGCGTACATGATCCAACCGAGTTAACCCGCAGGAGAAGACATGGCCGGAAGAGAGGAGTTTTCGCTCGACTGAACTCGCCGTAGTGGAGGTTGCTGGCGACGGAATAGGTCCCCGTTGCCTGCCTAATCCCTCCGGTGATGAGAGGACTTCCGAAGTCTACCGGGGATGCCTTTTAAAAGCGTAGAGATGTCTACTTAGTTCCTCGTGCGGCCAGAGTCAACATGCGGATAGAGTACACCAGTGGTTTTTAGTGGGTATACATGGTTTAACCTGAGACTCCTACATAATCCTGCTAAGCTTTTCTACTGAAAAAAGGCACAACTTTGCTCGTCTCTAATGGATAGAGCAGCTTATACAGAAGAGACACGACCGTGGCGTGTGGCGTCCGTCATGTATCGCGGACATTTGTCACGAAGTCCTTTACTTAAATGACCCGAGGTCACGTCGCGGCATAAAATATACTGAAGTGGCGAGCGATGCGATGCGGCGACATTATACAGTTAGATTTCTTTGCGAAAACATCGACGTGCTTCTTCTGCGAAATTAGATGAGACGCAGACAGAGGCGCGAGCGCTATTCTCTTTACAACAAAAACAACTCTAAGCTACGTATTATAAGGTGTATACTGTGTTTCTTTGCCTATCCGCCACTGCCATATTATGTCCGCGCCACATCTCGTCTGTGTAAACCGCGTTTAAGACACACAAAAAAAGGTATTTACTGTGGATTTCTTCCCAGCAACCATAGAATAGCGTCAACGAAGATAGCAGGCAAGCAGTGTAGCAGCAGCACCTGCGAAAAGCAAATAATCAACATTTTATTTCGGAACTAGCTGCCGATGGCATGAAACATTTCATGAATAGCATGTGAAATATGCGTAGTAAAAATATATCAATTTAATAGTTTGAATAACATGCCGAGCTGAAAAAAATCGACTTGCCTCAGGCGGGACGATTTTTTTCGATTTTTTTCATTGCATTTTTCTAGTATTAATATTAAAGCGTTTGTAAACGCAAAAATAAAGTTATTCCATAACGTGCCGAAGTTAATGTATAACCTCAGGAACACGGTGTATATATCTTCGGAGTATGACTCATTGGGAACGAATATAAAAAGTTGTTTCCTAACGTGTAACACTATGACATGTTGGGGAAAAATCCAAACGTGCAACAGTATTACTGAAACGCCTTTGAGCATCTAACCTTCATGTAGTGAACAGTCTTGGATGTCGTAAGAGTCCCGCCGACGTTCCACAGCATCCCATCGAGAGGCGTGACTGCCGCCAGCCGTTTGCCAATATCCACTATTTCTCCCATGGTGATGTTATTGAGTTTGCCCGCGCAGCTATTGTAGATGGGCACGTCGTCTGTTGGCTCTAATCTGGAACAATTACAATTTTAGCCGACTTCAAAGTAGGAGGATTTTTTTATGTTAAATAGGCTGGGTGTTTGACTCCAATGACGCCTGATGGAAAGCGATGACGAGGCCTAAGATGGCCTTAAAGGCCTTAAAGATGTCCAGATTATACTGATCCAGGAAAACAGACCTCGGCAACGAGTTCCACTCCTTAGCTGTTCGCATAATGAAAGCGGAAGCAAATCGCTTCGTGCGAAGGAGGAATGTCGACAATATAAGGGTGAAAGCCCTCTCCACGCTTGATCGTCCGGTGGTGGAAAGGTGCAGGGGGGATCAAATTATGTAAAACTTACGCACACTCTCCGAAATGCAACCTATAAAAGACCGAGAGGCTAGCCACTCGCCTTCTATGGTCAAGGCAAGATTTACTTCAACGAGTGCGTCATTACTGATGAGTCTCTTCGCACGGTGCTCCACCGAGTCCAATGCATCTAGCTGATATCGAGCAGATCCGTCTCAAAGGTGACAACAGTACTCTAAGCAGGAGCGAACTTGCGCTTGAACCGAGAGATGCCCACCGTTGGACATAGGATCTCCAAGCCGGTCGGTCCTGATCCAGCGGCTTCCCGCGACCTTTACCAGATCGTCCGTTCACCTTGTGGGAGGCTTTTTTTATTTTTGTTGACGGGGAGGTCAAATGCATTTACGCTTTGTCCCTGCGGGGTGGTGCCAACTGCAGGGAATATGTGGGACTCGAGGTAAAGGCGTTCCCTCCATACCCACTAAACATCCTCCCCGGCCTGACCTTCAGCGCGTTATTGCGGGATGGCTCGGGATCTGCGCACGTGACAAATGCCATCGTCGAGTTGTTTTTGTTTTCCCACCACGGCTAGTTCCGGACGGCCCTTTCAGGGCCACGACCGCGTCCGATTTCCCCCGGGTGGGGTCTGATGGCTGCTCCCGGTGTCCTCGTCAGGAGGACGCGCGAGGTCGAGCAGCCGTCGGTGAGGAGGCGGCCTATAAGGCCGGCGTCGGCCAGCGACCCACAGGGGCTGGCGTTAGTCGGTAGCCCCTGTGGGCTGCTCCCAATGCTGGGACCACCTCGGTGTAGTTGCGCCCACGTGCGCAGATCCCGAGCCGCCCCGCAATAGCGCACTGGAGGTCAGGCCGGGGAGGATGTTTAGTGGGTATGGAGGGAACGCCTTTACCTCGAGTCCCACATATTCCCTGCAGTTGGCACCACCCCGCAGGGACGATGCGAAAATGCATTCGACCTCCCCGTCAAAAAAAAAGAATAGAACGTAGAAGAAAAAGACTTACTTCTTAGTCCCTCGGATCCAGGCCGCGGTGATCATGTTCTTTATGCACAAGTCTACCGGTATGTAATCAGCAATCAGGTCAGGGTCGGTGTATAAGCTTCGCATAATACCTGAAAACAAAACACAGTGTTCCTGGGGATATGTGTTCGGGATAGGGTTGCCTTCCGTCCGGGTTTCCTCGGATTTGTCGTAGTTTAATGGTCGTCCGGGGAGCGTCCGGGTGGGGTTCCGTTTGCGGTTTGGGTCTTAAAATTCAAAGTTCATGTAAAGAAATGAAAAAAGTAAAACTAATAATACCTGTTTTGTTTTCTTTACCTAAAACCTACATTATTTAAAAATAATGTCTAAAAATGTATTAGACTAGATAAAAAGTTGATATGTAACAACTAAAACTATTTTATTACTGAGTTACTTGAGAAAAACGCCTTTGATATGTCCGGGTTTAAGCTCCAATATCCGGGTTTTACATATTTCTTGTAATGATTGGCAGATCTTAGAAATGGCAACCCTAATTCGGGCGTGTTTTTTAACACTTTTTATTAGGTATGTATTTTGTTCAGGCAGCGACGAAGGGTAACAATGTAATTTTGAAATCATAATAATTATGATTTCAAGAAATAGTTTTGAAAAAATATGCTTATGAATCTAGACTTCACTTAGGCAATAAATAAGTATGAGACAACTTTAATTTTTTACGTTTTAGAGCCTTTGCACATCGCAGATAAAACCACTGTTTTTTTTATCTCCAACAACATCGCATTTCTAAGCATATTTTACAAATGTTACATGAATTTAAATAGGAAGCGAAGAATTAGTTAAAAAAATTGGTTGTCTGTAAAGTCGGTTTACTGACGATAGTTGAACGTGACAACGTCTTAAGAAAATACTGATGGAATGGTAGCATTTTTCAAAAGAAAAAATTAATTTCATTTGTTTAATAGATTTCGCATTATAGTATGAATAAACTTGTAATAAAATCTCTTTGGCTATACTATTTGTATCTGGCTGGTTTTGGTATCATTGAAAGTTGAAATTTTAAAGAACATAATTCCAAATTCAAATTAGAGAATTAGATTCAGAGCGAGGTAACGCCGCATGACGTCATGTTTTTTCGTGCGTGCAGCCGGCTCTATCGAATTATAAGACGTTGTCACGTCAAAAATGTGTCATGATCAAGTCCCGTCTCGGGACTCGATAGTGACAGAATTTTTAACTTTAGCGCTCCTGCAGACGGTGCCGCCACCGCGCCGCTGCTATGTAGCTATTCCATTCCCGGCCGCCTACGTATGTGAACGTGCGTTATTTTTTAGGAAACCACCATGGAAAATTTTGATTGCGAAACGTTTATAAGTTTAGTGGAGGACAGAGAAGTGTTATGGGACAAAAATTTGGAAATTTAAAAAGACAAGCGTAAAAGTTTAAAAGCTTCGTATGAGATATGCCATATAATGAATGATAACTTTGCGGAACTACCTGATACGGAGACTGAACTAATCTCCCCGTAGATGATATACTTGCTCGCATATTGGTATCTTTGTGTTGCAGTTTGTTTTTTAATAAATCTAATAATTAGTCAAATGTCTTGTAATTCATCCGAAAATAATCACAAAACTTGGCCTCATCTTTTCGGAGATCTTCGTAAAGTGTATGAAATTCACCATATTGTTCCCTTACTGACAGCATAGGATGCACCCACAACTTTCTAGGGGACTTACGACGTCCATTTTGCCATTTTCTATACATATAGTAAGCAAGCACTAACTTCTTTTTTTTCATTAAATTAGACATATCTTTTCGGGTGTATTACGTGCGATCTTCGTAACTAGCAATGTATTACTAACAACAGTATAGTGGACCGGTAAAATTATGCTTTGACGGCGCGGGAGCGGCGCTGCGGTGTGATCTACGCGGTGCGTATCTACAGTGCAAAGGCGCGGCGGTGGCACGGCGACGGCGCGGCGGCGGCGTCGTCTGCAGGAGCGCTTACCGGTTTTTGACGTGACAACGTCTTATAATTCGATAGAGCCGGCTGCACGCACGAAAAAACATGACGTCATGCGGCGTTACCTCGCTCTGAATCTAATTCTCTAATTTGAATTTGGAATTATGTTCTTTAAAATTTAAACTTTCAATGATACCAAAACCAGCCAGATACAAATAGTATAGCCAAAGAGATTTTATTACAAGTTTATACATACTATAATTCGAAATCTATTAAACAAATGAAATTAATTTTTTCTTTTGAAAAATGCTACCATTCCATCAGTATTTTCTTAAGACGTTGTCACGTTCAACTATCGTCAGTAAACCGACTTTACAGACAACCAATTTTTTAAGAAGGCGAAAACCTTTGTAGGTCGGCCGTTCCTAGGGGATTGCTGGGCGACCGAGCATCTCCCCCATGGGGAGTCTCTCGACCGCCTAGCGTCCCTAGGTCGTCCGAATCGGAAGGGATTGTCACTTGTCGAGTCCCTCAGTTGTTTTAATAACCTCAAATTTTGACAACACACTTGTAAGCCTTTATTGTATTTTCGACATTACTGAATCTAAATGAAACTCATCTCACGCTTATGACGACTAACGCTAGACACCAATCTCATATGACGGCTACTAATCTCATATGACATTTATAAACGTCTGAGTGTTCGCTAAAAAGTTGCATCTTCGGACGTCCGGAACCTCAGAGCAATTTGACCTGAGTCCAGAACGAACGTTGTAACAACGTAACGTCACGCCGAAAGGTATGGAACATCGTTAGAATAAAAATTAGTACATACCCTCTCAAGGACCCCATCTTTAACTTCTGAATAATAAAAATAACTTTACCTTTTCCGCTAGCAACCAGAATACCAACAGGACCATTGAAGTTCTCAATCCATCCAGGGAAAGGATCCTCTACGCTGGATATGACTGCAACATAGAAATATACAGGATGTAAAAGACATGAACAGTCAAACGAGAACCATGTATTCTGCTCACCATCATAACATTTTTTTTCCTACAGACTATACCTGGGAAATTGATAGATACGATTTTATTGAAGGTCAAAGTCATGTTTAATTTTTTTCATTTTTTAATGAAAACATATTCTAAACATTATTTCATAATTATTGTCCAAAGAAACATTATTATTTTTTTAAGTATTTCATAATAAAATATGGCATCAAGACGTTAGCGTTCAATGTAGCTCACTCGATGCGCACGGACACAAACGAACGGGGCCGTGCGAGTTGAACGCTTTGCGCAGTAACATTTGCAATTCTTTTTAACTCCAAAAAATAAAAATCGTTTCTCAGCAATATTTTTTCACGTTTCTTGTTTTGATGTATAGAATGCGTAACTTCAGCTTTGTCTTAGGTCTTTTTACACCCTGTATAAGGAGTACATGTAAAAGACTTCAATAGGACTTACTTGGAGGCTAATCACAATAGATCTCTAAAGGTCGCAATGATGCAAAGACACCCGAAACAATGAATAATAAATAATAATAACAGTATGAAAAGCTTTAGATATTATTACCACAGAAATAATAATGAAGAGGATAGAATTGCCTCGGTTCGAATTTACTACCGGAGAGTCGCCGCTTTATCCCCTCTACTTACTATTAATGCACGCACGCAAAAGAACGAAACCGTACTACGCAATCACGCCCACAATTTACAATTATAAACCTTACGTTTAAGAGACAGCGTTGAGTAACACTCACACTTACACAACGTCGCTCTTCATTGGTCGCGTCGGCATTATGGCTGTTATCATGTCTGTCTGTACCATGCACTTTTGTGCTAGAGAGAAGGGATATCGAAAATCACAATACATGCTGCCTATACTTTAATACGCTCTGAGTTTTTAAGGCATGAGCAGCAATGGTTATTAAGTTTTATGTTAACAACGTATATTTCATAGTGAAATATTTTCTCAATGTGTATTTCTATAAAAACAGCATTATTACATTAAAATAATACATTCGAATGAATGTGATCCCCTTACTAGTGTAATTACAGGATGAGTTTCCGCAATTACCAATGCCTCAAAACACCATTTTAAGGCATTTTTATCACACCGACGGTTCGAGCAGCTCTAAGCCGCAAGTCGCGCGCTTGTGTCCTAAAGAGTACAATCCTCTTTATTATTATTTCTGTGATTATTACCAATGGATGGCCTGATGATGACTAGAGGCAAGACACCCTTGTTTTCATACACCACGTGCTCGGCTAACTGCTTGGTAAAGGTATACGTATTTGGCATTTCGCCAATATATCTGTAAGCAAAAAAGATTAACATGACATGTAATTTCCTTCAACTTGACTCTAGACTCTAAAATTAATGATCACGTGAAGACACGTTAAATCTCTTCGACCGGTCTTTATTCGAGATTAATCCCTTATTGTATGGGACAGCAAAAAAAGCTTAGTATTCGTAGGAACTTTTTATATTATAATTGTTGTTCAAGACCTGATCATCACGTCTCAATCTAATTTCATGCCCACGTATTTGGTTAATTCTTTTTGTTTTTTAAGCACAACTCAATAGACGCAGCTCGTACTTTTCTGCAGCTAGGTATCTTGTTTGACCGCAAACCTCACAGACTAGTTCAAGTAATTTGCATGCAACTTCCGTCAAAACAATTCTACAAGATTTGCCAGAAAGTTGATTTCTTCACACTTCTAAAAACACCCAGTCAGTGGAAACTAGTCCTTGACTTTGCAGGAAATTGCGGAGGTTACTTGCCAGTGGACACTTTAAAGATTGCCTTTAAGTTATAGTTTAAAACTGAACCTTATTATTACTTACTTAGGAGTCAGAACGCGGAGGCAGTGGTTGTCGATATTCTCACACACCTCAAGGGTGTCTCTCCAGTCCGCGTGAGATGGGTACAACACCTCCTCAATCACTTCCCGGTTGGTATTGGAATATGAAGTCGATACGTGTACTAGAGACTGAAAGAAAAGTATTTGTATTAGAAGAAAAGAATTAAAGAAGGACGCTTCAAATAGACCAGGTTTTATTAAAATCACACTCACCGATAAGTTTTTCATATCCTTCGCTAAGTCCATCATTTCTTTGGTGCCTCTAAGATTTAATTTTGCAGCAAATGGTAAGGGGTCATCGAATCTGAAAGAAAGTGTATTGATTTTCAATATTCACATCACTACGGACTATTGGTGTGTGTGTAGCCGCCCCCAGTCTAGTCGTAGTCTGGTGCTCGTAGCACAGGGATATACCTTAGCTTGAGGTCGGACTATTGATGTGTCTCTGTGAGCCGCCCCCAGTACAGTCGTAGTGTGGTGTACCGTAGCTTGAGGCCAGACTACTGGTGTGCGTGTGTCTGTAAATCGGCCCCAGTCCAGTCGTAGTCAAGTGCTCGTAGCACAGGGATATACCGTAGCTTGAAGCCAGACTATTGGTGTGTGTGTCTGTGAGCCGTACCCAGTCCATTCGTTGTCTAGTGCTTGTAGCACAGGGATATGCCGTAGCTACTAGTGAAAGTATCTGTAAGCCGGCCCAGTCGAGTCGTAGTCTGGTGTTCGTAGCACAGGGATATACCGTAGCTTGAAGTCAGACTATCGATGTGTGTCTGTGAGCCGCCCCAGTCCAGTAGTAGTCTGGTGCTCTTAGCACAGGGATATTCCGTAGCTTGAGACGATATTATAGTAGAATGTGTGGGATAATAAAGTATTATAACAATTACCTTACACTTGCCGCAACATGGAAGACTATGTTTACTGTATTGACTAGAAGAGCACGATCATCTACCGAGAGACCTGGAATTACATAAAACATAAGGATATTCATATTTAAGCTTAATTAAATACATACATACATACTCATAAACCCAAAAGGGTTACGCGTTACGCAAGCCTTAAGGTTACATTTGGTTACACATAATGCCACATTTTCCAGCAAGGTAAAAAAATACTATTATTTTTTGCATTTGGGCATTGCTTTCGCTGTCTAAATTTCTCAGTGCTTGGTGCTTATGTTTTTATGGTCAACATTGTTTAATCAAATCTTTGAAATTTGCACTTCTAAGATCCGAACGAAATATTTTTGCAAATATGTGACACTTGTGGCGTAGTGATTAACGCAGCCGCCCGGATTGCGGAAGATGCTGGGTTCGATTCCCGCCTGGGAAAGGTCGATTATTTTCAGTGTATTTTTTTCTAGTTTTAAACATATTTACGCGTTTGTAAATGCATAATATTATTTCCTAACTTGTGGATAATTAAATCGTGGTGTTTTCACTTGTCTTCCGCACTCAAAAAAATCCAATCATAATTAATATTTACTTTTAGATTACGACTACGGCAAAGCTAAAAGGAAAGGTAAATAAGTCGTCAATCGATTTGACAACTTATTTATTTACCTTAATATAGGCTACATTATAACCGACTTAACAATGGGAGGAGTCAATTTTACCTTGTAAACTCTGATTTTAAACGATTTTATTCTTTTCTTTGTTCCCGTACGGGTAACAGTTTTATTAAACAATTTTTTGCTTGTTATTGAAACAAAAATTTATTTCTCCATTTTTAGTTTTGAAGACCGTTTTTTCTTCACCATGACTGTACACATAATTTTTCCTGGTGCTATTTTTACTATTCCCTACAACAAATTAGCGACATACAAGTTTTAGAAAACTCGCACGCTTCTACATATTTCAAAAGGTCATTGACGCATTGGAAGTCTTAAATTAATTAATTGTGTCCCAAGTTTTGACATTCACGACCTCTCTTCCGTTTGATATACTTAATTAAGTTAATTAATTCGTGCACTAAAAATACTGTACATATAGAGCAAAGTTGTACATTTAAGTTGATGATTCCCCATCATGTCCCAGAGACGCCCACTGTTGGATATAGGCTTCCACCAAGGATCAGTCTGATTGATCCAGCGCTGCCGGCATCCAGCGGCTTCCCGCGACCTTTGCCACCGTGTGGGGGGGCTTTTTTTTGTTTACGGGGAGGTTAAATGCATTTACGCAGTCCCTGTGGGGTGGTGCCAATCGCAGGGGATATGTGGGACTCGAGGTAAAGGCGTTCGCTCCATACCCACTAAACATCCTCCCCGGCCTGACCTTCAGTGCGCTATTACGGGACGGCTCGGGATCTGAGCGCAACTACACTGAGTTCGTCCCAACGCTGCCCGTCTAGGCACTCCATGTGCACCAATTGGTGGCCAGCAGCCACTCCTCCGCCGACGGCTGCTCGACCTGGCGCATTCTCCTGACGAGGACACCGGGAGCAGCCATCGGACCGCACCCGGGGGACTTCGGACGCGGTCGTGGCCCTGAAATGGCCGTCCGGAACTAGCCGTGGTGGGAAAACAAAAACCACTCCACTCGATGATGGCATGTGACTTTGAATGCCAAGGGGACACACTTGACATCAACAGCCACACACCCGCCGAGAAAGTTTACCCACCATTATACCAGGGTCCGCCACGAGGATGCTTCCGGACGTGGACCCCTGACGTCTCCCAGTACGTGGTCGCCACTCGAGGACCTTTCCGCCCCAACGGCCGTCAGTCCTCCTCGCAATGTGTGCCCTCCCTACTGCGACTTAAGGTTCGCAATTCTTCGGGCTATGTCGGTGACCCTATTTCTCCAGCGGATCTCATCATTTATGACTAGGCAGGGAAACTCCGAGCATAATTGTCCATTCTATGTTTTGTTCGTCCAGCTTAATAGATCAAGCTGTGTACACTTATAAGGGATCATTGTCTAGAACTAAATATCAGTATATTTTAATGTTGTAAATGTAATAGACAGTAATCTGTTAGTGTACCAAATTTAGATAAATAAATTGCTCTTGGAGACTTATAATGAGGCCCATTGTAAGCACATTATTAACTCATATAATGTCACCACCGAGGGGCTCGAGCCTACCCCACATTAGGGGCGATTAGGCCTCAGTCAACCACGCTGGCCAAGTGCGGGTTGGTCCACTTCACACACAACCTATCAATTTCTTCATAGGTGTGTGCAGGTTTGCTCACGATGTTTTCCTTCACCGTAAAAGCGTCGATTAAACCTACATATGAATTCAAAATTTGAAATCACATTGGTACGTGGCGGGGATCGAACCAGTGTCTCCCGGGTGCGAGACGACGTTCTTACGCACTACGCCACCGACGCATTGTAAGCATTTACGATGATTTCCCAAATGAGAATAATTTTAAATATCTTTTTATTATCCTATTAATATTATAAGCACGAAAGTTGTATGTATGGATGTGTGTTTGTAACACATTCACGCAAAAACTGCTGAATGGATGATCATAGACTTTAATTTATACTAATCCCGCGCAGACGAAGTCGCGGGCAGAAGCTAGTTATAATATAAAGACTTCTAAAATTCATAGCACATTACGGCGTCATCCTAATTGCGTTACTTCAGTATGTAGGTCACCTGAGGCGTCGAATGTGATATACCGTCGCGGGCGCAAAATGCATCTATCTGCAGTTTTGAATCGGCGAAGCAAAATGCGTCACCGCTAAATAAAGGCATTGAGATGTCACCCGCTCCACGCTCCCCTGATCTCTACCCCTTATGCCGGTGCTGCCTCTTTTTAACCGACTACAAAAAAGGAGGAGGCTCTCAATTAGTATTCATCTATTTTTTTTACGTATTTCGCCCATATATCTTCTAGTAATCGGGGAATATTATAATCAATAAATTCTTGAACAGTGTAGAATGTCCGATCAATCAACTGTAGTGTCCTTTTAAACTCATTAAAATTCATACTTTTTATTTCTTGAGGAATCTTAATGTATAGTTAGAAAGTGATACACATGTTTTAACCGTAGTTTACTAAGCAAGCACTTTTTGGAACTAATACAGAGTTTAAAAGACATGAACAGTCAAGCGAGAACTATGTATTCAATACATCGAAATAAGAAACATTTCAAAAAACAATTGCTAGGAAATGATTTTAATTCCGCATCGCAAAACCGCGATAATTTTGCGAGACGGCGGGCGGCCCCGTTCGTTTGTGTCCGTGCGCATCGAGTTACATTAAACACTAACGTTTTGAACCCATTTTTGTGACGTTCGTGTTCGTTAACGTAAGCCCCAAGCACTGAGAAATTTTGACAGCGAAAGGATAACGCAGCCGCCCGGATTGCAGAGGATGCTGGGTTCGATTCCCGCTTGGGGCAGGGCGATTTTTTTCAGTGTATTTAGCCTCGACTTATGTAAATAATATTAACATACGAAACGTAACACTCTCTCTCTTTCTGTCTTCACCAACTTACAACTCCCTCCCCCCCTCAAAAGTTTTACTTCAATAAGTAAAAAAAAAACATACCAAATCCCTCGTCCATCACATCTCCAGAGACGACGAAGACTTTCTTCTCGAACAATCCTGGTCTGTCGCGTCTGAGACGATCGTAACACTGAAATGAAAAAAAAATACTGTCATCATCATCATCATCAAATGAAGAATTCAATAATTAAGGACTTTGAGGGTACCGTACTCTTTGAAGCGTCGGTGGCGTAGTGCGTAAGAGCGTCGTCTCCCACCCGGGAGGCACTGGTTCGATCCCCGCCACGTACCAATGTGTTTTACAATTTTGAATTCATATGTACGTTTAATCGACGCTTCTACGGTGAAGGAAAACATCGTGAGGAAACCTGCACACACCTAAGAAGACATTCTTAGGTGTGTGTGAAGTTGACCAACCCGCACTTGTCCAGCGTGGTTGACTAAGGCCTAATCGGCCCTAACGTGGGGTAGGCTCGAGCCCGAGGTGGGGACATTATATGAGCTGTTGATGATGATGATGAGGGTACCGTACTCGCATAGTTTAAGCACAGTCTATACAGGGTGCCTGGAAATACACTATCATCCTTTTAAAATAAAACTATACTCGTGGTTCACAATCGGGTGTAACAAGACCTATGACAAAGCCAAGAACTACGTATTCCGCTCATCATTAGGACCATTTTTTTTTCTAGATTATTTATAGCTGGGAAATTAATAGTTATGAAGTTATTGAAGGTCAAAGTTAAATTTATTTTTCAAAATTTTTATGAAAACAAATTGAGAACATTATTTCTTAATTTTTGTCCAACGAAACATTATCAAATTTTTTATTATTTCATACCAAAAAATGGCTTTGAAACGTCAGCGCTCAATGTAACCACTCGATATCGGGGCCATTCAACTCAGCCGACCGAACGTCGCGCACGTCTTTGATGTTTTTTTACTCCAAAAAATAAAAAGGGATATTTTTTTGTTTTGATGTACCTATAGAATCCGTAGGCTTCGGCTTTGTATGAGCCAATCAATTGACATAAAAAATCAGATGTTTCATACAAGAGTGTACCTATGCAACCTAAATGTATGAAACAGCAAATGGAATCCCCCTAATAATAATAATTTATATCCAATAAAGAAGAACACAATACATACAAAAATCGGGAGTGGTCTTTCTTGACTTTCTCGTATACCGGAAACGACTCAAAGGTTGATAGAAACCTTATATTTTGATGTCATACATGCATGTTACATTTTGATCACCCATCCGAGTACCGACCGCGTACTTGGTTGCTTAACTTTCGTGATCGGCGGCTCAAAAGTTGATAGAAACCTTATATTTTGATGTCATACACGCATGTTAAATTTGGTTGCAATAAGTTAAAGCATGCTCGAGTTATCGTGCTACGCACAGACACACACACAGACATAGGTAATTCCAAAAAAAAAATTTTTTGGACTCAGCTAGGGAGGTCCAAAACGTGTAAATCCGTCAAAATCTCAAGGTCAAATTTTTTGACGATTACAAGACTTCCTCTATTACACTACGTTCGAGAAGGCAATAAAAATGCAGTTACAAAGATAAAATTTACAATCTAGGAACCTGAACTAGGATATTCCTGTGTTTCCAGCAATCACGTCTAAAATAAGTGTAGAATACTAAATAATCTTCAGAAATTTATCTCTATATTACAATTTATAATCTTATAATAAAATAACATACTGTGTACCAATGAAATAAAATACGTAAAACAAATTTGTGATTGAAGTAAGTGAAAAGTAAAAAAAAAAAAAAGTTAATAAATTCTCTGTATCTTCATAGGACATCTTTTGAAGGCCATCTTGAAGGGTTTCCTTATAGTTATTGAGTTATTATAATTCAGGGGATAAATCTTTAATATTGAATTAAATCTGTTATATAGAAGAGGTCCTAAAAATGTATAAGATGTAGTCGAAAAAGCGTGTTTTGATAATAAACTACTCGTATAGGTATGTCGTTGTGAAATATAGGTCAGTTCCTATAATTAGGTTTAATTAAGCCAAATAAACACGGCAAAAATTCGAATACTCAGCGAATTCCAAAACTTACCATAGAGGAGTATAAATCAGCCAATCTGTCCTCAGGACTGACTCCCTTCTTCGGCCTTACAAGCAAATAAATTCTTTCTAAACTTGAGCAGGAATACAACAGCTTCTCAATCAGAACCTTCCCCATGAACCCTGAAACAGGAAAGCGTTTTAGTCATCATCATCATTTCAATGGGCCTCATAAGAAGGCTCAAAGTCACTCAAAGGAGAAAGCTATGCTCAGAGTTTCTCTGCGTGATCATATTAGTCTAATAGACCCGCAGAAGATTTAGGTTATTGTCATAGCGCAAAGAATTGCAATCGTTAAGAGGTAGTGGGCAGGGCACATTGCGAGGAGAACTGACGGCCGTTGGAGCGGAAAGGTCTTCGAATGGCGGTCGCGCACCGGGAGACGCAGCGTTGGTAGGCCTTCTTAAGGTGGACCGACGACGTTCTGATAAAGTTCGCAAGAAGCCGCTGGATGAAGGCAGAAGACTGCATCATTTCAGGGAGCCACTGTTGGACGTATGTCCTGCGCTGCTCGAATCCAGCGGCTTCCTGTGACCTTTACCAGATCGTTGGTGGGGAACGTCTTTATTTTACAGATAGATGGAATTTGCACAGTCAGCTCAGATAGTTGGGGTAAGAAAAGGTTTGTATAATACGAATGAAAAGACGTTTGAATAATACGAATTAACGTTGCTAAACGCTTATAAAAGTATTTGAATATAATTAAAAGGTTAAACATTAAATTAAACATTTATACAATAATACTTTTGAATGTTGACAACAACCAAGACTCATATTCGGCTGGGTTCACATCACATTGCACAATACACCGCACGTTTTTAGCAGTAAATATTCGATTTCACAGCACAAACTGCGGGCCGTTGCCACGATTTTTATACGTTTACAAAACGTAGTCGACGGTGCGTGCTCTGATTCTTTTTTTTTCTCCCCCAAACCCCCATATGCTCCCCGGGGGAGCAAAAGACAGAGCAGCGAAAAGAGTCAGACGAACGTTTCAGAAAAACGAGGGTGGGAGGGGTGAGTCCTCATGGCTACCCTAAGGCCGGCCCTAGGGTTATGTCGGAGTCCTACCGACTAAACACCCCCTTATTGCCTATTGTCAAAGTGGCTATAAGGCTATCTGAAGCAGCCCTACTTACCTCAAGAGAGAGGGAAGTAGTGCTGTGATTGAAAAATCTATGATTTTCTGTGTACCACGATTTGTACAGGACGCTATTCCTTCCGTCGTGTCGTGCAATTATTTCTCAGGAAAACGTCAAAAGTGCCGAAAATAATTAGGTTCTCAAATTTGGTCCAGTTCAACCCAATCAAGACACAAGTTTGCGCGTTTACTGCAAAAGAATGCTGAAACTGTTCACAGGTGTGTTGGAGGACGCGTTTAAGCTGGACTGGACAGGACTTGGCATCAACATAAATGACGAGTACATGACTCACCTTCGTTTTGCAGATGATATCATAGTTATGGCTGAGACCTAAGAAGACCTGGGCACAATGCTCGACGATCTCTGTAGAGTCTCCCAACAAGTGGGTCTTAAAATGAACAGAACATGGACCAAAATCATGTCGAATTTCCATGTCGCACCCACTCTTGTAAATGTTGGAAGCTCTACACTGGAAACTGTCGACGATTATATTTACCTGGGACAAACAGTCCAACTGGGTAAGTCCAACATCCAGAAAGAGGTCAATCGACGAATCCAACTCGGATGGGCAGCGTTCGGGAAGCTACGCGGCATATTCTCGGCCCATCTACCACAGTGTCTTAAGTCGAAAGTCTTTAATTCGTGTGTGTTGCCAGTGATGACCTATGGAACTGAAACGTGGCCGCTTACAATGAGCCTCATAAGAAGGCTCAAGGTCACCCAAAGGGCAATGGAGAGGGCTATGCTCGGAGTTTATCTGCGTGATCATATCAGAAATGATGAGATCCGCAGGAGAACCAAGGTCACCGACATAGCCCAAAGAATTGCGTAGCTTAAGTGGCAGTGGGCAGGGCACATTGCGAGGAGGACTGAGGGCAAAGGAAAGGTCCTCGAGTGGCGACCACGTACCGAGAAACGCAGCATTGGTAGGCTCCACAAGGTGGATTGACCTAGTAAAGGTCGCGGGAAGCCGCTGGATGCGGGCAGCGCAGGACCGACCGGTTTGGGCATTCTTAGGGGAGGCCTATGTCCAACAGTGGGCGTCTCTCGGCTGAAATGATGATGAAGCGACAGGTCAACGTTTCTACACTCAGTATATGTGCCATTACCTGGCGACTACTTATTCGTTAAGATTCATCACACAAAAACGTGCAGAAGGAGCAATGCAATGTAAACCTAGTCTTACTTCTTAGTAAATTTGTAAGAATATATTAAAAAGTAACGTCAGTAGAATGCCTACGATTTGAATTGTAAATGATAATTTGGAATACGTTCTCTAATACTGTCTACAATAATATCCTGTTTAATAAAATTTTGTAAACAAATGACATCAATCACACACACATCACGCATCAACAGTTCATATAATGTCCCCACCGAGGGGCTCGAGCCTACCCGACATTAGGGGCGATTAGGCCTTAGTCAACCACGCTGGCCAAGTGCGGGTTGGTCGACTTCACACACAACCTAAGAATTGCTTCATAGGTGTGTGCAGGTTTCCTCACGATGTTTTCCTAGTAAAAGCGTCGATTAAACGTACATATGAATTCAAAATTGTAAAACACATTGGTACGTGGCGGGATCGAACCAGTGCCTCCCGGGTGGGAGACGACGCTCTTACGCACTACGCCACCGACGCTCATATGACATCAATCAACCTTCATGAATTTTATAATGATTCTATGGTGATAGGTTAAGTGACTGAATGCTTGGAGGTCTCTACTTTTCTAATTGGGTACTCCTTATATGGTCATATGTTGTTTTTTTTAATGTAATTGATATAAAACTTTGTTTAGGATAAAATTTTGCCCTAAAATGTTGCAGTGCCCTTGCAGGGCGTAACATGTATACTTTGACTGTTATTGTATCATCTTTGCCGTATTGTGGCATGCAATAAAGAAATTTGATTTGATTTGACAAATTTGTAAAGTTTTGTATATCTGTGTGTCTGTCTGTAATATCGTAGCTCCTAAACGAATGGACCTATTTTGATGCGGTTTTTTCGTTCGAAAGCTGACGTGATCGAGATGGTTCTTAGCTACAATTCATCAAGTCTTTCTTGACTGATATTCAAGAAAAATGTAATTTAAGTACCATATATATCTATCGGAATTAGGGCTCGCGAGTAATTTAAAAATATTGAAATAATAACAAAATTTAAAATTTTAAGTACAGAGGCAGACTCGTCGCTATTGTTTATAGAGGCAGATTTTTTAGAAAAACTGAAATCATCTTCAGCTATAGAATAAATTTGCCGAAAATAGGCAACAAAAGCGTATATTTGAATTTTTGGGCTATAATATTTATTTTTATTTAATGCAAGCATTTTTATTTCTTGTGAGAAATCTTTGCCCTTCATTAGGGCCCCGCAACTAATTTTGATACAGGGCACGCTACGCTACTGTTTTAACCTGACCATTTTTAAAGATGTCTTCTTTCAAAAACGTTTCTTAATTCCTTGACTTAAGGCTGAACTTACCTGTGCCGCCTGTGATAAATATAGTCTTCCCTTTGAAGTACTCTTTGATTGTAGGCACATCTGACAAGTCTCTATCTTCTAAAAATCCCATTTTGGCGGGTATTTCTGCAAAAAAAAGATTTGTTTTAATTATTTCTTTATGAGTAGCATTATTAGAAGTCAAAAGACTCGAGTTTTTCCTATCGCTATCGAACACGTGATATCAAAGCGCGTTGTTATGAAGGCAGACTATCAAATGCTGACAGTCACTTTCTGATTTAAATGATTGTGTAATAAAAATTCAAGTTAATGCGGTGTCACTGTTATAATAAAAGAATATATCATATGCGGTGTAAAAGACATGAACAGTCAAACGAGAACCATGTATTCTATACATCAAAATAAGACACATTTCAAAAAATTTATTGCTGGGAATGATTTTTATTTTTTGGTGCTAAATAATATTGCAAATTGTACTGCGCAACGTAAAGCGCTCAACTCGCACGCAACTCGCAAAACTGTGATATTGTTGCAAGACGGCGGCCCCGGTCGTTTGTGTCCATGCACATCGAGTGAGCTACATTGAACGCTAATGTTTTGAAGCCATTTTTTGTTATGAAATACTAAAAAAAAATATAACGTTTCTTTGTACAATAATTAAGAAATAATGTTTAGAATATGTTTTCATAAAGAAATGAAAAAAAAATATGACTTTGACCTTCAATAAAATCGTAACTATCAATTTCCCAGGTATAGTCTAAAGGAAGAAAAATGTTATGATGGTGAGCAGAATACATGGTTTACATTTGACCGTTCATGTCTTTTACACCCGTTATATTCAAGCATATACAATAATTATGTCGCAGGTCGGAAAGATGCAAAAGAGTTAGAGAATTGATCCCTAAGTGTTTTTTTCTTAGTTGCTTAAAAAAATGCAAGTTAAAAATCGGTTTAGCTAAAAATTTATAAAACCCAATGACGTACAATATATAGACGGGTTTTACACGAACAAAATTGTATTTTAAAGTGGCGCAAAAGTAGTCCTATGTCTACGTGCTGTTATTTATTTACATAGTTCGCGAAAAGAAAGTGACAAATGATTAGGCAAACCTGTTATTAGTAAGAGATGAATATACCTCATGAGTTACGTATCGGTTGCTGCTTAGCGCTCATTGGCGCGAGCGCGCACCAATACCGATAACAGAGGATGTTCGCGCGCTTTTCGTCAACAACAGTCAAATTAATTAACTAAATGAAATTGAAATTATTTATAATAATAGTAATATAAAAAAAACTGTACTTTCGAATAATATGACACGTTTTTATTGTCTCAAATTATTAGCGACCGCGAGGAAGATCAAGGAAAACAGTGATATCAGTGATATCGCTTATATCACTGATATCACTGTTTTCCTTGAGTTTACTGGTAAAATTTACAAGAATAACAAAAGGTAAAAAATACATTGATGTTCAATAAAAAGTGTGGTAAACATAACTTAATAAAAAAAACTGTATGAAAAAGAGGTTTTGGTTTGCCACATTCTCCCCGCTCGTGTGGCAATACGCTAGTTTGGGTGAAGATGGCAATCCGTTAAACTAAAATGGAATGACCTATATAGTTATCTTAACGTAAGATACGGAGAATCAGAGTACTCTGGCACAAGTATATGTTTACCTAAAAGAGTGCTTCAATCTATATTTATGTTACCGGCCAAACCCGATTTTAGGATAAACTAATTTTTCCTAGGCCAAACCAGTTTACTAACCTACCCATCACTCAGCCATGTAGGTTCAATAACCTACCCATCACTCAGCCATGTAAGAGACTCTCCCAAAAAAACTGTGCACTCCGCCTGGTCATAAAAAAATAACCTTAACCTACCCATCACTCAGCCATGGTAAGTGCTAAATCGCATACAGGGCTAATTGGTTTGGCCTACGAAAAACTAGTATATCCTAAAATCGGGTTTGGATGGTAACATATATAAAATTCAAAGTACTGACTGAGACATCAACGCATAGCCCAAACCGCTGAACTTAGAGACTTAGAGACTTGAAATTTTGCACACAGATACCGTATACAGAGTAGGCATCCACTAAGAAAGTTTTTTATGGAAATTCCACCCCTAAGGGGGTAAAATGTCCACGCGGACGAAGTCGCGGGCGGAAGCTAGTAACTTAATAAAGTTTTAGGTTAAAGAGTAAATATTTTTCATTTTAATTTTTCATCTTTATCTACGATACGATCTATGCAAAGTACCCCCCTTGCTTACAACATTGACAACCCTAGCAGTTTCATCTCCTCTTAGGAAAGCACTGGTTATACGCCCTTAGGCCACACTCCTCGAGGTAATCTTTCGTCTGCGTCACACCAACGGGCAAGGTGTCGCTGGCGGCGGTGGATGGTTGTGGAGCAGCTGGAGGACCTCTCGAACCCAGCGGGAGCAAAGACAGAAGGAGTAATTGCTTCTTACTCTTCCGTAGTTGCGCTAAGTGCCGTTTCACTATGAATACTAGGCGAAGCGTCGGTGGCGTAGTGGCGTAGTGCGTGCTTATTAATGCTTCTAATACATATGTTTTCTTTCTTTCTTTCTTTCTAAGGGCGCTGTCTCCCACCCGCGAGGCACCGGTTCGAACCCCGCCACGTACCAATATGTGTTCAAATTTTGAATTCATATGTACGTACAGCCGAACCAACTGAATCATGACCCACTTGGCCGCTCATTCCTTTAGAATCATAAATTTAGTTAGGTTTTTTTCGCTATCATGCGTGTTGCACTTAGAACGTATTAAATTTCAATAAAAATGCGTCATTACGGGTCAGAGATCTGTGCAATTTCAATCTTTATTATCACTGCACTAAACTCTCAATAGGAATTTTAAATAAGATGTCGTTCATAAACTAAACTCTTTTCATTGCAGAAAAATGAAAAACTATAATATTTTTAAAAATAAAATGACGTTATGTGTCAGATGTCAAGTAGTAGTCTGAAAACAATTTTAAAAAGCCATAATACAAAATTTAGTTGAATCAAATAAAAATCTTAGACTATATTATAAACAAATCGTATAATGGCCAATTTGGTAGAGCAAAGAGCTCGGATTGTAGTGCTCCATTCGTACAAACTTTTTCGTGCAATACTCAAATACTCCGATCTATTTATCATAGCGATCATAGCCTTGTCAGGGACTGTCAGTGTCTAATAAATTGATAACAGGTTCGTTACATAAGATATGTATGTTGAAGCAAATTTCAACCTACTTTGTATAGAATAACTGTAGGAAAATGATCTTAAGGTGGGTCATGATTCAATTTGGTCGACTGTACAGTCGACCAAATTGAATCATGACCCACCTTAAGATCATTTTCCTACAGTCACTCAATACAAAGTAGGTTGAAATTCGCTTGAACATACATTTCTTAAGTAACGAACCTGTTATCAATTTATTAGACACTGACATTGTCTAATAAATATGGCCTTTCAAAATTTTTTCAACTACTACTTGACATCTGACACATAACGTAATTTTATTTTTAAAAATATAATAGTTATTCGTTTTTCTCAACAGTGAAAAGAGTTTAGATTATGAATGGGATCTTATTTGAAATTCTAATTGAGACTTTAGTGCAGTGATAACAAAGATTAAAATTGCATAGATCTCTGACCCGTAATGACACATTATTATTCATATTTAAAAGGTACTAAGTGCAACACGCATGATAGCGAAGAAAACCTAACTAAATTTATAATTGTAAAGGAATGATCGGCCAAGTGGGTCATGATTCAGTTGGTTCGACTGTACATTCGAAAATCGGAATTTTATGAATAGCGGCTAAAAAGTTCCTCAAAAAACCGCGGTTTCTCTGACCAGACGTGTCCAGGAGCATCACATGGATATAATATACAAGATGTCCCGGCCACGCGTTGCTGTGGTAATATTATACTACTGTCCTATAGTTGTTCAGAGGGGGAGGTGGTCGAGCTGAATCTCGCCCAATCTCACGTGGGAGAGAGGGGGTCTCCCAAATATCAGGTACCAACCTAATTTTTTTTTTATACTAAACCTCAGACCAAGAAAAGACTTTTTTATTGGTCTGAGAACTAAACGAATCAGCTTATATAAAATAGCGCTTCGTCCCCGTTTTCGATCGCGTGAAAATGTTTAGAAAATAAAATACGTATCACTGTAAAAACTAAAAACACAGCATTTTTCCGTTGAAAAAATTATTAAAATCGGTCCAGCAGTTTTTTAAAGATCTAAATTATTACATAACTTTTTTGTCCTTTTTATTAAAAAATATCAATTTATTCAGAAAATTGACTTGAAAGCGACTTCTGGATAAATTATTACGCACTAATGTATTGAAAAAATCCTACCTTTTTAATAAGCAAAAAGAAACTCGCACAGCACCAAAGAGTTCTCACTACGCGCCACCAAAAAGTCTATGAGCAAATCTCTTCGATTTTCAAATTAAATTCGGTAACACAAAATGGCGTCGATCGTTCTGAATGGTTTTGACAACGTCACATCGCTACGTTGTTTCGCGGTCAAATGTCGACGGTTATTCCGTGCGGTGATTATTAAGAATATTAATTAGGTGTAGTGATGACAATGGTTCATAAATGTTTCTTTAATTACACGTTAAAGTCGTCAAATTTTAATGCGTCATCTATTTTTAAACGGCAACTTGATACCTAGACTCATATATGTATTACAAATTAACACCAATGAAATAGCCAATGGAAGATATATATATTAATTTAAGCACTACGTTCACTGCTCAGGAAATTGACATGTTATTTTTAGCATATAACCTTTTTTACTTTCTCGTATACGGAGTATAGAGGAAGTCTTGTAATCGTCAAAAATTCGACCTCGAGATTTTGACGGATTTACACGTTTTGGACCTCCCTGAGTCCAAAAATACTTTTTTGGAATTATGTCTGTGTGCGTGTCTGTGCGTTAGCACGATAACTTGAGTATGCTTTAACTTAATAAATAATAATAAATAAAGTATTTAAAATACAGAAAAAATGTATAAGAGCCATTTGTGGTGCTGGCCCATTGGACAGTTGTCGACCGTTATTCAGGAGGTTAAAAGTATTGACACTCACTGGTCTATATATATTGGAAGTAGGGAGTTTTGTCCGAAAACAGCCTCATTTCTTTGAACGTCAAAAATGTGTTGACCTAAGACTTAGGCCGAGAGATCCATATAAAGTCACGCTTCCGAATTGTAATAGCACATTCTTCAAAAGAAACTGTTATGTGATGTCTGTTAAAATTTACAATAAAATACCTATTGAAATAAGACAATTACCTACAAATCTCTTTTTGAAAAAACTGCGAGACTGGTTAATTGAAAATTGTTTCTATAGTATTAATGAATATATTGTTGCGACTACATAATTAATTCTAAATGACATTACTTTTAATTTATTTGACCTATAATAAATATTTTATTTTATTTTTATTTGTAGTATGTACCTAGTAATAATTTGACATGAAATAACAATAAATTTGGCATCCAATAGTAATAATTTGACAAATCATTTAAATAACTTATGTAATGTAATTTCAAATCCTAAATCCATAATATTTGCATGCTATTTAAGATGGCTAAATAGGTTAAGCTCCTAACATGTTCTTAAGATCACGATTTGTATACCTACCCTATTTAAAGCAAATAAATTATTATTATTATTATATTATTATTATTATTGCAAACAAATTTAACATGCATGTATAACATCAAAATATAAGGTTTCTATCCACTTTTGAGTCGTCAATCACGAAAGTTAAGCAACCAATTTATTTATTTATTCGGTCAACAAAACAGATAACGGGTAACACTTAGACTAAGCACTGAAGTTTTGTTCTAGATTGCTATCCTACTTTATGTTAACACATCAATATATTGGATAATCTGTTAGTAAAGACTTGCTTACAAATAAAGTTAGTATCTTATATTTTATTTTATAAGGGACAATGCAGTTGCTTTATAGATTTTTTAAATCTTCCAAATTTGTGGTTGAAAATATCAAAATCTTTATTATTATGAATTTGAATAGCCATCTCATTGTAAAGTCGACACATTCTAGAAAATTGCGTGGTCGGTACTCGGATGGGTGACCAATATTTAACATGAATGTATGACATCAAAATATAAGGTTTCATCAACTTTTGAGTCGTTCCCGGTATACGAGAAAGTCTAGGGGAGACCACTCCCGATGTTTATGTTAGGGAAGAGGGCGCAGTTTAGAACAGGGGTAGATTGGCAGACAAGCATATGGCCTACCTGGTAGTAAGCAGTCACTGTAGCTTATAGAGTCTATCCTAGTGGAGACTGGTTCGGCGCGTGGCAGCCATTGGTCCACGGGGAAGGGGTTCGCCCGTCGACCAATGACAACCTTACTGACCAACATCACCCGGCGGGTCTATTCCGCATTGTCATCCTGGGGACTAATATGATATGCCCTCCATGCCCAGTAATTACACTGGCTACCTTTCCCTTCAATCCGAAACACAGTGAACTGCTTCACGGCAGAAATAAGAAAGGCGATGGACGCCACTTAGTAAGTTAGGGGTGAGTAGGTTAGGGAAACAACTCCTCAGAACCGACAGACCGCGTTAAGGGCCCGTTGTTTCATCGATAGTTAACTCTACTATTAGTCAAAAACCGTTAGTTAAAATAGCAAATGGTTAAAAATAACAAAATACTGTTGTTTGATGAATAGTTAAAGTTACTATGGTTAAAATCGGCGACCAATAGTTAAAAAAGTTAACCACTCGTGGACGGAGTAGTTAACTTTGACCATTTGATAGAAAGTCATTGCGTAACGTGTTTTTAATAGAATAAAATGAATTTAAATGAAGTAAGACACTGAAGATTCAGAAAGCTCCTCTGACTACGAAATTATTATAGAGTATTTATTGAATCGCTGGCTTAAAAAGTCAGAATTGGTCAGCTAGATATTCGGTATGAAGTAGATTTATTTGATAGATATAGAATGTCGTAACAATCTGTGCTTTGGTGAGTAGTTAGTTATGTGGTTATACGGTAGCTACGAGAAATAATAAAAAAAAAAAATTTTTTTTTCAAATAAAAAAAAATCTTTATCTCCAACCTAAGTAGTGCTGCTATCCACCATAACCGTAAAAATCCCAGAATGCCTGTAGTTTTTACACAAAAAAATGTCATAATATGACCGAAGGACCTAAGACGTCACGCTGTAATGGCGGTCATAAAATGACCGATCCCTGTACGCGTATTTACGTGCGTTCTCTCCTCCCGAATCTTTATTGTTGTTTGTGACTTTTGACTAGGCGAATAGTACTGACTTTGAATAAATGCCACGGTCTCTTTTGACATGTGTTGTAAGTTGTAATAATATCTACGTACCCCACATAATTCTTTTCCCATCACGCTTTTAAAGTGACAACAGAAATGACTATTGTTAAATTTAACTATAGTTAAAATTATGTTGAGACAACGCATTTCTCTTTTAACTATTTGTCGGTAACTATTGTTACTTGACCAGTAGTTAACTTAACTAATAGTAAATTTTAACTGCGTTTCAAACAACGGGCCCTAAGTGACGCAACATCGCAACGTTAGAGATGCGGGTTGCGCGACCCTGCAACCTAACAAGGATCAAACAAGTACTTGACGGAACCACCCCAGAGGTGCGAGCAATAACGCACCGTACTTGCGGATTATAAAGCAAGCACAGTTGACCAGGCGTGAAAAAAGGTCGCACGCTGTGACGCCGAGTTTCCGTGAAGCTGTTTTTTATGGATGGGAGACCGAAATTTTTCCAACTCGACTGACAACATTTCAAAAAACAAATTATGATAATTACAGTAAATTAAATAACCAACACCCTGAATACAGGTGGATTGGGATCGGCTGAACAGTTAAAACTGTTCAGGTATACAATATCAAACTTCATATTTTTTCGCTTGCCTGAACAGGTGGAAACCTGCGCAGTTCTGCGCCATACACGCTCGTGTTTACCTGAACAGTTCACCTGAACAGTTAAAACTGTCTTGTAAACCTGAGCGTGGGTGGCCTGCTATGGTGGCCCCGAGTGGGTAGGAGAAAGGAAAAGAGTGTATAATATAGGTAAGTACTCACATCTTATAATAATTAAATTTCGAAGTCGGCTATTTAGACACAAAACCTTTTTACTGTCTCACAATAAGAACTAAACACACATTTTTTCTATCACTGCATTCCAGCTCCCGAATAGTCCTTGCCACTTAGAAAATAGAGGACACTTTACTTTGTCACTTTAAACTTATAACAATATACTATTAGAATAATAATAAAGTATGCAGTTTGTCCCACAGTCGTGGCGTACGAGCGTTTTATCAATAACTAACTTTAAATTGCATCGTCAATATAGTTTAGGGGCTAGCGAGCATTTTGTATAAGGTGAGGTAAACAGCTCGAACTGCCGAGTTGTTTTATTTGTTTGTATGTTTTTTTTCTCTGTATATTTTATGTAACAGCCATAAAATATATAGAGATATTGCAAGCGCCCTTCGTAACGCTTTATTTTGCATCCCTCGGGAGCAATTGAGAAAAAGAAAAAAAAGTGAAGTACCTATGTGACTAAATAAGGCTAAGAGTAGGAGTGCAACCGTTCGCAATCTGACCCCATAACACCCACAATTCCAGGTATTTGAAATGGCTTAGTTGATAATTTTCCTCGATCAGTGCTTCAGGTAGGGCGCGCCCCAACGATGTTCTCGTGGGTAATGCACTTACGTGGCACTTGCGTCAACATCTGTAGGCCTATTCGCTAACTTCTTTTGACAGATGAAAGTGATGATGACTAAGTGATTTACATATCCATTGCCGTTTTACACGACACGCTATTATGGCACTTGTCGTGTGAAAACAGCAATGGACATATAATTCACTCAGTGATCATCACTTTCAACTGTCAAAATAAGTTAGCGAATAGCCCCGCTGGCCACTAGGAGTCACACTCAGTTCCCTTTCTTCTATTTCACAACGAAATTAGCGGTAACAAAATTAAGTAAGCGGAGCGATAACGAAACGTACTAACTCAGCCATCTTACAGAAAGGCACACCGCATACGACACTTTCTGCAGCGCCCTCTCCCGGCGCGGCGTTTCATCTAACTGGAGCCGCCGGATGGGAAACAATTTGGAAAAAGGGAAACTGGGCCCCGATCGCTGTAAATCATTTCAAGATGAAGCGCAAATGGAACACAGACGAAACGCAACTTTTCGATGTTTTCGTATCGCGGTGTTGATTTGACAGATGCTGCGAACGCATGTCGAACGCAGATGAAAAACAAACGCTGTCAAAGTTACGTTTATGTTACATTTCAAAGGACGCTACTTTTTCTCAAACGTTGCACGAACGTACACTAGGGTTGCATCTCTAATATTTATAATACCCAGAGATGTACAAAATACTTTTAAAAATGTATTTAAATACAAAATGCAAATACTTTTCTAATTTAGTATTTCAAATGCAAAATACAAAATACTTTTACTTTTTGTATTTAAATACTAAATACAAATTAGGTATTTTCAAAATAATTTATTCAAATAAAATACTTTCATATGGAATGATAATAATAATAATTTCACTGTTGGACATAGGCCTCACCCAAGGATCTCCAAACCGGTCGGTCCTGCGCTGACCGCATCCAGCAGCTTCCCGCGACCTTTACCATATTGTCAGTCCACCTTGTTGGGGGCCTATCAACGCTGCGATTCCCGGTACGTGGTCGCCAGTCGAGGATCTTTCCGCCTCAACGGCCGTCAGTACTCCTCGCAATGTGCCCTGCCCACTGCCACTAAGGTTCGCAATTCTTTGGGCTATGTCGGTGATCTTGGTTCTCCTGCGAATCTCAACATTTCTGATATGATCACGCAGAGAAACTCCAAGCGTAGCTCTCTCCACTGCCCTTTGGGTGACCTTGAGCCTTCTTACGAGGCTTATTAGAAGCGGCCACGTTTCGGTTCCATAGGCCATCACTGGAAACACACACGAATTAAAGAATTTCGTCTTGAGACACTGCGGTAGATGGGCCGAGAATATGCCACGTAGCTTCCCGAACGCTGCCCAGCCGAGTTGGATTCGTCGATTGACCTCTTTCTGGCCCAGGTCTCGACAGAATCGAAGGCTTTCTCATAGTCCAAAAACGCTAAGCATAATGGCAGATTATACTCTTCGGTCTTCTGTTTAATTTGGCTCTTGAAAAAACAAGACAGGTGTGGTTGATGTCACGTAAAGCTGTCCATAAACGTTTTCAATTGCGGCCAAAAGCTTAGGTTGCGATAAAACGATTCTGCCGTCCTCTGTCTTCATCTTCGTCAGCAAGCTCTCTCCACGCGCCAGATCTCTAACGAACACTTTGGAGCCTTTGTTCTTCTCGAAGACCTCTTTAATACGTTCCGTATTAAATTGGCGTATGTCAAGAGTTAGGAACTTAAAGATCTGTTTAGTGAGCTGCCGGCGCCGACGAGCGTCTTCAGAGCACTGCAGAAACATTTCACATCTTTCCTCAATCAGCATTAACGTAAGCTCTGAGATTATTTGTCTTTTTTGGCACAGCGGGGATTAAAGATCTTTGAATCCACCGTAAGGACAGCTTCTACGAACCTGTCATTGCATTGTCCACATCTATGCAGTCCTCCAGGCATTCGAAACAATTTTGTAGTTCGAGTTGCAAGTGTTCGGGGTTTGGAACCTTTTGGATTTGACCTTGAGATTCAATGTGCCTGTTACCAAACGGTGATCGCTTCCCGCGCTTAAACTTAGCAGTGCTGCAGAACCTACTTTAAGTCAAAAAGTATTTTGTATTTTACAAATACAAAATACGTCTCGTATAGTATTTCAAATAAAATACAAAATACTTTTAAAAAAAAGTATTTTAGTACAAAATACAAAATACGTATTTTGTATTTGGTATTTGTATTTTAAATACAAGTATTTAAAATAAGTCACAACTCTGATAATACCCTTGTGTTCTAGCTGCGTTTCATCTTAGCTTACGCGTAAACTTTAGCGCGATACGGAATTTCACATTGACTGGAACTCAAATAGAACGCAAATGCAGCTGGAACAAAAACGGAACGAAGATAATTATTTGTGTTTTACACTACCGCGATCGTTACCCTGGAAGGATTGGTATGATGTTTATACACCGACCCCAAATAAAATTGAGAGCACGGCAGGCAAATAAATGAATCCTTGTCGAGTACTAACCATCACACCTTCCAATAGACACACAAGGTTAGCAACGTACAAACTAAAACGATTACAAAATCAACCTTATCCCCTGCACTATAAAATCCTTGTAACCTTCGCGTGCCTGTAATTGCCGCACGAGATTCTGTTGTAGATCAATGTTACTATTTAGAACCTACTTACATAGGTAATTAGGGTTAAATTGTGTTTATTGAAATAACGAATTGATTATAATAATTATATTTTTTATAGCGAACTTGATTTTAATACACGGACTACTAAGATGATTTGGAGTGTAACATCTGTCCGTTGTTGGTTAACTAAAAGTTTAGTTGCTTTTGAGGCACTGCATGCTCCATACTGCCTGATAGGTAACCAGGTGTTTGATACATAAAGGTCTGCCCCTTTTATTCACAGAAATTTGTCGCGTGTATCGAGTGTAATGTAACTAGATACCTAACATTGCGTAACACGGTTAGCGTGGAAATTTAAGTAAGATATTTGAAACCGCTCTGTTATGAATTATTTAATTAATACACAGTAAAAAAAGTTGTTTTAATATTTCTGTTTCATTTATTGGCTATTTTTATTTCATTATATTTGTTTGAGTAGTACGAAAAACGATTTTTACATTCAAACAAACGCGTTTTTCTCAAAACAGCGGCAGCAAAAAGTTACGCGGGTTTCGCGTCGGCATAATAGTCCGGGTGAAATTTGCAAACTACAATAAATTACAGTGTGGATGCTTCTATGTTATTATACTGTATTTTAACTAGCTAAATACGATTGATAAATCTTAATATACCTTATAAGTTAGCGATAGTTGGAAGACATGCGCCTTTTTCTGTTAAGAGCAGCAGGACAAACATGGGTCATCACGCCACTTCAGCGGCAATACTTTTTGACGTGACAACGTCTTATAATTCGATAGAGCCGGCTGCACGCACGAAAAAACATGACGCATGCGGCGTTACCTCGCTCTGAGGCGTTACATGTAAGGCTTGAAGTGCAAGCAAAAATCTATTAAACAAATGAAATTAAATTTTTCTTTTGAAAAATGCTACCATTCCATCAGTATTTTCTTAAGACGTTGTCACGTTCAACTATCGTCAGTAAACCGACTTTACAGACAACCAATTTTTTTACTTAGAGTACGGCATTACGAATTTTTGATGTCATAAATTCTTATAGCCAACTGACTGAATATTAAATGGTTTTGATACGCTGAAAAATCAATTTTTAGACACAATTTGAAACTATATAGATTTTCTGGCTTTTAATGCAATCACCTTTTACGAATTTAACACCTCGTAATTATTTTAGAATGATGTCAACATCATTGTTATTCAACTGGATACCTACGTCAGGTAGGTAGTTGAATAATTGTCATTAAAGCAATCGTGGACACTTGTTGTAAATGATCAATAATTTGGTTCGACCTTCTCTGATCGCCGTGGTTGATCTATGCGGTTACAATGTTATTAAGATTAAAATTGTTCGATAATTACTTATGGATAGGGCTATGCTCGGAGTTTCTATGCGTGATCATGTCAGAAATGATGAGATCCGCCGAAGAACTAAGTTCAACGACATAGCTCAAAGAATTGCGAACCTTAAGTGGCAGTGGGCAGGGCACATTGCGAGGAGGACTGACTGCCGTTGGGACGGAAAGGTGCTCGAGTGGTGACTGCGTCTGCGACCGGGAGACGCAGCGTTGATAACCCACCCACAAGGGGCTTAGTAAGCTTAAACCAGTTAAGGGTTAAGTGAATATATTTATAAACAACAGTGACTCGTGAACAAATATTCGTGTTCATCACGCAAATATTTGCCTGGTAGTGGATTTAGAAGCGTCGGTGGCGTAGTGCGTAAGAGCGTCGTCTCCCACCCGGGAGGCACCGGTTCGATCCCCGCCACGTACCAATGTGTTTTAAAATTTTGAATTCATATGTACGTTTAATCAACGCTTTTACGGTGAAGGAAAACATCGTGAGGAAACCTGTACACATCTATAAAGAAATTCTTAGGTTGTGTGTGAAGTCGACCAACCTGCACTTGGCCAGCGTGGTTGACTAAGGCCTAATCGCCCCTAATGTGGGGTAGGCTCGAGCCCGAGGTGGGGACATTATATGAGCTGTTGATGATGATGACGATGAGTGGATTTAAACTGGACCGCCCGATGTATAGAATCAAGAGGTAGGTACGTCAATACAACGTCCTTAAGAAAAATTAAGCACATCATCATAACAGCCTTTATTATTGGACCCACTGCTGGGACACGAGGCCTCTACTTGTCATCGAAGGAGGTTTAGGCAGTAGTCCACCACGCTTGCCCAATGCGGATTGGTGTACGGAGTATAAGGTGATCAATACCCCTTTGCTGATCCGTTAGTCTTCTACGACACCCATTGGAGGATATGGGGTAATGCTATTCCAGTCTGCCTGGCAATGGCTAAGATGCACCGCACAACCCACTGTGCATTGCTCTGAAGAGACGCGCGATGTGTGGTGCTATGTATACGTATACAATCCTGGGTCATTCAAGAGGCGTGAAGACACGTGGGTGACTAGCGCGGCAGTGTATCTCTCGCACCAGCTACCTTCGCATTTGTACTCCACTTCTGCTTACCATCAGGTTAATTGGAGTCATTTTCTTGACCTTTTTAAAAATAAAACATAATTCTCCAGTCGCGGCGTGGCGGTGGCGGCGGTACCTCATATTACCGTGGTACCTCGCCATTACGCGTTGTGTGTTCGCGCGTAGAGATTCCCTGCGAAATCGCTCTTCTGGCCAAGGTCTAATCTAAATACAACATGTAAACTAAATAACCAACACCTGAATACAGGTGGTTTAGGATCGGCTTCCGAGTTGATTTCAATAATTTTTTTTTGAAAAATAACGATTTTTTTTTAAAAAAAAAAAACAAAAAGTACCCAGAAAATATTGTACAAAATTTTCTGGGTACTTATTGTTATTTTTTTTTTTTTTTTAAAAATCGTTATTTTTCAAAAAAAAATTATTGAAATCAACTCGGAAGCCGATCCTAAACCACCTGTATTCAGGTGTTGGTTATTTAGTTTACATGTTGTAAGTATACTATTTATCAATTTACTGTATTTTGTACTTCATAACATGTTCTCCTTCAATTGGTATTGTATACTGTATTTAAATGTCATTTTTAATAACTCCTCATTCTTGCACCCATTATTATATATCACTCAATTTTATTTCTCTTACTGCAGGTTGCATGGAAGAGATTGCTGCTAAGCAATAAGGCCGCTTTTTGTACTGTAAATTTGCTCTGTTTATTTTTATTTATAGTGTGCAATAAAGAATATTTTTATTGTATTGTAAAACGAAATAAATAATAGTTTGGCTGAAAACCTTAACCCTGTTACCATATATAAAAAAATATTAAAAAAGTAAAATGAAGTCAACGCTTACGCCATAGATTTCAATTTCAATCCAATTTCAATGGGGAAGAAAACGCAAAACTTTTTTACAGAGGGCGCTGTGTGTTTGTTACCTGTCAAAGTCTGTTGTGAACAACAACATCAGTGATTTAAACACAGTTTACTTAAAAATTAATGTTTTTAAAATTATTGTATGTATTGTACATACATTAAATGTCTTTTGAAATAATTATATGTCACTTGTGTGCTGAACAATTTTTTTTCTATTTCATTCTAAAAATATTAATATAGGTATAAATGTGTTTACTGGAACACACCTGTTTGTCTGGAAGTAGTTTCAAAATCAGATTCTTTGAAATGCTTGCTGTATGTTCTGGAGTACTTAGTAGCTTTAAAATTTACCCTTCTCAAAGCCTTTTCCCACTTTTTCCTGAGAAACAAATCTGTAAAAAACTTGTGTGTACCGGTTTCTACGCACTGGAAAGCTACACTTCGTCCCATATTTCTGTTTATCTAGAAATACTAAGAAATCCCTATGAAATGTACTGAGTTTGACACATCCTTTGGAACAAACACTCAGCGCCACCTAGGAGAAACTAGTTGACAGTTGTCTTCCCCATTTAACAACAATGTCAAATTTCTGAGGTGTACTTTAATTTTGTAATATTTTTTTTTACTTTAAATATACAAGTTTATTTCGTCTAAACCAAAATACAATATGGCCAAAAAAGGAAATAAAGTAAGGACATCGAATATTACATAAAATACAGAATAGGTACCATGTTAAATAAACATCCCCAAAGACGACATCTGAAAGCAAATAAATCCATACTTTGATTCAACAAACCAATTAACAAGAACTGGCTATATCGGATTTGTATGCAGTTCAGTTAGGCGAGAATATGTATGTATACAGTCAAGGTTCACCCTTCTCACCCGCTGTCGTGAAGTAAAAATTATGGGGGTACACCCCGCATAATTTTCCAGTTCCATAATTCCAGTCACGAGCAATAGTATGTATCTGTTACCGGCCAAACCCGATTTTAGGATAAACTAGCTTGTCCTAGGCCAAACCAGTTCACTAACCTACCCATCACTTAGCCATGTAGGGGCATAAAACGCAAGACTCTTCCAAAAAAACTGTGCACTCCTCCTGGTCATATAAAAAATACCCCTAACCTACCCATCACTCAGACATGGTAAGTGCTTAATCGCATAAAGGACTGATTGGTTTGGCCTAGGAAAAACTAGTTTATCCTAAAATCGGGTTTTCGGGAAAATTTATCACATCAACAGCTCATATAATGTCCCCACCTCGGGCACGAGCCTACCCCACATTAGGGGCGATTAGGCCTTAGTCAACCACGCTGGCCAAGTGCGGGTTGGTCGACTTCACACACAACCTAAGAATTTCTTCATAGGTGTGTGCAGGTTTCCTCGCGATGTTTTCCTTCACCGTAAAAGCGTCGATTAAACACATTGGTACGTGGCGGGGATCGAACCAGTGCCTCCCGGGTGAGAGACGACGCTCTTACGCACTAAAAGATAAAAAGTGGTGCTTATGACGCCCTTTGTAGCCTGTAGCGCCCCTTTGTACTGGCCGGTGCCCAAAAGCCGCCCCTGTACGCACCCACTACGTTTAAATATGGTTAGGCACTCGCTGCGTGCGATGCGCTCGCTCCGTACGGAGCGTTACAGTGGAGGCTCTATGTATCGCGAGCGGCTCTAAGCGCCCCCTAACACCCGGCGCCCGGGTGCACCGCACCCCTCGCACCCCGGGGAATGACGGCCCTGTTATTACTCATGACTTTACTTATTTATTTCCGAAGAAAATGTCGAGTAGAGCGGCTATTGAAACACACCTCATGCGGCTGGCGATCCCTTTTTTTTAACGTCATACGTTACGCCTGGGGAGGCGTGAGCGTTATGTGGGGCTTTCCCTAGGGATCCAGGGCCTACCCACTAAAACCCAACGATGTCCCTCACATGCACCTTGGCGCGATAACATCTACGTCCGCTACCTCCTCCCCGTCATTTGACAAGGAGAACGCATCGGACACCCCATGCGGCTGGCGATCCCCTGCAATTCCTGCATGACCATTTACACTGTCGTTTTAGTCACCCGCGCATGCGGTTTGTCGCAAGTCTACTTTGGGGCTTGCGGCTATATATAATAGTTATCAGCGGCCTAAAGGAAATACCATTTAGAAAGTCGATTAGTGTCGTGCAACGAAAATCGTGCGTCTTTAGTCACTCGTGTAAACCCTGCATCTGCCCATTCATAATCATCATCATCAAAAGCTCACATAATGTCTCTGCCGAAGGGGTCGAGCCTACCCCACATTAGGGGCGATTAGGCCTTAGTCAAACTGGCCAAATGCGGGGTCGACTTCACACACAACCTAACAATTTAAATAAATAAATAAATAAATTTCTTCATAGGTGTGTGCAGGATTCCTCACGATGTTTTCCTTCACCGTTAAAGGGTTGAAACGTACATATGAATTCAAAATTTGAAAACACATTGGTACGTAGCGGGGTTCGAACCGATGCCGGTGCCTCCCGGGTGGGAGACAACGCTTATACGCACTACGCTATCGACGCTTCCTTCCTTACCCGCATAATATAACATTGCCAATTTTCTTTTCCCTTTCAGGTAGAAGCCAAGGAACCGGGTTAGTGTTTGAATATTCTTTAATCAGCAGTCGCCTTTGCGGTCGAATGGTAGGACAAAATTTGGAGGTCCCAACTTTGAAACCCAAAGGAGTATAAAGCACTCAAATGACTCTGCGGCTGCCAACAACCAACAAATTCCGCCTGTGCCACGGCGAGTGCTCTAATGTGCTATTTTCCCGAATTCCACCATCTCCCTTCCTTTTAAGGACTACGCGTGCTGGTTTACGTTGCCACCGACAAACTGTGGCTACCATTCCAACGAGAACTAAGAAATTTGACAACTCATTTCTAGTCGCACAATCAAGCCATGCAATTCAATGCCAGCACACGTGTTCCCTCCTCACAATCCTGGGTCTTTCAAGAGAGGCGTGAAGAAGCACCTTGCAGGTCGGCAAGGCGAGGGTAGCTAGCGCAGATAGCGAGCGATATTTCGTCACGCCTGACAACTCTTCAACTTGACTGACAGGCCAACCTAGGCGGCCTGCGTGTACGTGAAATCTTCTCGTCCATTTTATAATTACTGACGTTTATGGATTGGCAATGAATCGACTAGGGCGTGACCGAAAAAAATCACCAATGTGTGAGTGCGCATGTGTGCGTGAAAAATAGTACTGCAGTCTGACAGTTGCTGTCTTTTCTACGTGACTGACAGGCCGCCTGCGTGTACGTGAAATGCTCTAATACACGCCTTAGTATCCTCTTTCTCTTTCACATTGTAGATATACACTACAGCTCCAATATCTATGGTGCGACTATTCCCAGGCGTAGGAAAGGGTGTTTAGGTGCACATATTTTCGGAGGACCCCTCCGAGTGACTACCGTTTACGACCTTCTATGATGAAACTAACCAATACACTACTACAGAGACAGGGAGAATGTATACAGATTATGCTTATGCTATTTGCTGACCGGCAACATTAGAATGCCGGTAGAGTAGAATAGCATCACCCCATATCCTCCAATGGGTGTCGTAGAAGACGACTAATGGATCAGCAAAAGGGTCACCCTATACTCCGTCTACCAATCCGCATTGAGCAAAATCCTCCTATCTTTCGATGACAAGGAGAGGCCTTTAGTCCCAGCAGTGGGTCATATTATAAAGGCTGTTATGATGATGATGAAGATTGGATACCTGCGAGTCTTCTTCTTCTCGACTGGTTAAGCTAGTAAAAGTCAGTCAAAGTGATTTCAGATTTTTACAATCGCCATTTCTATATTCTAGCCGAGACCTGGACTGTAAGAGGCCGTGATAACAATAGGATAGACCCCTTCGAGGTGTGGTCTTGGCGAAGACTACTTCGTATTCCTTGGACTGCTAAAAGAACCAATGAGTCCATTTTGGAGCAGCTTAATATCACCACGCGGCTCTCAGTTCTCTGCTTCTTCGGACACATTATGCGGTCTCCAAAGCATGGGCTGGAGAAGCAAATAATGCTAGGTAAAATGGCCCAAATAAGAGAGCCTTTAAGGAGGTCCGACACAGCTAAGGCAGCAATAGGCGGAAGCATACACCGTGCAGTTCACACCGCGCACGACCGAACCACGTGGAAACTGATCGTACGTGGTCGCGATCCTCAGCAATGAGGGAACGAGGAAGAAGAATTTCTAGCTTCTGACGTGACGTGACTCGTTTACGTCTACAGCGGGGATCACCAAGTTAACATGCTTTCCGAAGCAAGGAAAATCTAGTTTAAATAAAAGGCGGTCACCCATCCGCCATCAACCTCTCAATTAATAGATGTCTAATTGCCATCGAAGTAGCATATAGTTTAAAAGTTTATCTTCCTTTCTTCCCAGAACCTGACGCTCAGGATGAACTCCTCATGGCCACCACGGAACTGGAACCTGAACCAGTGGAGGTCCAGTATACGGACACCTCTTACACCAGCGCTTCGTTCGAGTCTCTCCCTCCTGTCATTGAAGGTAAGACTTGAAATTAATGTTTACATACAACATGTAAACTAAATAACCAACACCCTGAATACAGGTGGTTTAGGATCGGCTTCTGAGTTGATTTAAAAATTTTGTTATACAAAATATTTAATTTACATGTTGTAGTTACTGATGTAATTATTATTGCCAATGATGACCTACGGAACTCACCTCACCTAATAAGAAGGCTCAATGTCACTCAAAGGGCAATGGAGAGGGCTATGCTCGGTGTTTCTCTACACGGAAATCCGTGATGCATTCGTGCCAGGACACCGACATAGCCTAAAGAATCGGGAACCTTAAGTGGCAGTTGGCAGGGTACATTGAAAGGAGGGCTGATAGCTGTTGGGGAGGAAAGGTCTTCGAGTGGCGGCGGCGTACCAAAAGACGCGGTGCTGGCAAGCCGCCACAAGGTGAAACGACGATCTGGTAAAAGTCGCGGGAAGCCGCTGGATGTGGATGTGTTATATCCAAGGTTATATCAATACCTCCATTGCCATAGCAACGGCTTGAACCATGCTTGAATAAAGAATTCGGTAATAAGTAATCTGCTTGTAAATTACTCATTCCAAAGTCAGTTTATTAGATAAAATCAGTCTGAGTCGTAAAAAGTGCATGGTGGTATGCAATTTTGAATTTCATTATCTATGTTGCTGTCACTGAAAAAATCTCGTATTAATTAAAAAAAAATTCGTATTATTTCTAGGTAAGAAACGTTCTTTGTTTTTAATTAATAATAACAATAGTAGTAACATTTATTATTCTAATTGTGGTACATGGTACATAAAGATCCTAATTAATAATATTATTTTTAGCGCAGTTCCCCACAGGTATACAATGTTGGTAACTAAATTCTAGTTAATTCTAACATCATAGTTAAATATTTCTTCCAGGTCATAAAAATTATTTTCATTTAACCATCTATAATTTGTGTTTAAATGCATTGATCGTATTAGTGTCTTTAATGTATTCTGGTATATTATTATACAACATGTAATTTAAATAACCAATATCCTGAATACAGGTGGGTGGGGATCGGCTTCTGAGTTGATTTCAAAAACAAATTAAGTAAAACAGATTTTTTTCTTAAAAAAAAAATAGCCACAAAATATTACAATATACAAGGTGTAAAAGACATGAACAGTCAAACGAGAACCATGTATTCTATACATCAAAATAAAACACATTTCAAAACATAATTGCTGGGAAATGATTTTTATTTTTTGGTGTTAAAAAATATTGCAAATTGTACTGCGCAACGTAAAGCGCTCAACTCGCACGCAACTCGCTAAACCGTGATATTTTTGCCAGACGGGGCGGCTCCGTTCGTTTGTGTCCGTGCGCATCGAGTGAGCTACATTGAACGCTAACGTTTTGAAGCCATTTTTTGTTATGAAATACTAAAAAAAAATGATAATGTTTCTTTGGACAATAATTAAGAAATAATGTTTAGAATATGTTTTCATAAAAATATGAAAAAAAGAAAAATTATGACTTTGACCGTCAATAAAATCGTAACTATCAATTTCCCAGGTATAGTCTAAAGGAAGAAAAATGTTATGATGGTGAGCCGAGTACATGGTTTTCGTTTGACTGTTCATGTCTTTTACACCCGTTATATCTACTTAATTACTTATCATCTTTCTTTTCAGAACCGAAAACCAAAAAGAAGAAACAAAAGAAAGGAAAAACAGAGGTAAGTTCTTTACTCTTCCATTAGTTATGACTCCAGGTCACCTGATGGTAAGCAGGAGTGGAGTCCAAATGCGAAGATAGCTGGTGCGAGAGATAAATCGCCCGCTACCCTCGCCTTGCAGACCTGCAAGATGACTGTTCACGGCTGTTTTGAATGAGTAAGGACTGGAGGATGGAGGGTTTTTTTTTTTGTTCTGTTTTAATCTTTTGTCTATAGTAAGGTCTTTTGTCTATTATGTAGACATGTCAGTCCTATCGTAACCTAACCACACATTTAACAGAGCTAAGTTATTGTAAACTATCTACTATATAAAAATAAGTCGGGGTTTCCTTCCTGACGCTATAACTCGAGAACGGCTGAACGGATTTATCTTATCTTGGTCTTGAAATGTTCGTCGAGGTCTAGGGAAGGTTTAAACGGTGAGAAAATATGGAGAAATTGCGAGGAAGATAGTAAAAACAACATTTTCATTTTCCCATATAAACTGTTCTGCCTGTCAAACATTTGACGTTCCGCCATTTTAAACGAAAAGAAACATAATTCGCACGTCGACGTAAGCGGTCGTGTGTCGGTGCAAGTAGTACAATTATTTCACGAAAATATAGTTTATAAAAACAGTGCTATCATCATGGGGACTAAATGTAGTGGCTGTGATACAGTAATTTATGATCTTTTGTATATGGAGTGCTCTCAAGTGTCGTGTAAGAAGTTATACCACCTTAAATGTCTGGCTTTGACAGCAGAGCAATTTGAAAGATATACGGAAGAATTTAAGAGTAAGTGGATATGTCCCGAATGCGGACGTAACGCTCCAAAACGGGATAACACCAATACCCCGGTAAGAGGAAACGTAATGGATAAAACTTTTACACCCACCAACTTCGTAAATAACCTTCGTGGGGGTAGAAAAAATGAACAGGACTTTTCTAATTTATCAGTCGTGGAAGGCGAGAATAAAATTCTGGACGAACTGCGGGAATTTCGATTGGAAATTAGAAATAATATGAAAGAGCAATCTAAGGCAACGTTATTACTTTAGAATAAAGTTGAATGTATGGAGGCCGAAATTATGAAATTAACGGCGTTATTACAAGAAAAGGATCAAAAAGTATGTGTTTTGGAAACAACTATATGTGAATTAAAGGAAAAAAATAGCATACTAGAGAGTCAAAATACAAAAAACCAGGGGAATAAAAAATTATCTTATACGGAGGTAGTTGAAAAAAATGTTACGAACAAAACAAACAGCGTGATGGAATGTGGGGCCACGAAAACCGCAACCGTAACTTTAACAAACAGTGCGAATATAATAGATACCTCCGTAAGAACTGATTCTACTATACTTACAAGAGAACCGAAGACTGATTATTCCAGTGATGAAAAGTGGACAGTAGTGAATAATAAAAAAGGAGATACCCTTCAAGTGAAGTAAAGAAAGGAGGAAATATGAGATCCTTGGAAATTCTAGGAACCGAGAGAAAGAAATATTTACATGTTTGGCGATTACACAAGGAAACTACGGTAGAAAATTTAGAAAAATATGTAAAAAAGGTGTGTGGCGAGGAAATTTCAATTAAAGTAGAAAGAATAAAACACAAAACGGAGAGAGATTATGCCTCATTCATCATAGGCGTACCGGAAAGTATATATGATAGATTATGCCAGCCCGAAAACTGGGCAGTAAATATAGAATTTTGTGAGTGGGTGTGGTTTCGGAGACCAACCAAAAAACCACAAGAACCCGAGTAAATCCATAGAAATTTACTACCAGAATGTAAGAGGACTTCGCACTAAATTGGACACATTTTATCAAGGCATTTTGGCATCAAATGCGGACTTATATGCTATAACAGAAACAAGTTGCAACCAATCCATTCAAGATGCAGAGTTAATACCACAAGGTTACAAAATTTTACGTTGTGATCGAGCGGATGGACGTAAACAGGGCGGCGCTTGTTTAGTGGCCACACAGCGATTTGTGATAAGACTGGTACCGTGCGACGTAAACATTGATAATCATATATTCGAATTAGTGTGTGCTACCGTATATCTACATAGCAATTTTTTGTTTTTAATTTGTGTTGTATACATTCCTCCGAATAGCAGTGATAATGAATATATGTTATTATTTCAGATTATTGAGCAATATTGTAAAAAGTATAAAAAAGTTATAGTAATGGGAGATTTTAACTTGTATTCGTGTTCTTCAAATATCGCTAGCTATTATGAATATTTTCAAGCATTTTGTGGGTTCACTCAAAGTAATAATGTGTTAAATTGTAATAACAGACAATTGGATTTAGTTTTGAGCATATTCAGTGGGGAAACGGTGGTAAGAGTGTGTGAAGCGAGCTTAGCGCTTGTTACACCCGATGTACAGCATCCACCGTTGGAGGTGTCAGTGCAGTTAGAAAAGCGTGCTAACCTCGCCAGCAGATCTGTGCCTACCCCCTCGGTACAAGTTTTGGCTTCAACTAATGAACATATTCGTTGGAATTTTAATAAGGCAAATTTTTCATTGTTATATTTTTTGATTGCAAATATCGATTGGACCCCGATTTATGATCTAAATTTAATTGAAGGCTTGTCTTATTTTTATGACACGATGAACAACATATTGGACGAATGCGTTCCTAGGAAAAAATTAGGCCATATAATATATTCAAGTCGCGTCTATCCGGAGTGGTATACAGGGGACATCATTAATGACATTAAACTAAAAGCATCGCTTCATAAAAAATTCAAAACAACCGGTTTGAAAACTGATTACGAAGCGTTTGCTCAATGTAGGGCGAGAGTAAAGGTAAGCATAAAATCGGCGGAACTCCAATATCGAAATAGGGTACAGGCAAATTTGTTGGAAGACCCAAAATCGTTCTGGAATTACATAAACTCCAAAAAAGGTAGAACAGATTCTCAAAACATTACACAGAATGGAAAGCTATTGTCGGGTGCACAAAGCGCATGTGCATTTGCCGAATATTTTAAATCGGTATATAGTATGAGAGGTGCTGAACTGAATGTAGACGCGGCAATGAAGAAAGCGTGCAGCGCAAATGCGGCGGCAAGAGTTCATCTGGACAAATTACGTAAGGCAGATGTCGAGAATGCACTACAACGACTAAAACCAAAAAGATCAGCGCTGACGGCATTCCACCTTTCATATTCAAGGATTGTAGGTTGGTGCTAGCGGCTCCTCTACTTCATTTATATAATCTTTGTCTTGGTACGGCAGTATTTCCTGACAGGTGGAAACTAAGTAGAGTTGTGCCTGTGCCAAAAGGTAGGTCACTTACAGAGGTGGAAGGGTACAGACCAGTCGCGGTGTTGTCTACTCCAGCGAAAGTATTGGAATCAGCAGTACAAAAGATTATACTGTCACAAGTTGGAGTGCAATTGTCGGATTCCCAACATGGTTTCCGTCCAGCTAGGAGTACTACCACCAACCTACTGAACTACATGGCTGAAGTTCTGCCCACAGTTGATGGTGGAGGACAAATCGATGCTGCTTACTTCGATTATAAAAAGGCGTTTGACCTAGTAGACAATGATGTCTTACTAGAAAAGTTTGCTGGTATTGGTTTTACTCCACATTTACTGAATTTTTTTGCCAGCTATATGAAGAATAGACAACAATATGTGGAATATGGGGGTCATTATTCAGACAATTATTTTACTAGATCGGGGGTAAGTCAGGGCTCAAATCTTGGTCCCCTCGAGTTTTTGATAATGATAAACGATCTACCAAAAATAATTCAAGACGCAAAATGTTTACTATTCGCGGATGATCTAAAGTTGTATCTTTCGATTAGAGACGAGAATGACTGCAAAAGGCTACAGGGAGACATAGACAGAGTGTTGATGTGGAGTGAAAGTAATTATTTAAAATTCAACACATCAAAATGTGCCGTGATAACATTGTCTCGAGCCAACACTCCTATTCGATATAGTTATGAGATGGACGGTGTTCTTATGAACAGAGTGACAGAAGTCAGAGACTTAGGAGTACCGATAAACACTAAGCTAACGTTTCGTGATCATATAGTAAATATCTGTAAAAAAGCATTTAGGAATTTAGGATTTGTTTTAAGAAGGGTTTATAATTTCACAAATATTAATGCTATCGTCGTTTTATATAATACGTTGGTCAGAAGCCAGCTTGAATTTAATGCAGTAATATGGGCCCCACATGAAACGAAATACAAGCTAATGTTGGAGCGGGTTCAAAACAAATTTATTAGATATTTATATCTGAGGCTGTATGGCGTATACCCTTTTTACCCATTGATGTATCCCACCCTATTTGTATTAGGTATGGTGGGGTATAACGAACTGCACGTACGGAGAGAGTTTGTATTAGTTTCATATATCTACAAAGTAATAATAGGGAAAGTGCACAATGCCGAGTTGTTAAGCCGCCTCAGCATAAATGTACCTGACAGGTACGTGTGGCGTCGTAGACGGCCACCTCTGCTGGCGGGGCCGCGCTCTCGCACTAACCTAATGAGGGAAGCACCGCTGACTCGCGCTCTGGCCGTACTGAATCGTTTGACGGTGGATGTTGACATATTTTACTGTACTCTGAGTGAATTCACAAGAATGGCATTGTTTATAATATGTTACAAGAAGTAAGTGAAATATAATAAGGATAGGTTGACTATTAATTAAGTAATTATTGTTCAGTCATCGCATTAGATATTAAGATCTGTAATGATGTCTGATAATGGTAAATAAATAAATAAATAAATAAATAAATTTTAGCGAAGGAAGAGTTTTAATGTCGTTAGGATAGGTGCAAAGACGTTTAGTACTCCGTGTGAATAGGTGATACGAAGTACACCGGGTCATCTAGTTAATTAATAAGTACATCATTCTCGAGGCGTCTGACAATGGTTCGGATAGAATGCTTTGATAATTACATTACCGTCATCTACACAATTTAATTGTAAGTTACTAATTACAAATTGTCGCTGTCTCTCGTTCCTGGCACACTCCGTCAACAAATGCACCACATCTTTGACTTTATTACAAATTTCACAATTAGGTGACTCAACTTTTTTCATTAGTTAGCCGAATTTGTTTGACAGAAAGTGTCCGGATCTAAGCCTATGCATTGTAACAACATACGATCTATTTACTTTGCCATAACTAAACTATGGAGTTCGAAGAGGATGACTTTGAATAGTTCTATACCAAATACCTTTTTCTTTGGATCGTTCGTCAAAATATGGAGGGTTGTATTGTATATACTCGTATTGCTGTTAACTACAGACGGTATACGTGGAGCGTACTAAAAGTTTCCGGAATGAATAAGAAAAAAATACTATTAAATACTATTAAAAATTAAGCTATTGTTTCTCAAATTCTCCCTTTGCGTAAATGCACTTTGTGGATTGGTTTGGTTTGGTTATAAGTATATCCGTTGTGGTTTCGATGCGTTTTTTAAATTTGAATTTAACTATGGTTCATAGACATGGTTCACTTTCGTTCATTTTATCCAAATCGGTTAAGCCGTTCTAATAGTAAAAAACGTAAGTTTTGTAGGTATTTTTAAAATCGAAATGGTCTTTACAGCAGTGCGCTTTAGTTTAAGGGCCTATTGAATCTAATCTTTTTACGGCTGTCTGGCCGTGTGGGAACTAGCATTGTCGTGGTTCAAGATGATACGGCGCTTACGGTTATTTTTACGGAGTTCGTTTATAATTTCCGGCAAATAAATGGTCGTGTACCAGTCGCTATTCACGGTACGACGACTCTCTAAAGCAACAGAAGCTAAGTGTCCAGTTTTATTAAAAAAAAGAAGCAATCATCCGCTTAGATGCATTGGTTGGTTTCGGCTCATCTTGAAAGATCCATACGCTCGATTGCTGCTTTGTTTTGGGATCGTAGCAATAAATCCATGTTTCGTCACCTGTTACTATGTCCCACACCAAATTTGACGCACCTTCGTTGAATCTGGTAAGCATGGCACTGCACCAAGTGACGCGGTCTGTTTTTTGAGCCTCGGTCAAATTTTGTAGGATCCACCGCGAGCTTTCTCACACCCAAATGTTTGTGTATGATTGATTGTATTTGACTCATGCCTATGTCTAAGGATGCGCGAATCTCATGGTAGGTTACATGCCTGTCTGTTTGAATCATACGGAGCACAGCATCGATGTTTTTGTTGTGCACAGCGGTGGACGGGCGACCATCGCGAGATTCGTCACTGAGATTGACACGACCGTGCTTAAATTCTGCAAACCAGCTATAAATAGTCGTCTTGCATGGTGCTTCATTGCCAAAAGCAGATTGAAGTTAAATGAAATTACACTTAAAATCGTAGAAAATCATACTACGAAAATTTTCCCGAGTTAAATCCATGTTAATTAGACACGCAAATTTTATTCCAATGGCGCCACAATTTTTTTTTTTTTTTTTTTTTTATTGAAGCATTGGCTTCTAGGGCCATCAGCTTAAGCAGCAACATTACATATTCTTTCTAATCTGAGAACATTACAATAAAAATAGAACTTCAAGAATATAAAAAAGAAAACTACCTAAACTAAGAATTTAGCACATTAACATTAAATATTTATAGGGGACCAAATGTATTGATATAAAAGTCATAAATTGCACTATACAATTCTCTAATTTTTAACAAATTTTGGACATTCTTTGGAAAATCTTTTAATTCCATTAAATCTTTACATGAATAGAAGACGTTGAATATTGAAATAAGTACAATTAAAAAATAAATGTTGAAGGTTACAATGATCATTTTGACAATATTTACAAATAGAATTATTACTAAATTTAAGACGATGGAGATGAGATGGGAATTTACAATGACCTATTCTTATTCGACATAAACTAGTTATAAAATTTCTGCCCAAGTATGGCGGATTTTCGAACCAAGCTTTAGTGCTGGGTACAGGGACAATTTCAGCATGCCACTTGCCCCAATGGCGCCACAATGTAAAAATAATTGACAGTCAGATGAAACAAATTGCATTCTACATCCAAAGAGTTCCATTTTCAAATATTTTACTGTTCAAATATTGTTTATGTAAGTGGCCAGTTCCGGAAACTTTTAGTGTGACCTATGTACGAGCTGTTGATGATGATGAATTTTATTTATTCGCAGAATGTTGAAGTGACGAAGGATGCCAGCGAGTTCTTCCAATGGTCTAAGGAATCTCTTCCAGCAGGTAATGCAATATATTTCCGTGTTGACATTGACATCAATTGTGTTACAAACAAGTTACCGTTTTATGAATAACTAGCGTTCCGTCTGCCAAGTCTGTCGCGTGAATTTTTTTCAAAATAAAATATAGCTTATGTCACTCAGGTATAAATAGAATAGAATAGAATATTTATTTATTTTCTCTAATGCTGGGGCCGCACTTGCGCCTATCGTCCCGAAGTAATGCGTGGCGATACTTCGTACGATACACGCAAGTGCGGCCCGAGCAAAGTTATCGCGATAAAGCATGTGGCATTTCTTTATTTGCACGAACTATCGTGCAATAATCCAAGATGGCCGAAATCATTTCCAGACGTGTAAATTGCGTAGTATACTTCTTTGCGTTTAACTATGCATAATCACTTTCTTTACTTCTAAATTGTGTGCTAATAATTGCGTAATGCATTTATTATAAAAAATAACTCAGCTGTATCGTATACTTAGTCACCCGTACGCGTCTGAACTAATGGAGAACAACCTTCGAAATGAACAACGCATGTCTGACCACGCAGCGCGATAGGTTAGCGCGCTAAAACCCTGACGTACCGCCTCCCGGCCGATAACGCACAAGCAACCCGAATATTCGCGACGATAGCCGATAACGGCCGGTCACATCTGCGTGTATCGTGTCCTAGCACGAAGCTTCGTGACGATAGGCGCAAGTGCGGCCCCAGCATAACACATGTTACAATTTTCATTACATGGTACATTTATTTTTGGGCATGAACCTATGTGTGAGAGACTGGAGCCTGAGATAGGTTTCCAAAAGTAACCCGTAGTACAGGTCTCCAGGCACCACCCCCGAGTCATTCGGATGTTAAATGCACACATCAATGTATTTGAAGTTTGTGTGGCAATAAATAATAAAATCAGTTTCAATATCAATAAATGAAATGAAATCAGTTTAGTAATTTTTGAGTTTACATACACTTACGAGCAATGAAATCGACCCACCGGTAAGCTTTGGTTGGTAAGTCAGAATTCGATAAATCAAAATTTACAATTAATTAATAATAACTTTTAACGCCGCGTGTTAAAAGAACCTAAACTTACATTACGTCAGTTTGTACTGTGACAGATTTTGGTTTATTGATTTTACAAATTGAAAACCAAATAGAGCTAAAATGTTTGGGGGTCAGAATTTTAAGGGTCAACAAATCTGTAAGAATAATCAATTATTGAATAAACAATGATTCAATTAACTTTTAACACTCTGCATAGTCACAAAAATGGCGTATGATATAAAAATGAGACACCAGGGTTTCCGAAGAAATTAGTCTATTGTCACCAACATTTCGTTTATCGATTTTTAGAGTAGATTAAGAATTAAATAAAGCTTGTGAAATATACATTCAAACTATATTTACAGGTTTTGTTTATCTAATCGTATTTTTATATACCTACCGATATAATAGGGGTTAAAGTATGAAATTGCCGATTTTTTCCTCATTATTTATTAGTGTATAATTCCTTTAATACAGTAGCTATGTCCATTATTCTTTTTAAATTTTAAACTTCATTACAAGGACTTATATTTATGTATAAAAATTTTTCATCTTCAAAACTGCTCGTCCTAAGAAGTGTCCGTCTCCGTTATAAAAATATGAATATTTTTTACAGGTATCAATTCTCAAAATTTTGCTCTAAGTATTCTATAGCTTAATGTTGTCTAAACATATCCACCAAATTACACAAAATTTAGATTAGTGGTTCCTTAAAAAATCGCAAATATATTTGTATGAGAAAATGAATTTTCGTTAAATTCTCCATATAAAACGGCAATTTCATACTTAAACCCCTAACATTTCGAATCGAAACCTACGAGGGGGTCGATTTTATTGCACGTAAGTGTATTTCGTTACCAACGTACAAGAATTTTTAGTTATTTTTAGTCAAGGTCACACTAAAAGACATCTATAATACTAAAAGTACATACACACCTGTGCACAATAGGCAAAGCTGATGACCCATCTGTAGAATGTGTGGTGAGGAGGAAGAAAGCATGTAGCACATACTATGTGACTGCGATGCACTAGCCAATAGGCGACTATAGGTCCTGGGCTTAGGTTACCCTACCAGAGAACTTTATAGTCCTTACTCCCGCCAACATCGTGAAACTCATACAAAATGTTTTCGATGTTAATTATTGAATGTTCAGAAAGAACCAATAACGTGGCGGACTTTTTGTTATTTATTTTAATTTCAACATACATCTAACCTGTAACTAAAACAATAAATTCTTCAACGACATTTCCCTGCCCCCTTTTTGGGCCAGAAGTTGTATGGCGCATAGACATTGTTCTTTTCAAAATAAGTGAATGTAAACTTTATTTGTACAGTTCTTACAACAGACATACACAACAATAAAACATAGAGTGTAAATTGACTTCAATTGGTTATGGTTTATTACAGAAGAGCAGAAGCAAGTCGTGCAAGAAGAAGAAGTGAAAGAAGCGAAGAAGAGGGGTAAAAGAGGGAAGAAAGAAAAAGAGAAGGAAGACATTCCTGAATTTGAAAAGGTATTGTTTAGAATTCTTTACGAATGTATTTTCCTGTTATGACTAGTACTACTTCCCATTGAGTTTGGTAAAATAATAGTAATAATAGACCAGGTATTACATTTATAAATCAAACAACCAAAAGTGGTTATATAGATATTGGCATTCCATATACAAACAATTTAAATAATACGATTTCAGAAAAAATATCAAAATACTTCGAATTAAAGACGAAGCAACCAGAATTTGGCATTTTCAAAGAGTCACGATTGTTCCTATTGTAGTCTGCACGACCGGTGTCATATCTTAACAACTACATTAATCTACTAGAACCCTTAAATTTCCACCCAATACCTACAAACTTCTTCAAAAAGCCGCTTGAATAAGTACATGCCCACAGATTTAATAATACAAGGAGATAGGCCAAGCCGGCGTTTAACTTGTGACAAGTGTATGCCCTGTGGGCATACATTACCGCCAAGTGAATACGTAACTCAGCGATTTGACCAATCTCCTTTGCGGCTGTGCTTAACTTTCATCGCTTCGTAGTCCTTAAGACGCGCGCAATGAATAGCGTATATTACGGCATGCTCAACTAGAACCATGATAAGTAGTACGGCCGCTGATCGCGACACTCGGTCTTCCTAGATAAACTCAGCGATTTGATCGATCTACTTAGATTGATATATCTGTGATTAGAACCCCTAAATTGCCACCCAATACCTACAAACTTCTCCAAAAAACCGCCTGAATCAGTTCGGCATGTACTGTTAGCAAATATCTACAGAATGAACAAGATGCAAACATCATCAATTGACGATAGCGTGTGCAATGCTACCGTTTACGTGGACAGTAGGCTTACCATTCAATAAAGATTCATGAAAGTCAGAATTATGTCCATAATTCTCAGTGATAATGTAATGGCAATGCACACGAACTTGTCTTGTTGAATTTAAATCAGTCAGTCACTCTAAATAATACGGTGCACACGAACTTTGTGTTTAGTGGTACCTCTTACGTCTAAAATTTCGAGAAATCTGTGTTTTTCAATGTGACTAGTAGATATTATATTACTGTGATATGACGAAAGGTAAAAAGAACTAGTGTGGCATTTTTATCTCATGAACGTGGGTCAGCCGTGACTGTTAGTGTATAGGATTGCCAAAATTTTTACAAGAAATAAAGTATATTTACTTCTGAGAAGGTATTTTAGAAAAAATAGCAGTATTTCATTTTCTTTGTGCTTCTCGCACAACTTGTCAATTTATTATTATTTTTACAGTCAAATCAATCAAAACTAAAGTTAAAATTACTTAGTGTTACGTATTTTGATACTGAAAACAGTATTTTGTATAAGTACCTACTTTATTTTTGTTCAACTGTAAAAAGTATACCTAATGCAGTGAAAAACAGTATTATTCTGTTTTTAATAGTATAGTTGAGAACCCTAAGTGTATATGATGTGTACATCTATTTATGTTACAGTTAAAACACTAAAAATTTCTCTAGTTAAAATAGTTTTTACTAACCGCATGTTAAAATGCGGTGTTCCCTAGTTAAAACTAGTTCTAACATCGAACTAGTATTACAGCAACTTAATGTTGGGAATTAAATATAGACTGTAAACTTCAAACTGGCATTGATTTCCAAAAACAATGCAATCCGCCTGGTCATAAAAAAATAACCCTAACCTAACATAAAGCGGGTGTTTTACGCAGCGCACGTCCTAAAAGTTCTCAAACAATTGTCAATTTTGTAAATATAATTATATTGAAATATGAATTGAAATCTTAGACAAAGGATTGTATAGACTTGGCATGAGTTTTGACAGCTAAGTGTAAGAAAGATAGGTGTATACAGATACCCATAAGAGTGAAAGAGTACTCATACTAATTTTTGTCCTTGTCAGAGTTTCACATCAGCCATGTAGGTTCATAAAACACTAGACTCATCCACCAACCGCAAATAATTCTAGTTGTAACAAAGGCATTTAGTAGGAACTAGTTTAAACGCGTTTTAACCAAAAACTGGTTTTAACTGTTACATATATCCTTAACAACATTGTAGTGCACACCCTGGTAATCTGTTGCCAATATGCATATGAATAAATTTGAGGAAATATTTTTTTCCGCTTTCGTGAGATAAAAATGAAATCTAACCTTCTAGTTCTGCTAACCCGTCGCCTATGAGCAAAAATAATTTTATAGTATGTTACACGAAATAAGTTACTAAAAACTGAATTAAGAAACTTCATATCACTTTATTGGAGTAATACTGTGACAGCCGAAAAATTGGAAAAAAATGAATAAGAAGGAAAGAGAAGCATGGATGCTGCAGAGGCTAGAAGAGTGGAGAGCAGAGAAGGAAGCGGAGAAGTTAGTTTTTGAATTCATTTAAATCTACATAAATATATACCTACCTACCGCAAATTCTCACAAATATTTTAACCCTAATTATCTATTAATTTATTTTAACATAGGAAGCTTATAACGGGTGTAACCAGACCTATGACAAAGCCGAGAACTACGTATTCCGCTCATCATTAGGACCATTTTTTTCTTCTAGACTATACCTGGGAAATAAATAGTTATGAAGTTATTGAAGGTCAAAGTAAGATTTTTTTTCAATATTTTTATGAAAACATTTGATAACATTATTTCTTAATTTTTGTCCAAAGAAAAAAAGCCATTTTTTGAAATGTTAATAATATTTCTTTAGAAACAAATTAAGAAATAACGCTTTCAATTTGTTTTCGTAAAAATCTTGAAAAAAATTCTAACTTTGACCTTCAATAACTTCATAACTTTTAATTTCCCATGTATTGTCTTGTGGAAAAACATGATCCTAATGATGAGCGGAATACGTAGTTCTCGGCTTTGTGATAGGTATTTTTACGTCCGTTATAAGAACACATCAGCATCATCACGCATTTGAACATACTTTCAACCACGTGCTTTCAACCACATATTCTTGTTTTTTTGGTTATAATAGGGGTTAAAGAATGAAATTGCCGATTTTTTCCTCATTATTCATTAGTGTATAATTCCTTTAATACAATAGCTATGTCCATTATTCTTTTTTTATTTTAAACTTCATTACAAGGACTTATATTTATGTATAAAATTTTATTCTTTTTTTTATTCTTTTCACTAGAAATACATCTTCAAAAACAGCTTGTCTTAAGAGGTGCCTGTCTCCGTTATAAAAATATGAATATTTTTTTACAGATAGCAATTCCCAATTTTTTTCTCTATGTATCATATAGCTTACTGTTGTCCTAATATATCCACAAAATTACATAAAATTTAGATTTGTGGTTCCTTAAAAAATCACAAATATATTTGTATTGAAAAATAAATTTTCGTTAAATTCTCCATACAAAACGGCAAATTCATACTTAAACCCCTAATATTAAGGGTAAATTACTTAACACTGAAAGTGCATTGACATCCTGGGGACTAAGATGATATGCCTTCCATGCCCAGTAATTACACTGGCTACCTTTCCCTTCAATCCGAAACACAGCGAACTGCTTCACGGCCGAAATAAGAAAGGCGGTGGTACCCACCCAGATGCATCTGTTTGTAAATCCTCATAATATTCTTTATTACCAACAGGCAAGCAATATTAGCTGGAGCCAAAGAGAAACGAGCGCAGTTAGCAAGAGAACGAACAGAGCTGATGGCTAAAGACAATGCTGAACAGGAGATCAGAAGAGACCTTCTGCAGAAGACCTGCGATCTGTTCCACAGTAAGTTTATTTGTGGTAGGAGCCGCTCGAATTCGGACCTCTAACTTACAGAAGACCACAAATAACACTTTTGTGGTGTTGTGTTTCGGTTGGTGAGTAAGGTCGCCTGAGCTCCACGGGGTAAGGAAGGGGACTATGGTTGGCAGCGTATCAGTGTGACGTCAGTGTTGCAAGCGGCTACAACATGTAATTTAAATAAAATAAAATATTAGAAAATATTTTCTGGATATTTTTTTCTTTTACAAAAAAATATTTTTTTCGATTTTTTTTAAATCTTTTTTTTTTTAAGAAAAAATTTTTTAATCTACCAATCATTTAAAAAAAAAAAAAAAAAAAAAAAGATTTAAAAAAAATCGAAAAAAAAAATATTTTTTTTTGTACAAGAAAAATTAAAAAAAAAATTTAGCAGAAAAATATAGTACTATTTTCTAGGATTTTTAATTTATTTTTTCTTTTCAAAATACAATCTTTTCTTTAAATCAATTCAGAAGCTGATCCCAGCCCACCTGTATTCAGGATGTTGGTTATTTAAATTACATGTTGTATAGGCTACGGTGGCATGCTTGTCTGCCAACCTATTAACATATAAACTAGAAAATTGAAAATTTCATCTAACCCTGACATAAATTTATAGCTAAGAACCATCTCGATCACGTCAGCTTTTAAATGAAAAAAACCACTTGGTCCAATTGGTCAATTCGTTAAGGAGCTACGATGCCACAGACAGACATAGACATACAGACACACAGACATACAGACACACAGACATTGAGACATACAGACACACAGACATTGAGACATACAGACACACAGACATTGTCGGGGGTTAAAAAGTGACAATTTAGCTTCTTTATAATGAAATTACTCATAAATTAAACGTTTGTTTTTCTTATTCCAGAATTTGAGAAGCAAAGATTTAACTTCGAAAACAAAAAGCAGTTGGAAGCTGAGGTAAGCTGTTGAAAAACTTTTATTTTAATTTATCAAATTATGTCTATTAACAATTTTACAATATGGATTTTAAAAGTTTATATATTATGATATCGAAATTTAGTAACCGTAAATAAGAAATGGCTGTCTTTATGAAACAATCTTCTTCCGTTATACAATACAAACTTGTAATAAACTAGTATTAGTCTTTTATTTTATCATAATCATTAAATTAATTTAATAAACACACAAAACATTTATTAAATATGTAAACGTACATATTATGAATCTTTCCAAATCAACACTATGAAAACTGTAAAGGGAGGATAAAACTTGCTGAGTTTCTTGCCGGTTCTTCTCAGAACAAGGCCTCCTGGTAAACTCTTGAACCGATGGCATCAAATTCGACGTTCAAAGGGTAGAAATTTGTACCTAAATGAATAAAGAAATTTTGACTTGACTATAAACAGATATATTTATACAAGTCATGAGAATCATGCTAACATGCAAGTCTGTTCAAAACAGTGGCAACAATATCTCCGCTGTGATGGTCTACCAGACCCTCGGGTAGTCACCCAGATGAACACCTACCTCCACATCTGGCAGAACCAGGAAGGATGTGACCCTGAAGAACTGGAGAGGAGATGCGTGGAAGCAGTGCCGGTGAGTCTTTGTTATAGCTTGATGATTGATCTTTTAGGCCAAGCTCCCCCCCCCCCCCCCCTTCCCCCTTCATTAAGTAAATAGTAAAGTCAGCTAATGGGTTTATATCCAAAAATCTTGACCAACATCTTAAGGTGAGTGTGGTGAGTGTTAAAGAGAGCCAGAGCGATCCATCGATCCACGCTTTCGATTCAAAATTCGTCAATGAATGTGACTGCACTGTTGGTCCTAATGGATTGGCTCGGCACGATGGAAGATCCATGGCGCCGAACGGCGCGCACGGGCAAGCGGCGCACTATTGAATGCGGAGTCTGAGCCGTTGCACCATACGTTTTGCTCGTTCGTGAATGGTGTTACTCGCGAGCCAAAGACGCCATTTTGTTTTTAGATTGATTAGATTTTTTTTACCACTGGACATTTTACCTAGTGTTAAAAATTGTAAGACATTGTGCTATGGTAGATAAATAAAACTCATCTTCTGAATCGAAGTTCATGAATACGTCCGGTGCTGTCGACGCATACACTCAAAATCACAGACTATTTAGAGATACTATGTATATATATATATGATCCAAATGTAAAGGCTCACTGGGGGTCATCCATAAATTACGTCACACGTTAAAGGGGGGGAGGGTATCACCAGAATGTGACATTGTGTGACACGGGGCAGGGGGGGGTCAAAAGCTTTGTGACGTTACATGTTAAAATTTAAAGTACTAAAACGCGAAATTTATATGTGAATAAAAAAATCTAAAAATTTTCGAACTCGATCTATATTTTTAATACTTTAGCACTCTCGCTATGAGATTATCTCTCTTGCAATAACAATCAACTTCTAGAGCGGCGTTGTAATGCAAGTTAGACACAAAATTCACGAGAGTTCTGGTAAGGGTTTGAGTAGGTTTAAGACGTCGGCGAGCGCTCGCTCAGTCCATGGACACAAGTAGATTAAGTTTTTTATCGTTAATTAACATAAGTCTTGTATTGTTTCGTAACTAGTCGTTTGTTTTCTCTATTATCAAAAATATTTGACTTGATGTTGATTTTATGAAAGATTATTTAATAAAAATAAGAAAATATTAAAATAACTGATTTCTTTTGATTATTTCTAAATACATGCATAAAATTAAAAAATGTGTGACGTCACATCAGGGGGGAGGGGTTCTAAAAATGTGACAACCTGTGACAAGGACGGGGGGACGGGTTAAAAAGTCCTAAAATTCGTGTGACGTAATTTATGGATGGCCCCCTGGTGCGTTCGTGAATGCCATGAATTTGGCTCGAAGGCCATATGGCTCGCTCGTGAATGGCGACCTTTATTATACAGGATGTAAAAGACATGAGCAGTCAAACGAGAACCATGTATTGTGCTCACCGTCATAACATTTTTCTTCCTTTAGACTATACCTGGGAAATTGATAGTTACGATTTTATTGAAGGTCTAAGTCAAAATTTTTTTTTTCATTTTTTTATGAAAACTTATTCTATACGTTATTTCTTAATTATTGTCCAAAGAAACATTATAATTTTTTTTAGTATTTCATAACAAAAAATGGCTTCAAAACGTTAGCGTTCAATGTAGCTCACTCGATGCGCACGGACACTAACGAACGGGGCCGCCGTCAAGCAAAATTATCGCGGTTTTGCGAGTTGCGTGCGAGTTGAGCCCTTTACATTGCGCGGTACAATTTGCAATTTTTTGTAACACCAAAAAATAAAAATCATTTCCCAGCAATATTTTTTTTGAAATATGTCTTATTTTGATGTATAGAATACGTGGTTTTTGTTTGACTGCTCATGTCTTTTACACCCAGTATATGTTGGATCAATCAAGAGTCGGATATAAAAGGCAAAACTTCTCAAACTGTGCAGGACCCGCATTGGTTTCACACTCTGGAGGGTTGACCACAGGTATCCGGGACTTATATCTCTTTGCTTATACAGAGTGCATTATTTAAGTGGGCCTTCAGGGCCAAATCCTAAGCTATAAGGAATATCGAAAAATGCATTGGATTTTTGAAAAAAATAATGATTATCGCTTCAACCAAGGTGGAACAAGAAATGTTTTAAATTTAACATTTCCATTAGTTTTCCGTACCTATATCATTACTTCTCAGAAATCAATCCTTATTAACAACACTAGCAAATGGTGTAATAATACAGGCTGTGTTATTTTTTTCAAAATCATTGCGTTCGATTCCTGGCTAGGATTAATGATTTTTCAAAAATCAAATGAGGCAGTTTTTGTTTTCATCAAAATCGGACTCGCGACTCCATTGAGCATTTTTCGAATTCAACCCGTATACTTAATGATTTTTTTCTTTATTATTTTATTATGAATATTGGGCAGTAACCCCCGGTCTAGAAACATTTTAAGGACGCCCCAATCGTGGCTTCCGCCATCGTTCCTCGCGACGACAAATCCATCCCCACAGTCTTGATGCTTGGCTATCCACAACCGTGCGTTTTTCGCGCAATTTCTTACCGCGGACCACAAGACTGTGGAACCAACTTTCGCCAGCGGTGTTGCCGAACTGATACGACCTGGACATCTTCAAAAAAAGAGCGTATTCCTTCCTTAAAGGCCGGCAACGCATTTGCGATGCCTCTGGTGTTGCAAGTGTCCATGGGCGGCGGTGATCACTTACCATCAGGTGAACTGTCTGCTCGTTTGTCCCCTTTTCCATAAAAAAAAAAATCGTGGCTGCCGAGTTAGCTTGGTTGGAGTTCCGCCTTTTCTAAATAATGACAGCAAGGCCTCTGTGGGTCTGGAAACATGTCAGATGTACTGCAACACCTTATGTTGATGGTCAACTCATTTCATCAGCGGTTGTTCTATGAAACAGTGGCTACGTGGCTTAACATGATTGGAGCTTATCAACAGCTTTGATTCTGGTGAAGTTATTGATTGGTTTCTTGTCGACAGATGCTAGAAATGTTGGAGGAATTTGTGGCCAATTCAAGACAGTACAGTGCCTTGCTAGCGCAGAGTTACAATGAAGTGAGTATGTGAGGGGGACACAACAAGACGTATTAAGACGTAAAGACGTAACTATCACTAGGTGGTAGACCCATATGTAGGGTCGTCTGTGTAGGTACCACCGCCTTTCTTATTTCTGCGGTGCAGCAGTTCGCTGTGTTTCGGATTGAAGGGAAAGGTAGCCAGTGTAATTACTGGGCATGGAAGGCATATCATCTTAGTCCCCAGAATAGCAACGCACTTGCAGTGCTAAGTCATCATAACAGCTGCTAAGCTCGACCCACTGTTGGGACGCAAGGCCTCTCCTTGTCATCACAGAAGGTTTAGGCAGTAGTCCACTACGCTTGCCCAATGCGGATTGATGGACGGAGTATAAGGAGATCAATACCCCTTTGCTGATCCATTAGTCGCTTTCTACGACGCCCATTGGAGGATAGGGGGTGATGCTATTCTACTCTACCGGCATCACGTGGCAGTGTTAAGTGATTTACCCTTAGTATTGCATGTGTCTATAGGCGACGGTAACCACATAACATCAGGTCGGCCGCAAGCTTGTTTGCCATCTCGAAATATAAAATAATATCAAGACGTATGAGTTGTCAGACTTTTGTGATGGAACAGGAGAGAGTATTGAGGATTTTGTGAGAGAATAGAATAGAATAGAAATAAACTTTATTGTACATATCGTCGCAACACAATAGAATCACAAGAACATGTTTACATAAAACTGTACAATGGGCGAGATTCTAAGAAGGAAAATTTTCCAGGTCAGACTAGCTCTTCGTGAACAGCTGTCAAATGCGATTCAGCTTGCATCGTACACGCTGCTCCGAGATCTTCAACAGCATCTGAAGTTCCAGTCCATTAAACTGGCGATGTACGAGCGGGAGTTCAAAGCATTGAGGTTGAATCTTTGGGTTGCCGTCAAAATGCCTACCAAGAAACCTAAGCCGTTGGAGCCTGATCCGTGAGTGGTGACCTCAGAGTATCTTTATTTGTACATTATATATGTATACTGTAGTGACTTGCCTACAGTCGTGATGCACGCGTGTTTTATTGAATTATTAGAAGTTTGGAGAAAAATAAATAAATAAAGTAGGTTTGAAACTGATTGAAAGGCTCTATTAATGATCCTATTAAATTTAGTTTTAAATTGACATCATTTCAAAAAAACAAGTTATGATAATTTCGAAACCATTAGGATCTTTGGTTATTTAGAACACTATACAGGGTGTAAAAGACATGAGCAGTCAAACGAGAACCATGTATTCTGCTCACCGTCATAACATTTTTCTTCCTTTAGACTGTACCTGGGAAATTGATAGTTACGATTTTATTGAAGGTCAAAGTCAAAATTTGTTTTTTCATTTTTTAATAAAAAAGTATTCTATACGTTATTTTAGTATTTCATAACAAAAAATGGCTTCAAAACGTTAGCGTTCAATGTAGCTCACTCGATGCGCACGGACACTAACGAACGAGGCCGCCGTCAAGCAAAATTATCGCGGTTTTGCGAGTTGCGTGAGAGTTGAGCCCTTTACATTGCGCGGTACAATTTGCAATTTTTTGTAACACCAAAAAATAAAAATCATTTCCCAGCAATATTTTTTTTGAAATATGTCTTATTTTGATGTATAGAATACGTGGTTTTCGTTTGACTGCTCATGTCTTTTACACCCAGTATAATATATTTTTTTTCAGAATTTATTAACTACTTGCTAAATTATACGATATTAAAAACAACTAAACGTTTGAAAAGGGACAGCGTATTACTAACAGAAAATGTCTTTGCCATTCATCTTTTTTTTAATTCCTGCCTACGGTATATAATCTAAGCTGCCTACATATCCAAACTTAAACACAAAGGTATGACAGTTGTGTCATATTTTTTTTTTATTTTTACCCACAAAAATCCTACAGTTGCACTTACGTCGTTTGTTTTGAAATTAAAATACTTAGAATCAAAATAAAATAAAATAAAAAAGTACTATTAAAAATAAAATAAGAATACTATTAAAAAAATACTATTTAAAAAAAATTAATGTTGTCAATTGAGTACTTGTTCAATTTACTTTTCAGAGAAGCAGTCGAGCTGTCGTTTCCATCCATGAATGTCGGAGTCAAGTTGCCCAGGATCATAGATGGTGCTTGCGTATGTGTGCGTGCTGCCAGATCCATGATAGACCTCCTGAGCGAAAGCTCTAGAACATTCCACCTTGCTGCCGATATGCCCAACAGATATGAAGGTACTAACGCCTATATAAAGACGTGTTTGTTGCAGGAGTCGGTCGTCATGAGGGTAAAAATTGATTCTTCCTCGATTAATAGGCATAGGCTGGTCATGTATGCCGCAGAAATGACAACGCAAATTCATTTCACAAGCCCCATTCCAATAAGCAAACACTAAAAGATTGGAACTTGTTGCTAGCTAATGTGTTCTCTGGACATTTATAACTAGCGTGCCTTCAAGAGTGAATAGGCTACTTCTAGCTAAACATGTTACATAGTAGTCTTGCTTGCCTGTTATTTTAAAAAACGAAATCGTTATTCTTCCATAGATACTTCTATAGAAATTTGGAGATTTGAAAGACACATACTACCTGCATCCGGCATGCGTTGCAATACCACAATACCACTACAATTTTTATACATTTCTTTTAGATTTTTTAGGCTAGAAACCTTCTCAAATTTTAAAAAGTACGTTCTCACTCGTAGTTTCGAGAACATTCTACCAAAGTTTCATTACAATTTGATCAATGGTATCGGAACGCATAGAGGACAAACATACAAACATAGCTTTTTATTTATGGTGTAAAATCTAAATTCTAACTTCTAAAATAAAGTCTACGCATTCTATACTTCAAAACAAGAAACATATAAAAAAATATTGCTGGGAAACGCTTTTTATAATTTTGGCACTAAGAAAAAACTCCAAATAATATCGCGCAATGTATACAGCGCGTCGCGCGGTGCTTAGCAACTTGGAGACGTGCGTGACGTTCGGTCGGCTGAATTGAGTGGGCCCGATATGGAGTGGTTACATTGAGCGATGACGTTTTAAAGCCATTTTTTGGTATGGAATACGTAAAATTTTGATAATGTTTCTTTGGACAAAAATTATGAAATAATGTTTTCAATTTGTTCTCATAAAAATCTTGAAAAAAAAATCTAACTTTGACCTTCAATAACTTCATAACTACTAATTTCCCAGGTATAGTCTAGAAGAAGAAAATGCTCCTAATAATGAGTGGAATACGTAGTTCTCGGCTTTGTCATAGGTCTGGTTACACCCGTTATAGATAGATTACGTTTGACCCGTCAAGATCCAAGCCAAACCCTCAGTCATTTTAACTACATTACAGATCTGTTCGTCTTCAACGTCAAGGAGCACATGGAGACGTGTAAGGTGAAGAAGGAACAAGACGAAATAAGAAACAAGTTCTACAAAGAGGTCAGGGAGAAGATTAGGGAGTTAGAGAACTTTTTGAAGGCAAATCAGTGAGTGACTTACTCTTTTATCGTGCCATTTATGCGTAGAATGAGAATAGAGTATAGATAAGTCATCAGCGCACACCTAAGCGAGATAGCAATGTATCTACATACTATACCTATAGCAACAACAATAGGCTAAGTATTGGCTTTTACAGCCAATTATACAACAATTCACCATTATTACAAACGAAATCACACAAAATACTGCGTATTAGAATGATTAGATTGTTAAAACTGACATAAAATCACTTAAAATGATGAGAAATATCAAAGCATCACGCACTTGTCTGCCACCAATTCAATGGTGGCAAACATAAAAATCCGATACGCAAACAGGGACAAAAAAATGTTTTGTCCTGCTCTCCCGTATATATCAGACATATAAGCTTTCTCACTCTAATAATTATTATTCTTTAGTAGCTCATCTATACTCTATTCTCAATCTACGCATTTATGCTACTGTTTTGTCATTCATGATTCTTTCAACGTTAAGGAGATAAAAGTTCTAACTGTGTCAATATTTTATATTTTTACTTTATTGGTTCACCAACAACATAAACACTAATACAATTTTGATTCCTAATCTATGTAAAACTAAAACTAAGTGCACAGTTACTCACATGTGTAAAAAAGAGTGTCCAGTGAGACATTGATATAAAAAATAACGGATGTAAAAAATATGAACAGTCAAACTAAAACCATGTATTCTGTTCACCATCATAACATTTTTCTTCCTTTAAACTATACCTGGGAAATTGATAGTTACGATTTTATTGAAGGTCAAAGTCATGTTTTTTTTTTATGAAAACATATTCTAAACATTATTCTTAATTATTGTCCAAAGAAACATTATCATTTTTTTTAATATTTCATAACAAAAATATTTTTGGCAAAAAAATAGGAAAACCGACTTCAATGCGTACAAATTTAAACTAAAAAGTAAGAAATAAATAATATTTTTATGAAGTAGTTGAAAAGAGCGTCATAGAAAACCAAGGAAAGTATTGATACACATTTATAATTCTTTATTTATAATTCATACCCCGATATATTTGGAGCCGGTGCCAGCTAGCCAGGGAGGATAGTGTTTGCAATTTTCGAACTTCACGGAGCGGCGGATTATTTCTCATCTTTATTATGCATTCATTATTATGTATAGTTAATGGATTAATCAAGTTCGTATCTATTAGGTAAGTTTATTTTGCTTAGGCTGGCACCGACTCCAAATATATCGGGGTATGAATTATAAATAAAGAATTATAAATGTGTATCAATACTTTCCTTGGTTTTCTATGACGCTCTTTTCAACTACTTCATAAAAATATTATTTATTTCTTACTTTTTAGTTTAAATTTGTACGCATTGAAGTCGGTTTTCCTATTTTTTTGCCAAAAATATTTTATTTTATTATTTTTAGTGGAAATCACTACATAGTATAAAACAAAGTCGCTATCCGCCGTCTGTCTGTCCCTATGTATGCTTAGATCTTTGAAACTACACATAAGCATTGCACCCGTGCGAAGCCGGGGCGGGTCGCTAGTTAAGTATATTTTATTGAAAATGGATAGGCCTACTGGATAAATGGATAGGTGCTCATTAAAACTTAACGGAAACGTAAACAATTTTTTTTTTGTTATTAATGTTCTGTTCATAAAGGGTCGAATTTATATCGATACAATTTATACGGGCCATCTCTGATTTTGACGTAGCTAAATAAAGAATCACTAAAATCGAGTCGTAATACTCATAATTGACGGAGTATCAGGTAACAAACACAAAAAAACAGTCGGATAGAGAACTTCCTCTTTTTTTTAAGTCGGTTCACAAATAATATCACGTCTCAGACCTATAGCTCCCATTCATTCAGAATGAATGGTATAGTTTTAATGGTAAGTTAATGAACTATGAAACTTGAAGAGAAACTAGTTATTTAACTTAAGTTCATATAAAATAATTTGTCATAGTTTATGTGTTGACTATTGGACCTACTAACCAAAATTTCACTATTGCATATTAGGTAATAGCAAGTTCAAAAAAAAATTGTCATTATTTTTGTGTTCGTGGACGATGTTATTGTTTCATCCCCAATGAAATTATCATTTCAACAAAAAAGTACTGAACCAATTTCGGTATAATTTATACGGGACCACCTTTGAAGTATGACCTTCTTAACGAAAAAACAATCATCAAAATCGATTCATTATTGGCGGAGTAATCGCGGAACATACATACAAAAAAAAAAAAAAAAAAAAAAAAAAAACATACAGTCGAATAGAGAACCTCCTCCTTTTTTTGTTTGAAGTCGGTTAAAAAACTGGCTTCAAAACGTTAGCGTTCAATGTAGCTCACTCGATGTACATGGACACTAACGAACGGGGCCGCCTTCAGGCAAAAATATCACGGTTTTGCGAATTGCATGCGAGTTGAGCGCTTTACACGCACGGTACAATTTGCAATTTTTTTTAACACCAAAATATAAAAATCATTTCCCAGCAATATTTTTTTTGAAATATGTCTTATTTTGCTGTATAGAATACATGGTTCTCGTTTGACTGTTCATGTCTTTTACACCCAGTATATAAAAATGAATACTGACTGACTGACTGACATATCAACGCACAGCCCAAACCGCTGGGCCTAGAGATTCCAAACTTGGTACGTAGGTTCCTTATGAGGTTCAGGGATGCAATAAGAAAAGATTTTTGGAAATTCACCTTCGAAGGTGCTGAAAAGGGGGTGAAAAGTTTGTATGGAAATCCGTCATTTTTAAAGTAAAATTCATAAAAATTGGTATGTACATGGCCTTTCAGTTAGAAATTAAGAAAGAGGTATTTTAAGATTTTTGGAAATTCAATCCGGGGGTAAAAAGAGGGATAAAAGTTTGTATTGAAATCTGTAATTTTTTAAAGTAAAATCGACGAATATTGGGTATATGGCGCTTGGGTTAGAAGAAATAAGAAGAAAATTTAAACGCTGTCCTAAATAACTTTCCACGCGGACGAAGTCGCGGGCAAAAGCTAGTCCTTATAGTTTAGGATATACGCAGTTTAGGAGTTCCTATATCCATGGTTAAAACAAATAAATTTTCAGATACACCAAAAATGAAAAGGAAAAAGAAGAATTAGACAATTTAAACATGGCAGAGCCTCCTTTCCTCCCAGACCCGAGAACCTCCATCGCTGAACAAAATGGTAAATATGAAAATGAGATATAGCAAAAATATACTTTAATGCTTCTTTAATAGGTAAACATATTGGTTAGCATGGCCGGTTATTAAATTGTAGTTGCGCTCACGTGCGCAGATCCCGAGCCGTCCCGCAATAGCGCACTGGAGGTCAGGCCGGGGAGGATGTTTAGTGGGTATGGAGGGAACGCCTTTACCTCGAGTCCCACATATCCCCTGCGGTTGCACCACCCCGCAGGGACGATGCGTAAATGCATTTGACCTCCCCGACAAAAAAAAATGGCCGGTTATTAAAATCCTTTGTCTTCCTTCGTACATCTTTTTAAGCTATAAGTTTAAAACATTTTCAGGTTATGACGCTTTAGCATCAAAAATATTACTTTTTTTACTAGTGACTAGGTGGTAGACCCCATATGTCGGGTCTTCTGGGTAGGTACCACCGCCGTTCTTATTTCTGCATTGAAGTTGCCGTTCTTATTGAAGGGAAAGGTAGCTAGTGTAATTACTGAGCATGGAAGGCATATCATCTTAGTCCGCAGGATGGCAAACGCACTTGTGGTGTTAAGTGATTTACACTTAATATTGCAAGTGTCTATAGGCGGCGGTGACCACTTAACATCAGGTGGGCTGCAAGCTTGTTTGCCATCTCGTAACATAAAAAAAATAGTAGGGGAAGATGGGCTAATTGAGAACGGCGGGTAATTAGGAACAGTTGAATATCAAATACTTCCCCCGCACTACACCGCCCGCGTACGTTTAAGTAGACGCGCTTGGGATCCCTTATTTCGTCAGCAGAAGTGTGAGTGAGAAGACGCGCGCATACTGTCACGGTGAGTCAAACATTATTACGTTTTTCTTTACAATTTTTGTCGTATGTAAAAATCAATGTAATAAGCATCTTTTGAGCTTAAAGACGTCACCTATTGTTAATATCTTACATGTAATATCTGTTTACACATTTTATTGTAGCTTTAAGTTCATCGAAGATAATATTATGAGTAAAGGCCATTTTGTTTTGAGATGCCTACTTCGGGTAATTAGGAACTATGACAGGGAGGGTAAATGTGAACGTTCCTAATTACCCCTTTGAATTGATTAATCCTGTAAAAGAGTTCTAACATTAGAAATTGTTTTTGATGCCTCGACATCACAAAAGATAAACCACACCGAGATGTGAAATTTAAGATTCAAAATCTCACAACAATTACTCCATATCGTTCCTATTTTCCCCGGGAACCCATCACTTTATCGCAATTAACTTCATCGATTTTCATTCCCCATAAAACTATTCGCAGATCTTTTTATACAATACTTAACAACTCCTAGAATCAGGTTACATCGCAATTTCATTTCCTCGAATAGTTGTTATCTACAAGCTCATTCTATCGTAAATTCTTTTCCTATTTTATTTATTTTATCGAAATAATGTTAAATCGATGTTTTGTTACCCATAATTTTGTTTCCACGTAAGTTTCAGTTTGCAGAATAGTTGAAACATCAATTTTTACTGCACTAAAGTTAGCGTACATCAAAAATACTTTTTTTATGTAATTACTCGTAATCATTTTTGTTTCCCTGTAAAGAAAACCTATGGATTAAGTTAGGTTAGATTTAGAACAACAGGCAGTCAGCAGCGGTGCAACCGAAGCTAACGGAGATTGCTTGTTGTATTCTGGCATGCTATATGCATGCTTGCATTGCATGCTGTATGCATGTTTGCATTGCATGATGTATGCATGCTTGCATTGCATGCTGTATGCATGCCTGCAAGATGCTTGCCGGGGGGTGCAGGGGGGCTGGCCCCCCTGCTCGGGGGGGTCGGGGGGCCTGAGGCCCCCCGCTATAAAGAAAAACCATTAATACGAAAATAAACCTAGGTTAGGTTAGGTTAGACTTGTGACCAAGCATAGCGGAGCGAGCGAAGCGAGCGGAGCATTATATTGCTTGCTGCATGTTTGCTTGCATGTTGCATACTTGTTTGCATGCTGCATGCTTGCTTGCATGCTTGCTTGCATGCTTGCTTGCATGCTTGCTTGCATGCTTGCTTGCATGCTGTATGCTTGCTTGCATGGTGTCTACCTACTTGCAAATTAAGAATAAATTTTTAAATTAAGAACTAAACCCAACAGTTTTTATTGTCAAACGTCAACAGGCAAATGTATCGTTCGATGAAACGTTACTGCGATGGAAAGTTGTTAAACGAAACATTACAATGTGTAACGTTAAATATTGAAACATGTTTTTATATATAGTGTTATCGATAACTTAATAGTTTATATGAAATGTTAGTTCGATAGACCGTTATTCTGGTAAGCAACACAACTTTGAAACATTTTTTTTATGAAAGTTTATTCGATAATATGAAACGGTGATCATTAGCTAGTCGATCAATCAAGAAAAATTGATATTGAAAATCGTGGAATAGTTTTCGGTGAAATGAAATTCGATGACAAAAAAATCTGTATTTTGATAGGTACCCATTTTCCCCGCAGACTGATCGCAATTATCCCATACGGTATCGGGTAAATAAGAACGACAATGGTTTTTATTTTATTTATATTTTGGGATTAAAGCTTATTTTCAAGAAATTTGATTTATTTTTTTTTGTAGGTAGATTAGTAATGTTAATGTTGTAATAAAACTTTATTATATTTGTGACTTTCTTTAATTTTTTTAGAGTGTACACCTAACTTCTAGTTAGGTGTTCCCAATTACCCCACTTTCCCCTACTTTTAGTTAAATTATTCGAAACACTTAGGCACCAATCAGAAATAGCAAAGTCGATGAAAGGCCCTTACCATCAGACTTGCCCACAAAAATCGGTGGTCGAAGAGCCCACTTGGAGGCTCATCGCATCGGCATATTAGTTATCCATTAATTTTATTACGTGACGTACTCAGGGGGGAGGGGGGCAATTGAGCCGAATATCGAGGGGCGAGGGGAGGTCTCGGCAGAAATCACGTAATTTTTCCCCTTCAAAAACAGTGTAAAATTGCGAGAAAATTGGGTTAAATTAAACCTCAAAATATTTCTTGACTGAAAGAATGAAAAGCACCTCACGTGATTAATTTTAGCCCCCTTATTTACGCCACCGCCAGTATTATAATTTCTGACGGAGCTTAGTTTCATATCCAATTGCTTTCTGCAGAAAAGGCGTTCGCGAAATATCTCAAGACCTGTACAGTGCGAACGAGAACAGGAGAAATCAATTTGCGTAAATACAGGTAACTTTATATAGATACTAAAATTATAAAGCTGAGGAGTTTGTTTGTTTGAACGCGCTAATCTCGGGAACTACTGATTCAAATTGAAACAATATTTTTGTGTTGGATAGTCCATTTATCGAGGGAGGCTACATAACTTCACGCTACGGCCAATAGGAGCTGAGCATCAATGAAAAATGTTTAAAAAACGCGAATTCCACGAGAAGGAAGTCGTGGGCACAAAATACTCGCTGTCAATCTGACACGTCAGTGCCATGCGATTATCGCCTACAAGTGGAATACTGGGAAATTTGTCGATTGTACATGCATACATAACATTTCATTTGGTATGTTTATAAAACATTTATTCTTAGAGCCATGTATGGCCAGTCGCCGCCACTAAGCGCGACCACCAGTGGTCAGACCACTACACGCGTCCATCAGTAGCAGCCACTAGTGGCTGGATGCGGCCACCGTGGCTGCCACTTGTTGTTCAATACTCGTGAGAGGCAGATCTGTGTTTGTCAAAAACATCAACATCAAAATGAGGCCTCGGCTCCGTAGACTAGACTTTGGACGAGACGCGGGAGCGGGGAGACGCCGGCGACTGTGGCCGTGTGTGCGCGCGAGTCGAGCGACAAAACGCGGCCACAAGTAGTGAGCGCCGTCGACTCCCGCAGCTTGTGGCTCGATCGCGGCCACTCAAACGCTCCGTGTGGGCCGATGCTATACAAAATGTATGGAGAAACTCGTCCGCAGCTTGTCGCGTCTAGTAGCTCAATGTGCGCTGGCACTTACTGTCAACCATTTTGCTGTCTTATAATAGGATCTGCGGAGGAGTTCTCAACCTGGATCTGCTGAATACTCCGCCGCAACCGAAGAAGATGCAAGGATCCATAACGCTTACCACACGTGAGTCATAGTAGTTGCTTTGCTTAAGTAAAGCTTTTATCTTTAACTGGTCTTGGCCTTCATCACACCTGATGTACGTGATGATAAGGGCGAAGATTGAATCGACCTCCACGTGGAAACCTCAACCACAGAGGGACTGTCTATCGTATGACTGTCGGAACACAATGATGTTAACTAACACTATTGTTACATAAGCACTAGCTGTCCCGCCCACGCGTTGATGTGGTAATTTCATACTCCATCACAACAGCCTTTTTAATTCGACCCACTGCTGGGACACAAGGCCTTTCCTTGTCATCGAAGGAGGCTTATGCAGTAGTCCACCACGCTTGCCCAATGCGGATTGGTGGACGGAGTATAAGGTGATCAATACCCCTTTGCTGATGCATTAGTCGCCTTCTACGACACCCAATGGAGGATATGGGGTGATGCTTTTCTACTCTGCCGGCATCACACGGCTGATTTATGACATTGAATTTGCAGTAAAAAAAATGAGGACTACTTATCAAGATAAAAACTATCCTATCTCTCAAGTTGGAACAAAACACACATTTAAAAAAAAAGTTAAAATCGGCTTGTCATCCCGGACAAACATCGTAACACGGGAATTAAATATAATACATATAACAAACCGAGCACTTTGCGCTCCCCTGGAGACCGTATCCTGGAACCTCTAGATCTAATTTATTACCATCATTATTTTGGCCTCCAACGCCCACTGTTGGACATAGGCCTCCCCCAAGGATCTCCAAGCCAGTCGGTCCTATGTTGCCCGCATCCAGCGGCTTCCCGTGACCTTTACCAGATCGTGGTCCACCTTGTCGGACGCTACTACCAACGCTGCGTTTCCCGGTACGTGGTCGCCATTCGAGGACCTTTCCGCCCCAAAAGCCGTCAGTTATCCTCGCAATGTGCTCTGCGCACTGCCACTTAAGTTTCGCAATTCTTTGGGCTATGTCGGTGATCTTGGTTCTCCTACGAGTCTCATCATTTCTGAATTATGATCACGCAGGAAAACTCCAAGCATAGCCCTCTCCATTGCCCTTTGGGTGACTTTGAACCTTCTTATGAGGGCCATTGTATGCGGCCATGCATGAGTCGGTTCCATTGGTTATCACTGGCAACACCCACGAATGAAAGACTTTCGTCTTGAGATACTGCGGTAGATGGGCTGAGAATATGCCGCATAGCTTCCCGAACGCTGCCCAGCCGAGTTGAATCTAATTCTAGTGGGCAAACCACTAGAGGTGATGACGTCCTGGATACTCCTCTCTCCCCCATCCCTCCTGCGGGACGGCATCTGCGCGGTCTTGCCGAGCGTATCGAACAGCAGCTTCTTACCACTGCAAATCTCGTCTTCAGGAAAACTTGACTTGCAGATCTGCATGATGCTGACCTCGTCCATCGTGTCTATGGCATGTTGAACAAATGCCAAAAACTCGTTGGCTATGAGTTTATCAGAACCCATAGCCATCACGTGCAGCGGCTATATGCCGCGCGAATCGCGAAATAATTTTTCGTATCTGTGCAATGTGACACGGCTATAGGTTTTGACCACCTGACTGACCCAACTGAGGAGGTTGCCTGCTTATTATCTCTCGCAATAGCAGGACCTCTCACTTTTGCTTATCGTCAGATGACATGAAGACAACTTCTAGACCTTTTACAGAAAAAAAACACAAAGGTCTTGATAAGAAAGAAAAGTACTTATCTTCTTAAAATCTATTTAATTCAGGATCTATTACACCGTCTCCTTTATACTACACGAAAAGAAATAATGGTCTTTTAAAAATATTTTATTTACAAATCATAGTAGGTAGGACAACTATCAGACATCAGAAAACTTACAATACCTAAATCTGATGGCGACTCAGATTTAGGTATTGTACCGCGAGATAATGTTACTTATAGGTACAGTCGAACCAACTGAATCATGACCCACTTGGCCAATCATTCCTTTAGAATCATAAATTTAGTTAGGTTTTCTTCGATATCATGCGTGTTGCACTTAGTACGTTTTAAATATGAATAAAAATGCGTCATTGCGGGTCAGAGATCTATGCAATTTTAATCTTTCTTATCACTGCACTAAAGTCTCAATTGGAATTTTAAATAAGATGGCGTTTATAATATAAACTCTTTTCAGTACTGAGAAAATGGAATAACTGTTATATTTTTAAAAATAAAATGACGTTATGTGTCAGATGTCAAGTAGTAGTCTGAACAAATTTTAAAAAGCCATATTTATTAGACACTGTCAGTGTCTATCAAATTGATAACAGGTTCGTTACTTAGAAGGTACGTTCAAGCGAATTTCATCCTACTTTGTTTAGAGTGACTGTAGGAAAATGATCTTAAGGTGGGTCATGATTCAATTTGGTCGATTGTACATTGACGGTTTTACTGCGAATCAAAAAGCACTGGAATCCAACAATCGTCAATGTCAAGGCTTATACACAGGGTAAATAAAGAGTATTAGACGCCAGGGATGGCGCTAAGAACTACTACTTTCAGCAGTTGCAGTCAGGAAGCGGGAATATTGAAGCCGGCTACTTTTACTTTAAAGGTCTGTACCGAGTTAACACTGACTTTCCTCGAAGTTGCGAGTCACTTAGACCTTGTCCAGAAGAGCGAATTCGCCGCGAATCATTACGCGCGAACACATACTGAAGCTTTCGAATTTGATACTCGCGCGAAGCTTGTGGACAAGTGTGTGTTCTGGACAAGGTCTTACCCAGTGTTAATCAGCCTTTAAAAAACTCCCCCCTACGGCTGGAGCGCATTCATTCAGCGTTCAAAATGAACGCACCTGTTTTAAGAATTAAATATTAACTAGTTCTTTTGAAAGTATGTCTGTTGAAAATTTCCCTACCTTTACATTTATACAGGCTTAGTGCAACTAATATTATAATAGCTAAAGTAAAGCTGTCAGTCACCTTTTCACGCTTATTCTTCTGAACCGATTTAAATTTCGTGTGGAGATAGTTTGACACTCTGTAGGCCATAGGATCCACAGAACACAAAAAGAGGTTAGAATGGCCTTGTAGGCGGAGCAAAATACGATTGCTGTGCTTGGTCCTATTTGAATCGCGTGATGCATCATAGTTTTCTTGGTTGGCTATATTTGACATTGCACAGGTAGCGCAAGCTTGTGTCTATTTGGTGTAAGAAAAAGAAGTGGGAGCAAAACAGCCATAGCGGTGCCCGTACAAACGGTGCATCATCACCTTTCTAACCTCTTTCTGTGTTCTGTACGATAACCGAATTCCACACAAGCGATGTCCCAGGACGTCACAGTTCATCAATATACTCGGGCCATCACAACTATTTGTAAAGTCTTTAAACCAAGTTTATCTATCTCTTATAGACGTCACGCCAACGACTCATTCTCTTTCTGCTTCAGTTTCCTACTCAATATACTCTTCTTGAGTCGTTTCCAAAACAACTGCTGCTCTAACTTGTTCTTCGGCCAAACTATGTACGTCTTTGTCATCATTAGGTAGTGCAGTGTGTTCGGTCTTAAGCGCCGTGGTATTTCTTCTAGCAGGATCAAGATGAGATCTTCTCGGCGGGTTTCTAGAAGTCTGCAAAGAAGAATACAACTTACAGTGAACTAAACTGAATCTGTAGGTATTCAAGTATACAAGACGCAAGTACGACCTTTGGGATGGCTACGCCAAGTGATTGCTCGATGCTTTGGATAGGTTGCAGCATCGCACCATCCGCATAATCAGCGATGTAGAGGTGACCAATAATATTGATCCTCTACAATAACGCGCTTTCATCGTCTATACTACGGCGAGTATTCTGAAGAGCTGTTATCCGTGATACAACCTTAGTTTGCTACTAAAGACGTAGGCACGCGTAGTGCTAGCTTATGTTGTAATCCAACTAAAATTGGCTACTCATTTCTATGTTGCACTGTCAAGAAATGGAATGGAAGCACATATGTTCCTTATTACATTCCGGAGTCATCCAAAAGAGGCATTGAAAATCTTCTTGTAGATGGAACCCCATAGTGACTGTTGCGGCGGACTCCATTTCTGCTTACCGCCACGTGGGGTAGTTAATGGCTAAAGTTTTTTTATAATAAAAAAGAAAATCGCTGATCCAAACATCTCAGGTTCGAAGAAAATGCGGTTGGCCAAAACCAAATGTGAAACTTACATCCATGTGAGTTAGAAAAGTAGTTTTACTGTTCGACATAATACTGAGAAGTAGACGGCTTACCTATGCTGCGCTAAGTGCATCTCAAATTGACACCATTGGCTCAGGAGGAATTGCTCCGAGATGACCAGCATGATCAACTTGGAGCGGTCCATGCAGCTTACGATATTCTCCAAGATAGTAAGACCGACCTGCAATCCATAAAATACAATGAGATGTTAAATATCTTGTCGTGTTCTCTATTGTCAAGGCCACATATATATCAATCTAAGGATCGGTCGAATCGCCGAGTTCATAGGAAAACCAAGTGTCACAATCCGCGGCCGTACTACATAACATGTTCTAGTGGAGCATGCCGTAATATACACTATTCATTGCGCGAAGCGATGAACGTCAAGCACAGCCGCAAAGGAGATCGGTCAAATCGCTGAGTTACGTATTCACTTGACTTTATCGGAAGGCGAAGTAGCGGAAATGTATGCCCACAGGGCATACACTTGTCGCAAGTTAAACGCCGGCTTGGCCTATATCCTTGTATTATTGAATCTGTGGTCAAGGCCTTTCGAAATATGCCTTTAAGGTTACTAGCAACGCGACGGATCGTCTTTAGTTCCTTTGTGATGAACTCGTTCCCTTGTCACGGCATTGGACCTTCAGCATCAGCGGACATCCCGACATCCGGATACTTAGATTGAGCAAAACTACGGATTAGGTTTATCACCATCACACCATCTCTCACATAATCGTTGATCTTCTCTTCGGTCTAAATTAACACCAATTATTAGGAATAATTTACTAGGTTATTTGGGCGTTATAGCGGACGGATGAAAATCGACAACACATACGTAGCTGAGATGGGATGGATGTCTGGCAGGAGCAACAAAAATCGACAAAGTTTGCAATGTGTAGGTACTTTCGAGGATGTTTGCAATAACACCAGTGGCAGAAAGTTTTAGAGATTACAGATTGGCATGGTATGGTCAGAAAAGATATGTAAACATTTAACAAAGAAGATGATAATAATAAATGTAGATGGACATAGAGAGGAAGACAGAATACAGAAGAAAAGATTCATAGACTATATTAGATATGATATGGCAAAGAAGGGTGTTCGACTCATCGCGAAAAATAAGTTAGAAGTCCTTGCGCTCATTTTAAAAGAAGCATTAGAAGCAAATGATAAAATGATAAGGACTATTTACTTGAAAGTCTCTCTCGTGAAGGCAAAGGCTGATGCTGCAATCGGTCTCCAAGTGGCTCAGCAATTGGTCCAGCACCCAGGGTCTATCATTGTTGCAGTAAGACACGAAGACCTCGTAATTGTAGATTGTGTCGTCTGAAAAGCAAAACTCTTACCTTATAATATCAACTACACATAATTGAAGCATAGCATTTTATATAATTTTCAAATGCTTTAAATCAAATTTGGTTACACATAACACAACGCCACATCTGACGGTTTGGGTCATGCAGTGCCACTATAGTGACAGCTAGGTTGCCAGTCTGTCGCCTACATGAAAGGAACATCAAATCCTAAAGTGACTAAACCTTAGAACTCTGAAGGCGACAATTTCTGATTTTTGAACTTTGTGTGAATATTGTTGTATAGAAACGAAATCTTAATGAGATTGATATCATGTTCATAACTGTTATTACTAGTAAAGTACCTTGAACCCACATTTTACAGAAGATCGCAGTAAATCCTTATTTACAATCGCCCGCGGCTTTGCTCTCTACGTCCATTCCAGGGTCTCAAAATATAGCCATACCAAATTTCATCAAAATCGGTAGTTTTGGAGCCTATTCAATGCAAACAAACATTCAATTCTTCTTCTTTATAATATGAGTAAAGAGTATAGATAAGATTTATTGACCTCCACGAGGTACAGAGAGAGCAATGTGCCAAACATTGTGAAATTCTTTGGAGGAGGCCCATGTTCAGCTGTGAACGTAGTGTGGCTGAAAGATGATGATGATGATAAAAAAACGAAACCAATTATAGGGAGTCTCTCAAAACAACTGAGCGCTCACGCATCGCAATTGAGTACATCCCTCCCGTCTCATCTGAGGAGTTGCAGTCAGCCGTGTATGTTGCTTTACCATGTGTACACAAGAGTGAACACGACACAGTGATACACGTCGACGCAACGCTGACATAACGCGTCTTATGAACAGGCTCTTATGTAGCAAGCGGCTGTGGACTGCGATAACCGCGTACGCGTATTGTCAAGAAATCTCTTTGTCTTTTATCTACAGTCCTAAAAATATTACCAGTTTATTCAAAGCTACAATATATATGAACGTAAAAACTTACCATCAAAACTCTTGCTTTTGGTTGCCATACTGATCATGGCGGAATTTCTCATGGTCACGCAGAAATATCTCAAGTTCCTCCTAAACATGAACATGAGGAACAAACCAGGGAGGAGAATACCAGGGATACACAGCATCAGTAACCTATTCCATCCACTTTCAATGTCAGGAATATTGACGATACGTCGCTCCTCTTCACACCCCATAACTTTGGTGAGAGGCACAGACATTCCCTCGTCCATTTGGAAGCAGCTGTAAGTTGATGAACTATAATCCATAAGTAAAATACTCCCGTTATAATAGGTGTCATGACACGTATTGTCCGTGCAAATATAGGAAATGTTTTTTCTCAATCCAATACACATGTTAACGTCATCAAAAGCCCTATGGTAGCCAAATTGTATCGTTCTCTCGTTGAATCCCGAAGAATATAGTGGTTCTGGCTCGATCAGTAATTCATTCTTGGATGCCAATTCAATCAGCTCTTTGGAACGGCAGTTGCATACCATAGAATTATCAGAAAGACCTAGATAAGTGATGTTTCTCAGATCCAACATCATCTCCTCTGATATCACATTGATGTTATTCTTCTGCAAGTTGAGAAATTTCAGTGATTTCATTTCTATATACGTCGATGTGAACCAGCTTCCTATTCTGTTCTTCGACAGATCCAACACTTGGAGATTGGTCAGCGTTTTCGCCGTCTTTTGCCTGACTACTGCTATTTCATTTTTAGACAATGCCAATATTTGTAGCTTGTTGAAATTGGCAAATATATCGAAATTTGTTAATCCTACATTAAAAGCGTACAGGACTTCCAGTGTTGATTCCAACCCGGCGAGAACAAGATGAGGGGAGAGTATATTGTTATTTCCAGAAACGTCGAGAACTTTTAAGGAAGTGTTCTTGAAAAATCTGTCATTTAGCTTTATTGATCCAACACTACAAACTGATAATCTTTCTAAGCTCTTCCCAAGGGCTCTGAACGCTGCAATATTCCGCTGATTCAGTCTCGTATGCGACAGGTCTAGAGATCTCAAATTCTGCAAACCCTCGAATACTCCAGCGCTCTCTATATTCATTAGCTTCATCAGACCATTGTCGTCCGTTGCTACGTTCATGCTAAGATCTAAATGGATTAAATTATCCAAACCACCGAAAGCGTTGGCTTGAATCGTATGTATGATGTTTTCTCCTAAATACAATGCTTCTAAACTGGGCATATCGCTGAATTGAAACGGCTTTAAGCTCTCAATGCTGCACGCTCGGAGGTCTAATTCTCTTAGATTATCAAATCTTACTCCTTTGAATCCGTTGAACCACATTAAATTAGCTGAAACAAAAAATAAGACGATTATTTTTATAGCCAAGGTTTACTCTCGATACGCCCCAAGAGGACAGTCACTCGTCTTGTAACCAACTCCGGTGAGACTGTATCTACCTTTTTTTTCTTTGTCGACGGTTAGGTCAAATGCATTTATGCATCGTCTCTGCGGGCTGGCCAACGCCGGCCTTATAGGCCGCCTCCTCACCGACGGCTGCTCGACCTGGCACGTTCTCCTGACGAGGACACCGGGAGCAGCTCTCGGACCGCACGACCCAGGGGACTTCGGGCGCAGTCGTGGCCCTGAAAAGGGCCGTTCGGAACTAGCCGTGGTGGGAAAACAAAAACAACTCGACGATGGCATGTGACTTCGAATGCCATCAAAAGCCACACACCCGCCCAGAAAGTTTCCCCACCATGTTACCAGGGTCCGCCACGAGGGGGCTTCCGAACGTGGACCCCCACACCAACCCTCCTAAGGAAGGCCTATCTTCCTACAGCACCCGGGACCACCAGATTAACGTCTCTTCCGAAGCACGGAGGAAAATCGATTTTAAAATTTATCGGTCACCCATCCGAGTACCAACCTCGCACTTGGTACCTAGCTTATCCTTCGTGATCGTTTCAAACACGGTGCCCTCGACCTCCTCGAGGTTACGAGACTGACCACTATAAACTATTCGTTGTTGTGTCCAATCCAACGAGCCCAAATACAATGAATCTCCTGTAGTTTCGCGAAATGAAAAAGCTCTTTATTTAAATGAACTTTGCCAAGTACTTTTACAATCTCAAAAGCCCTACTACTCAAGAAGAAACTCAACAGCTTACAATCTCGTAATTATTTAAAAACATAATCACAAGTCAATAGATAATAACAATATAATTAAATTACAGTTTTACATGCGTAAATTTTGGGAAGAAGACGGCCGTCCGGAACTAGCCGTGGTGGGAAAACAAAAACAACTCGACGATGGCATGTGACTTCGAATGCCAAGCGGACACACTTGACATCAAAAGCCACACACCCGCCGGGAAAGTTTTCCCGCCATGTTACCAGGGTCCGCCACGAGGAGGCTTCCGGACGTGGACCCCGAGACTGTTTCTACCTAATACTGCCTCAATGGTCTAGTGGCTAGCTCTCCGTAATTAGACTCAGAGGTCACGGCCTCGATCCCCTGGAAAGAAGGTCTCTTTTGTGCTAAGTTCGGTTAGTGATTATAACAATAATATTAACAGCATTATTGTTTTCCGGTGGATAATGATAAGATAAACTCACTTCCTCCTTCATCAGCTTACCCATAAAAGATTTAAAAAGATTGGCAATAACGCTAATGTCAGTAATAAGAAATAAGCTACAAACCTTCGCTCCTCAGTGTCAAACCAGACCACTCCTCCACAGACTCAGTCGCGTTGAACATCACATCGTATTCCACACCAACTGCGCTCACTTCCCTGAACCTATTCCCGAATAGTGATATGTACTCTAATGTGCTGGATAGAGTCAGATTTGATCGGTCGCGGATCGTGTTGAAAACCTTAAATTAATATCTCGCATTAATATACAAGATGAATGCGTCGGTGGCGTAGTGTCTTCCACCCGGGAGGGTGCCTCCCTTCGAACCCCGCCACGTACCAATGTGTTGTCAAATTTTGAATTCATATGTACGTTATCGACGCTTCTACGGTGAAGGAAAACATCGTGAGGAAACCTGCACACACCTATGAAGAAATTCTTAGGTTGTGTGTGAAGTCGACTAACCCGCACTTGGCCAGCGTGGTTTACTAAGGCCTAATCGCCCCTAATGTGAGGGTTGAGCCCTTCGGTGGAGACATTACCTATATGAGTTGTTGATGATTAATATACAAAATTAAAATACGAAATCCCTTAGCATTCCATGAATCTACCGTGCGGATAACGCCAAATACGGCAGCATAGTGTGGCACAGAGGGAAACCAGGAGCAATGTCTGGGTCTTGAGACCAAAGTGTGGGCTTAAGGGACCTCCAACTCCATATAATGGATCAGCAATCACATCCAATACCCTAGCCAACTTTGGTACGATTCCGCTAGAGGTTCAGATACGCGTTCCAATACAGAACTTGCACTAGTTCTAGACAAGCCGTGATCTTTTATTAATGAACGGAGGCATTGAGAATTATAACGTATGGACCGTCCCATATGTATCCATGGGAATTCAACGTCGACTTGCTATTACACCGTCTGTTTGGATTTGCTTTGTTATAATTCGTTGGTATTTGTATTTATAATAATTGTTGGGAGATTGAGTAAAACCAACCCGCACTTGACCAGCGTGGTTGACTATAAGGCCTAATCGCCCTTAATGTGGGGTAGGCTCGAGCCCGAGGTGGGGACATTATATGAGCTGTTGATGATGAGTAAAACATTCGTTGATTCGTTTGCTCTTGCATTTGTTATTTATTTGCCAATTTTCTTTTACACACATTACATTGACACACATAAACCATAAATTAACGAAGAAGTTTCAATGAAATTGATCATAATCATAATCTTTAATGCTATACACAGGTTACATAGTTGTTAAATTGGTAATTTAGTGTCCATACTGTGATCTGCTATTAAAGCATGCAATGCAACATAATATTATGTTAAATTCATTAGTTATTTTAAACATTCCATTCTAATTCAAATTAAAACATGACACCGCCTCTAATGATATTTTTTTATTTATTGCATATTTTAAGTAATATATAGATACAATTAATTTGAATAGGTTTCATGATGAGAGTTGTAGATATAACCATGATATGACAAAACATCGGCCAACCTGACATTATGGTACAGATTATCTCTGTGTCGGTACTATTTAGTACAGCTTACGTGCAATTTTTCAGAATATATTTCATCAAGATATAGACACCTACATGTGCCAAACTCCCCGGGTCCTGAAGGTCCCTCCTGTACCTTTCCATATTTGTTGCTCTCTCTAGAGAACGAACAAGGTGAAAGGAAGGGAAATGATAGAAAAAAGTGTGTATGTGCAACTCACACACGGTAGAAGTGAAACTTCAGAAAAATCTCAGACTTATTTCAGTTCAGAAGCAACAGATGTTTATATTGCTTGTCAAAGTGTTGAACAGCAAACTTCTATGCGCCAATAACTTTTTGGTTTCGCTTTTAGTTTCATCGAATTTTCAAATCACAACCATTCTAAAGAAGTTCCACTCCGAAACACTCAAAAACTTTTGTTGTCGCCTTGTTGCCGCTTTTCCATTTCGTCGAATTTTCTTATCACAACGATCCTAAAAAAAAATCACTTCAACAAAAATTTAATCTATTAGGTTGGGGAAAAAGTCTTTTCGCATTATAGTATGTATAAACTTGTAATAAAATCTCTTTGGCTATACTATTTGTATCTGGCTGGTTTTGGTATCATTGAAAGTTTAAATTTTAAAGAACATAATTCCAAATTCAAATTAGGAAAATGTGTGATTTTCATTTGTTTTTCGTACCGCCAAGATGAGTGAATCTAATGAAGAAATTCGATACATTTTAAAATTTTACTACAAAAAAGGTAAAAATGCAACGCAAGCCGCGAAAAAAATTTGCGATGTTTATAGACCTAGTGCAGTGTCTGTGAGAGTAGCACAAATTTGGTTTAAGCGTTTTCAATCCGGAAATTTTGATGTCAAAGATGCACGTCGCTCTGGTCGCCCTATTACAGATAAAATGGATGCCATTTTTGAAAAAGTGGAGCAAGATCGGCATGTCAGTAGTTACGACGTAGCTGAAGAACTGGGAATTGACCACAAAACAGTTTTGGCGCATTTGAAAAAAACTGGGTACACAAAAAAGCTCGACATTTGGGTACCTCACGAGCTCACTGAAAGAAACCTAATGAACCGTGTACTCATTTGTGATTCTTTATTACGACGTAATGAAACCGAACCATTTTTGAAGAAGCTGATGACTGGTGATAAAAAGTGGATCACGTACGACAAGAACGTGCGAAAAAGGTCGTGGTCAAAGGCCGGTCAGGCTTCACAGACTGTGGCGAAACCCGGGTTAACTCGCAACAAGGTGATGCTGTGTGTGTGGTGGGATTGGAAGGGCATTATTCATTATGAGCTGTTACCACCAGGCAGGACCATCGATTCTGAACTCTACTGCGAACAACTGATGAGATTAAAGCAAGAAGTTGAGAGAAAGCGGCCGGAATTAATCAACAGAAGGGGTGTGGTTTTTCATCATGATAACGCTAGACCTCACACATCTTTAGCCACTCAGCAAAAATTAAGAGAGTTTGGCTGGGAGGTGTTAATGCATCCGCCGTATAGTCCTGACCTTGCACCTTCAGATTTCCACCTGTTTCGGTCTCTTCAGAATTCTTTAGGCAGTGTCAGGTTAACATCACGAGAGGACTGCCAAAACCACTTGTCGCGGTATTTTGACCAGAAGTCCCAAAATTTCTATAGCAATGGGATCATGTCCCTACCTACAAGATGGCAAAAAGTTATCGAACATAATGGTACCTACATACTTTAGTTAAATGTAAATAAACTATATTAAAAAATGTTTTGAATTTTCTTAAAAAATGCGAAGAAACTTTTTCCCCAACCTATTATTTCCCTACCTTTGGTATCCTCTTCAGCTCGCAGCGGGCCATGCTAAGGTACATTAGACGCTCTTGCACATTTCGCGCGCCCTTATTTTCTATGTAAGTTTGCAATATGGGCGCCGGGTTTACTTGCGATGACAAGTCTATCGAGTGCAATCTATCTGGAAATTGAGGAGGAAAAATAAATAGCATTTTTACTAGAAAAATGCACTGAATTATTCTACTTGCCTCAGGCGGGCAGGCTTTTTCTAGTATTAATATTTACGCGTCCATAATGTAAGGTAGTTTCATCTTAACTGGGCGTCAAATATTTGCAAAAATATTTCGTTCGGGTCTTAGAAGTGCAAATTTCAAAGATTTGATGAAACAATGTTTACCATAAAAACATAAGCACCAAGCACTGACAAATTTCGACAGCGAAAAGCAGTGTCTCGGTGGTGTAATTGGTCAACGCAGCCGCCCGGATTGCGGAAGATGCGGGTTCGCCTGAGGCAAGTCGATTTTTTTCAGTGCATTTTTCTAGTATTAATATTTACGCGTTTGTAAACGCAAAAATAAAATTATTCCATAAATAGCATTTTTGTCGCTAGCATCTCTATTAGGGTCCCAATAATACGATTCCTTGCGGCTTCCCTAACTACTTTATTTTAATTATCTCCCACACTAGCTAGCTACATTTGGACTCCAATTGTGCTTGCCATCTAATGGGATTGAGACATTTGCTTTTATAAAAAAAAAACATACAAAGTTGCAGGGCTCATTGTATGTATCATAAAAATCTCGACCTCTTTTCTCGATTCCCAAATCTTCTTTTCTATACAAATCAAAATCAAATCAAATTCTTTATTTGCGTTTATTTTCACTTAGTCGTATGTATTATAGTCACTCTTTTGTTATGTAAAATTTATTGCAGAATTTTACTTTAATTAGTCGACTATGCGAAGTCAAAAGGAAACGTTTTGATTTTAGCAGTCTATGTATGTCATCATCAACAGTACAAGATGTTTACAATTTTCAGTGTGACTTAAGCCTATCCAGTCATTATTAATAATAGCATGCAAATTTACATAATTATTACTTTTTGATAAAATCTTATTGTAGGTACTATGTTTATTCATTGGTCAATTAATTTTTAAGTCGTTACATTCAATTAATTATTATTCAAACATGCTGCATATAAACAATAATATTCAATATAAAATAATAAGATTTATTAGATATACAATGCCAAGTAAGTAAAAAAAATACATTTAATAATTGTTCAGTCCATGTTCTATATTTAATTTGTCGTACTTCATAAATTCGTCAAGACTATTGAAAGAGTTTTTCAAAGACCGCTTACGAAGAGCGGTTTTGAAGATGTTGTTCGTCTTCTCCTTCTTTTATATGAATGGCGATTGCGACACATAAAGATTACGCATTGCGCCAATATCAAGTGAAAATGTACAGTCGAACCAACTGAATCATGACCCACTTGGCCGATCATTCCTTTACAATCATAAATTTAGTTAGGTTTTCTTCGCTATCATGCGTGTTGCACTTAGTACGTTTTAAATATGAATAAAAATGTGTCATTACGGGTCAGAGATCTATGCAATTTTACTCATTGTTATCACTTCACTAAAGTCTCAATTGGTATTTCAAATAAGATGCCGTTCGTAATCTAAACTCTTTTCACTACTGAGAAAAACGAATAACTATTATATTTTTAAAAATAAAATTACGTTATGTGTCAGATGTCAAGTAGTAGTTGAATATTTTTTAGAAGGCCATATTTACTAGACACTGTCAGTGTCTAATAAATTGATAAAAGGGAAATGTACGTTCAAGCAAATTACAACCTACTTTGTATTGAGTGACTGTAGGAAAAAGATCTTAAGGTGAGTCATGATTCAATTTGGTCGACTGTATTTTAAAGTAAACGACAATTGTACGGTAGATTGAGTTTAAAATCACACGTGTTTTTGCACAAGGACTCGTGAGAAACTCCGACACGTCGAAGTTGCTAAAAGGCAACTGTTTTGTACATACCCACGTTGCGACTAAGTGAGCCCTGTTTGTCGACCCAGGATTGAACGTCCGTCATATACCCGCTCAGACATTGCTCTTTTATTGGAACAACGGCACCTAACGCTAACGCAGGCAGGCATAATCTGAAATAGAACAAGGAAGCTTAATTTTCTTAATCCCCGATACATAGACGGATGTTAAATTCGCCGCGGACAATAGAACCACAGTCTATAAAAGTTCTTATTAGAAATGAAACGGATAGTTGTTTCGCCGGATACCGGATAACGGATATCCGGCGAGCTGCGATGCCGGATAACGGATATCCGGCGAGCTGCGAGGCCGGATATCCGGCGGCCGGATAATCGGCCCATTGTCTCGTTGCACGTCGTGACGAGTTTAGCGCCGGACAGGGTGCGGCGAACACGATCAGGTAATTCGAGCGGTTTCGCTAAGTTTTAACTAAAAGTTTGTAGTTTAGATATTTACTATTTATTTATCTATCATTAAAGTGGATGTCTTAGAAGAAAATTGTAGTTATTGGAAAGGCCTTATGGATTATATTTCATTTTATTGATATTCGGCCGGATATTGAGTAACTATCCGGTATCCGGCAGGATAGTATATTCAGGTCGGATACCCCCTATTGTGTCGCCGTCGTTTTGTAAAATTTCGCGCATGTGTCACTGCCTTCCGGACTTTCCGACGCGAATTTTCCGGGTGTAAAAAAATAATAATATTTTTTTGTAATAAAACTATAAATATGAGTTTTTGTCACTAAAATCGTTATAAAATAAGCTAACAGAATATAATATAATTAGTACAGTTATATTTTGAAATAATAATAATAATCATCATCATTTTCATCATTGGAAAACTGTGGAGGGGGGATCGACCTCCAAGAGGCCGGCCGACACACAGGCGTTTTAGACAGCGACCTCCAGGAGACCGCCCGACACACAAGGGGATACCGGATAGTTACCGGATATCCGTTTCATTTCTTGTTCTTATATTCAGCCAACGAGGACGTCTTGACAGGGCAATCGTCACATGAATAGGGACTTCAGCTCATATAGATCATCATTTCAGCCGAGAGACGCCCACTGTTGGACATAGGCCTCCCCCAAGGATCTCCAAACCGGTCGGTCCTGCGCTGCCCGCATCCAGCGGCTTCCCGCGACCTTTATCAGATCGTTATTCCACCTTATGGGGGGCCTACCAACGCTGTGTTTCCCGGTACGTGGTCGCCACTCGAGGACCTTTCCGCCCCAGCAGCCGTCAGTCCTCCTCGCAATGTGCCCTGCCCACTGCCACTTAAGGTTCGCAATTCTTTGGGCTATATCGGTGACCTTGGTTCTCCTGCGTATCTCATCATTTCTGATGTGATCGCACGCAGAGAAACAATTTTTTTTAAATTAAATCTAGGCAATTGACATATTATTCAGTTCTCCGCTCGATCGAGGAAAAAAAACGAACTTAATCATGAAAAATCGGGAGTGGTCTCCCTTTGACTATCTCGTATACCGGAAACGACGCAAATGTTGATAGAAACCTTGTATTTTGATGTTATACATGCATTTTATTATTCAAATTCCAAAAAAATATTTTTGACTCAGGGAGGTCCAAAACGTGTAAATCCGTCAAAAATCTCGATGTCGAATTTTTTGACGATAACAAGATTCTTCTATTATACGAGCAATTAAAAATTGTACGAGATATATATAAATAATTACGATAATTATACGAGAAAGTAACAAAGTAACTAAAACTTCGGTGGAGATTTCTTGGTTCCAGTCAGAAATCGATTTACAGATTAATTAGCCAATCACCGATCAGATTTCCAATCATCCTAAACGAACTTTGGTTTTTTGTAAAGATCCTGAAAATAGCTCGGATTGTTACGAAATTATTTGTTAGTATACAGCGTTTGTAATCGTCCTAGGGTTTTCGTAAATATACAATTTTTCTAATTATCCTACGACAAACGCAGCCTCGGGCATTGACAGGCAGGACGGGCAGACGCGGCCCCGGTCATCCTTCGTCTGCGGAGCGCCTTAGTTTGACTAGTGAATCTGTGTGTGTGTGTCTGTGGAATAGTTAGCTCCCAAACGGTTGAGGTGTTTGGCGGGAAACCATGGCGTCTGGATGTCGATTTTTATTTCGATAATTCAAAATTGTTTCGCAGTGGATTTTGTGCAGTGAAAGTGGTGTCTTTTCGTTGCACAAGCATTCGTGTTGACGAACAGTTATGACGAATCATTGAAATAAAGGTTTTGTGTATATGACGTTGAGAATTGTATAGTGGTTAGAAATCCCACTATACAATTCTCATCAGTCACAATCATGAGGTCTGTTGCCATCCATTTCTTTCCAAGCACTCCCTAGATGCATTAAAATGTGTCGCCCATATTTTAATGCAAACATCAATAAATAAGACATAAATAAATGAAGTTAAGGCTCAAAGGTCTTAGATACCAAACCAAAAACCCTAACAAACAAACAAACCAAACGTTTATGCGTGGTTTAAGCCATTGTTTTGTATTGTGTTTTTTTTTGTTTGAAGTGCAAATTTGGTGTTCAGTAACTTTTATATTACTGATGCTGCAGCATACACAACTCCTCGCGAAATAACAGGAGAGATATCGTTTTTGGGCTGATTGTCTCCGTCAGATTATCTCTTATAAATGGTTCACAGACAGACAGATAAGACAGAAGATAGTTATCAGAATCTCTGTATATATCGAAATAGGTACATTTGACTCACTTCATGTTCAACTGTTGAGATAAGTTTTTAAAGAGATTTGTAAAGCTATACAGGGTGTAAAAGACATGAACAGTCAAACGAGAACCATGTATTCTGCTCACCATCATAACATTTTTCTTCCTTTTAATGTTTCTTTGAACAATAATTAAGAAATAACGTATAGAATACGTTTTCATAAAAAAACGAAAAAAAAAAATTTATGACTGACCTTCAATAAAATCGTAACTATCAATTTCCCAGGTATAGTCTAAAGGAAGAAAAATGTTATGATGGTGAGCAGAATACATGGTTCTCGTTTGACTGTTCATGTCTTTTACACCCAGTATGTCTTGAAATGTTCATAATATTAGAGTCGGTGCAATAAAGATATTAACTAATCTCATTCCTATACTCTATCGTATTGAAGGTTTTATGAGAAATCCTATGTATTCGATTTTTTTCGGTAATTTCTTACCGAAAAAAAATCAAATATGGAATGGTTCTCGCATTCAGATACCTAAAATGTAATATCTCAATTTGATCTTGAGTGAATATTTCCTGGAGATGCATTTTTGAATCATTAATATTCCAAATCGTGTATGAAATCGTAGATTCGTATGCGAATCCCTAAAATCGCTATTTTTATATTCATACTCGTGAATTTTGTAACGAGAGTGGTCCGGGCTACAGGTAGAATATCCGTTGCTGATATTCTACCTATAGGAAATCAAATGACTGACAGTGACATTATAACTTTATAATTTACGTTCCATTCCCCCGTAACTCATTACCTTTTAAAATCAACGAGTTATGGCTTTCCGGCTTTTATTTTTCTGCATTAAATGAAAAATGTTATAAGATTCGAGTTTCAGGGCAACACTCATTTCTAATGTTTCAAAAATACGTAAAATTGGGAGCAATCGAAACTAATTCCGTATACGTTTTGCTTTTGTGCGTGAATTTAAGATTCACTTCGAATGATTCAAAAATGCATCTCCTGGCCGCAACATTTATTCATTACCAAGACGCGATTACACTAAATAGTGGCTATCTTAACACTAAATTCTGTTTTAAGGAAAAAACATCTCAAAAATATTAGGAATATTTAGCATTAAAAGTAGTCCGGCCACAGAATAATGCTTGCCATAAAACTCATATAATCAATTCACAACTGATATTAGCTAGAGACACTAATCTCAGGAGCTAATGCAACAACAATCTAAACTTCCCGCAAAAACGGTGAACATAATCATTAAGTCACCACTAATGTCTCCCTTGTAGGTCAAGTATATTTTGAAATTGTCTCTCTGAAGGGATTTTTCCCACTTATTTGAAAAAGGCTGTAGTGGTACCTATATTTAAGTCCGGAAAGAAAGACCTTGTCACGAACTATAGACCGATATCCAACTATCTGCCTTTTTTATATCCTACTCGCCAACTATATGAAACTTGTAAGGTTTTAACTGTCCGCCAACTCTTCATAATGCACACATTACTAAAACAACACAATATGCTCCCGTTTGATAAAAATGTTATAAATAAAAGACGAAGAGATAGTCTGCATAGTCTGCAGTTCAATTAATACCTCGAAATTTAGCAATACAAATAGATTTTTTCATTTATAGGTCCCTTGTTGTATAATAGAGTAAATAAATTACTGAATATTTATGAGCTAAATTATTATAATTGTAAGAAAATTATATTTAAGTATCTCCAAAGTTTATCTTATGAACAAACTGTTTTGGTATGTTTGTATAAATAATCACTTTTACTTGTAATTTACTAAATGTGTAAGAATTTGTGCAATTAGATTTAATAACGTGTAAGCACTTTCACGCCTGAAACACAGGTTTAACCTAGTTCAGGCAAACAATAATAACTATCGCCTTATTTTTATATTTGTTTACATTTAATAAAAATCATGTACTTTACTTATGAATAAACAATATATTTATTATTTATTTTTTTATTCAATATTAATGTCGCATCCATATAAATATCTCTTTATCTTTACAAACCAACCGGATATTATTAGATTAGATTAGCTTTGTAATTACATTAAATGTAACTATGGTTCCTTCTTAAAAGTTTATCTGCATGTGTACATTATAAATTTTATAATGTAGGTACAAATGTGGATAATCTTTTAAGAACGAAACAAAATATTTTGTTTACAATAACAAATTCCTGCTTCTTATTTCCATTACCTACTTTTGCATGGTCAATCTAAACTGCGTCTATTAAATTTGGTTTAATTATTTTTTACGAAAAAGAAGAAAGAAATCTGTAGTGTTTAAGCCACGTCTCAGCACTTGCTAGGAAATAAGTAATTAGCAAAGTCCATTTTAATCAAGAGCTTTTTCATTTTATTTTTTCCTTTAATCCTGTCAATTATTAATTCTTGTTTTTCCTTTTCTTTTTAAGCTATTGCATAGCTTCTATCGCGGGCCTTGAGCGCGGGGACCGAATCTAGAAATTCCGTAACGAAAAAACCTCACGCTCCCCACTCCGATGGGCAAGGAGGTGTGGCTTGAAGGCCATGCATCGTCTAACGTCGTTTCAGTTTGGCAGTCTTCGACACGGCGTTGTGTGCGTGCGATTAGACGTATTCATAGCTGTACTTGTAAAATTTGTGTATAAAGTGTTTTGAATATGAATGTTAATTATTTCAGTTAGTTATTTCAATTATAAAATTAATATCAAAGAAAAAGAAATACTGCATGAATAAAATAAATAAATAAAATTATAATTGCCTAAGTTGATATTGATCACATCATGTCACATCATTTCGCCATGTGATGCTGGCAGAGTATAATAGCATCACCCCATATCCTCCACAGGCCCGGATCTAGAAGGCGAAGAGGCAACAATTTTGCAAAAATCTATTACTGATTTAATTGTTGAATAACATTTTTGCCTAGAGGGCGATAAGATGGCACTCTGCCCCACCCCTTTTTTAAATCGCCTTATACTCCGTCCACCAATCAACACGGGCAAGCGTGGTGAACTAAAGGCTGTTATGACTAGGATGTTACATGTACCACCACAACAGCTCATATAATGTCCCCACCGAGGGCTCGAGCCTACCCCACATTAAGGGCGATTAGGCCTTAGTCAACCACGCTGGCTAAGTGCGGGTTGATCGACTTCACACACAACCTAAGAATTTCTTCATAGGTGAGTGCAGGTTTGCCTCACGATGTTTTCCTTCACCGTAAAAGCGTCGAATAAACGTACATATGAATTAAAAATTTGCAAACGCAGGTACGTGGCGGGGTTCGAACCGGCGCCGAACCGAAGACAACGCTCTTACGCACTACACCGACCGTAGATTGAGAATAGAGTATAGATGAGCTACTAAAGAATAATAATTATTAGAGTGAGAAAGCTTAATATATGTCTGATAATACGGGAGAGCAGGACAAAACATTTTTTTTGTCTCTGTTTGCGTATCGGATTTTTATGTTTGCCACCATTGCTTTGGTGGCAGACAAGTGCGTGGTGCTTTGATATTTCTCATCATTTCAAGTGATTTTATGTCAGTTTTAACAATCTAATCATTCTAATACGCAGTATTTTGTGTGATTTCGTTTGTAGTAATAATTGTCTGTAAAAGCCAATACTTAGTCTATTGTTGTAGCTATAGGTATAGTATGTAGATACATTGCTATCTCGCTTAAGTGTACGCTGATGACTTATCTATACTCTATTCTCAATCTACGCCGCCGACGCTGTAATACGAAGTTTATAGAGGATGTTACATCATGCCAAATAAAATAGTAGGTAAACTAATTATTGTGATAAGAGAGAGGTGTGGTTTGAAATAAGATAAGTGAGTGACAAGAATAGAGACCCTGATGCTCAAATGTTTCGGTCATCTAGAAAGGACGCGTGGAAGAAGATTGACGAAAAATATATAGGAATCAGTCAGATGTGAACAGAGATGCAGGATGGGGAAGACCCATGCGAACGTTTATAGATAATCAAGAACATCTTGAGAAAGGCCCAGCAGGCCTACACAAAAAGCACACATATCGTTTCCATTCATCCATGTGTGTGTGTGTGTGCGTGCGTGCGTGCGTGTGTGTGTGTGTGTATGAGGATTGTAATGAGATGAGAGTAGATGACGCGAATAATCTATATATACAGTGTGTCTGGTCATGGACTAGCGATAATTTAGGGGCGTCAAATTTACCTAATATTACCGACAAAAATACCCATAAGGGTGGTCAACCCCCCTTTTTTTAGTTTCGTCTTTCTTAAAAATATCGATTTCTCTGGATACAAAGGTACTACAGACATTTAAAAAAATGTTTTAGTAAGGTAACAATACCGTGTTTTAAGTAAAAGAGATCTATGTTTAAACTTTGAACTACAAAACGTGCAAAAAAAATGTTTATTACTGTTTATAGGCAAAAAAAATACTGTTTTTTACAATTATTCTACCATACCATTAAAACTAGCACATTAACCTAAGTTATATGTACGTATAATACTTTATAAGTTTTTAATAAATAAATTTGTTCCATAATTTGAGTAGCAACACCGATATTAACGTAAGAATTTTTTGTAATATTCTAATAAACAAGGATATTATCTAAAAAAAATGACACCAAAATCATTTCTCTAAGTTGCATACTTTGAAAATTATGGTTTATCGAATATTGCCCTACGTAAGTGCCAAACCTCAAATTAAATGTCTGTAGTACCTTTGTGTCCAGAGGAATCGATATTTTTAAGAAAGACGTAACTAAAAAAAAAATCTAAAATGGCCGCTATTCCAAAAAGAGGGGGGGGGGTTGACCACCCTTATGGGAGTTTTTTTTGTGATAGAAGCCAGCTTTGAATGACGTCACCCTCACAAACAGGAAGGACCTTTTGTCGTGCCCACTCATTGCCACTACAACAACACCAAATTTTCTCTTACCTATTCACACACCCGACCCGACCCTATTCATAGGAGCAGGTAAAGACGTAACAACAAAGGGAACTCGGTCAACCCCCCCTCTCAAAAGCTAGTAAGTATACAGGGTGTAAAAGACATGGGCAGTCAAACGAGAACCATGTATTCTGCTCATAGTCTAAGATCCGAACCTAAATCGACCTTCACCGAGCTGATAATAGAATGAAACATATTATATTATTAATTTAGTATATTAGAAAATATATTAAAAATGGGTTGTCTAAAAAAATTCTGGACAGACTATTTTTAATTATTTTTTGAAAAATGATTTTTAATAAAATATTGCAACATCAAGATAATAAGAAAATTTTGTCGCGCGCTTATGATGATATAAAATTTTTTCTATTATCCAATCGAGTGAAAGTAACTGATATCGACATACCTGTTCATACCTGACAACCGAGTAGTTCGCGCAGGTAAATAATAGACAACCCAATGCCTGCACATTCTATACGGTTTCTACTATCAGTCAGGACAAAATTTTCTTATTATCTTGATGTTGCAATATTTTATTCATTTTTTTTTTAAATCATTTTTCAAAAAATAATTAAAAATAGTCTGTCCAGGACTTTTTTAGACAACCCATTTTTAATATATTTTCTAATATACTAAATTAATAATAAAATATGTTTCATTCTATTATCAGCTCGGTGAAGGTCGATATAGGTTCGGATCTTCTACTATCACCGTCATAACATTTTTCTTCCTTTAGACTACACCTGGGAAATTGATAGTTACGATTTTATTGAAGGTCAAAGTCATAATTTTTTTTTTTCATTTTTTTATGAAAACGTATTCTATACGTTATTTCTTAATTATTGTCCAAAGAAACATTATAATTTTTTTTAGTATTTTGTAACAAAACACTCACTCGATGCGCACGCACACTAACGAACGGGGCCGCCGTCAAGCAAAATTATCGCGGTTTTGTGAGTTGCGTGCGAGTTGAGCCCTTTACATTGCGCGTTACAATTTGCAATTTTTTGTAACACCAAAAAATAAAAATCATTTCCCAGCAATATTTTTTTTGAAATATGTCTTATTTTAATGTATAGAATACGTGGTTTTCGTTTGACTGTTCATGTCTTTTACACCCAGTATAAGTATCGAAGCAAGTGGAAAGAGAGATCTCTGCCTGCGACTATGGGAGAAAGGCGTGACTTTATGTATGTATGTCCTCAATCTTGCGTAATATAAGGAAAAAGATTGTGTTTGAAATAAATTACGATAAATAGATTGAGATGTAATAGTATCTCTGGGTGACGTGGTAGTTGTCTTGTCAACACTGCATATCGCGGCGTTTCACGGGCTATTCTTGGCATTATTACGCCGAATAAAAGTTTTTATCTAAAATCATCAGCGAACCAAATATTATTTTTATTTTTGTTTGGCAAGTTTAATTATGATTGAAATTGATACCAAATTAAATAGAAACGAAAAACATGGAAAAAAAATCCTGTCATGGATAAGTGCTGAGACGTGACTTGAACCCGCGACCTTTCGCTATCCGGGCGACTGCTCTTCCAACTGAGCTACACAGGACTGTTTGACCACGACCAATTTAGCCATGTCTTTCGTTTTTTTGATTGCGTACACATGCCATTAATAGGATAATTTTGTTTGTGTTATGATATTGTGTAAATAACTAATGTATTAGGTATTGGATTTTTTTATTTATTTTGGTATGCACACATTGTATTCTTATAGATATATTTATTAACCAAAGGATCATAAATGTATGCTTAGCACCTAAATTGAGCGAAATCTATCTATCAATAACAAAAAATGGTGGTGGGTATCAAGACTTAAATTAATTAGTTCATTAATGTGATTAGTTGAATTATATAGAAAAGCCTTTACAACATATATTATTATTATAAATGAACCAAATGCGTGAGTGTAATAACTGCCCAAAATTTACGCATGTAAAACTGTAATTTTAATTATATTATAATTATCTATTGACCTGTAATGATGTTTTGAAATCATTACCAAATTGTAAGCTGTGGAGTTTCTTTCGCCATTTCTTCTCCATCTCAGCATAATAATAATTATTTCGTCCTGAAATGGTGGTAGGGTTTTGACGATTTAAAAGTACTTAGCAAAGTCCATTTAAATAAAGAGCTTTTCATTTCATTTCATTTCAAGCCACCTTTGGCATTACTATGGGGGACGCAGGAAAAGGCCCTTCCAGGGCCGGTGGAGCCTTATTCTTGGTGGCGGCCAGTCTGCAAAACTAGCGGTTTGTTGTCCCACCAGACAGCGTACATGCACGATTGAACGTTGCACCAATTAGGCCTGAAAGGGCGGGCATAGTTGGCTTCCCGGTAAAAAGCGAACTGTCGCGATCCCAGGGTGCTCTGGCAGCATGTTCGGTGACGACGTTCAGTAGAAAGGGGGGAAAGCCTGTACCAAGTCCCATATACCCCTGCAGTTGCATCGTACTGTAGGGGTGATGCGTTAATGCATTTGCCTCTCCGATAAAAAAATCGTCCCCATCACTACCCTGTGAATTTGGAATCGTACAGATCTGTACAAAATACAAAATCTTTATTTCGTAACTTATAGTCTAATACAGTCAATTGTGGCTGAAGCTTCCATTTAAGCAATTAATTTGCTTATGCTAAGAAGCACCGCTCTACCATAACAGGGTAACATTAAAAGACTTAAGCTTCATAACAAATTTTAAAAAATAAATAAAAATAAAACAAAAACAAACTCATCGTCACACGCCTGAACTATCTTTAATCTTAAAACATAGCTTAGAACTCTCCTGATCAAAATACCAATAAATAAATAAACCTTGCGAACAAAAGAAACTAAATCAAACTCGGATCATTAATTTGGGAGCTCAGTATCGGATCATTCGTTTGGGAGTTAAGATGCCACGATGAGACATATGTACAGACTAGTTTCTGCCCGCGACTTCGTCCACGTAGACATTTTACTCCCTTAGGGGTGGAATTTCCAAAAATCCTTTCTTAGCGGAAGCCTATATCATAACATCTACATGCCAAATTTCAGCCCGATCCGTCCAGTGGTTTGAGCTGTGCGTTGATAGATCACTATGTCAGTCACCTTTGAGTTATATATATTTAGATACACACGTTAAACTTAAACACCTTTTTGTACGGAGTCAAAAAAATTACAAATGTAATATTGATAGAAATGATTTTAATTGAAATGAACGTAGATAGTCACAAAGGTAGACTTATTTAAAAACTTTTATCTGGTAATTATGTTGCTAATTACTATGATAGTGATGACGGCTGTAGCAGCTACGTCACAGCGCTACATGGACAGTAAATATCGAGTAAACGAGAAATGTTTGATCACCGAAAAGTACAAATGTAAACACGGAGCCAAATAAATCGCGCTTAAAGTTTCCGATGGACATCTATATGTCACCGGGAAATAACAAGAACCGAAGGATTCTAAACGAGAGAAAAAAATTATTATTTACGCCCACATTTTCGCAAATTGATAAACTTACCGAACTCACGCGTAAAATAATAAGTAAGCAATAACCAAACGTAATGTGCACTCTGATTGGTTTAATAAGTCGCGTGTTCCTTCTCCTTCCTCTCCACCGCCGTTGTTCACAACGGAACATAAACAAACCGGTTGCTCGTGTGTTTTTGTAAAGTTTTAAATGTTGTAACTGTGTTCATTAAATTTCCTAGGAAATTTATAAACTTGCGGATCTTGTTATCTTCGGGTGACATATATACAACTTCCAACGATATACAGTTGGGCCGCGGTCCCCGAGGGAACACCTAGCTTGGCGGAAGATCATCCCTTTTCGCTGAAGATGTGGCTAATCTAGCCACAACCTACATCGGTGACCCCGGCTTATATGAAACATACACACTTGTTACCACGAACATAATTTCAAAGGGTTAAAGAAGAGCTTTAAGTGACATTTTTATACATAAAGCTACATTTTACAGTAAGGGCTATGCAGGGTCTGAAAATCGTGATGGGTGGCCAGACTATCACCGACATAAAACCGAAAAGCAAATATTTTTAATATATGTATTTATTTTGACCTGAGTTTTAAGCAAGTGCCACTCAAAATAACGACTCTTGAATTCCTGATTAACTTAGAGATTTGCATAAACACACAAGTCATTTTAAAACAAGTTAGAGAAAATAATAAAGACTCGTTGAATGCTGATTACGGACGAATAATTACGAACTAATAAACTTCAGGCTAACATTTGCAATTTCAATACTTACGTTAATAATATCGACATTGTCCATCTATAGACATCCATTTTAATATTTCACTCCACATTCTCACTTAATCAACTATTCTTCACTGTTACATATGACAGTTAAAGCAGACACTTCCACAAAACATGATTCTACACTTCTATTCACTTCAATACTATTTATAATACTAAATGTCAGTTTCAGAATTTTTGTATTCAATGAAAAATTTACATTTGATATATTTTTCGCGATTTAACTATTTATCTGTATATGCGAGGTAAAATAAATTTGTCAACCAATTGTTTGCTGATATAGATAATGTTATACTCTCGTATTGATAGGCTATCTTATCGGCGATTATTCACTAAACGCGAGTGCTACAAGTGGATTTGATTACATTATTTATTACTTTATCATGATACACTCAAAATCAAATAACAGTTTCAATGTTAGCGCTTTTAGATTTTTCTCGAGCGTTTGACTTTATTAACCATGGTCTTCTCGTGACCAAGCTAACATGCTCCTTCTTTGAGGTGCTTTTAAAGATACCTTTACCTTAAACTAAAGCATGTAAAAAAGAAGTAGTATTGAAATACTTGCATTTTCCGAAAATGCGCTAGTTAACTATGGTGTCCCGCAGGGGTCAATTTTAGGTGCTGTTCATTTTTTAGTATACACCTCCGTTGAAAAGTTTTAAAGTATCGTACTTATAATGATTTTCACTAAATATTTAATTTTTTTAAGCATGATGTATCGATCAAGATTTACGTCCAGCATCTATTAGTCAATGTCTAAGAAAATTACTAATGTTACATTTATTTTTAGTTTTAAATAAATTACTTACGTGCAATAGATATTATAAACTTACTTTTATTAAACTTTCATTTGAAAGACCGCGCCGTAAACTAAAAAAATAAAGTTACAGAATTGACAAACAACCATGGCTTGTAAACAAATGTTTTTCTCCGATCTTATCGGGTTGGAGATCCTTCGGGAAGTATATCCAACTATTTATTTATATCTTTTGACTGAACTGATGATATTGAATATCCTCTTTTTCCTCAGTGCAGCTACCGAAACGGCTCCAGCCAATGAAGTACCAAGTCCAGTACAGGGCTCCGTCACCCCCTCCGCCCGGCGTCACCAGAACCCCCGAAGAGATTGAGCTGGAGATAAAGAAGACTGAAGCTGAATACGAGAAATTGGCGCTTGTGTTCATAGAGTGAGTGAGTTGCATAATGAGGGTGTTCGAAAAACCAGATGACACTAGATGGCACCACATAAACGAGAGGTCTTGGTGCTAAAACACTAAGACAGCCAGTTCACTTCCATCTTTGCCCTTAATATCACTGACCATAAGGTGATATCATCATCATCATCATTTCACCAAGAGACTCCCATTATTAGACATAGCCTTTCTAACTACAGATCAGGTGATATGAAGGCAAAGAATATTTACCACGCGATTGTTTAAAATAATATTCTACATTTTGTTTTTCACATCGCAGCCTGCCTTCCGATGTGATGTGGACCGAACCACCAGTGGTGTGCCAGTGGCAGGAAGCCCGCAAGCTCTGGACTAGTAACTACGTAAACGATTACAAGTTTAATGAAGATAAGCTTACGGTGCAGTTTCGAACCGGCGTTCTATGTGAGTATAACGTTGAATTATTAGTCTCCAAGTTCAGACGTAGTCTGGTGCTCGTAGCACTGGGATATACCATAGCTTGAGAGCGGACTATTGGTGTGTGTGTGTTTATGAGCCGCTCCCAGTCCATTCGCAGTGGTTGTCGATGTTGTCACACACCTCAAGGGTGTCTCTCCAGTCCGCGTGAGGAGGGTACAACACCTCCTCAATCACTTCTCGGTGGGTATTATAGTTTGTAAAATTTAGATTAATCGCTGCGACAGATGTCAAAGTCACATTGCTAGGGCTGGGACAATGTTGATAGATGAAAATATTTATCGAATCAATTCGATTAATTACGTATCGATTATTGTTATGTGGCTTTTGTTTGGATAATTTCAACAGGCTATAATTCGATTCTTTTCGACAATAACGTGACATTTTTATTAATTAAAATTACATAAAATTCGTATGTCATGTCATTGTTGCAAAAAAGCGAATTAAGTATAAAGAAATCAAACACGATGATTGTAAAATATTGTATATAAAATTGTTCTATACATATAATTAAAGCAAAATGGACCGATTTTTTAGATCGAGGTAAGTAACACATTTTATTATGTTTTTATGTAGTGTACACTAAATGAAATACCGTTTTCTCTAAATATTATTTTCGATTTATTCATTTAGTCGTAGATTTATTTATTCAGTCGTACATCGCGTACAACACTATTCTTGCAATCATGTCAATAAAGTATGACGTTTTCGTAGAGGAAATTAATTGTTACAAAATTCTAAACTTGCTAGGCATGTGTTCGATGACAGCTGTCGCAGCGATCAAGCTAAATTTTACGAACTATAGAGTATGAATTCGATACGTGTACTAGAGACTGGAAGAAAAGTATTAGTATTAGAAGAAAAGAATTAAAGAAGGACGCTTCAAATAGACCAGGTTTTATTAAAATCACACTCACAGATAAGTTTTCCATATCCTTCGCTAAGTCCATCATTTCTTTGGTGCCTCTAAGGTTTAATTTTGCAGCAAATGGTAAAGGGTCATGGAATCTGAAAGAAAGTGTATTGATTTTCAATCTTCACATCACTACGGACTATTGGTGTGTGTGTAGCCGCCCCCAGTCCAGTCGTAGTCTGGTGCTCGTAGCACAGGGATATACCGTAGCTTGAGACCGGACTATTGGTGTGTTTGTCTGTAAATCGGCCCCAGTCCAGTCGTAGTCTAGTGCTCGTAGCACAGGGATATACCGGAATTGAGACCGGACTATCGGTATGTTTGCTTGTGAGCCGCCCCCAGTCCATTTGTAGTCTGGTGCTCGTAGCACTGGGATATACCATAGCTTGAGGATTCGATTGTTGCTACTGGTGTCTAAATAAATTAACAATTTTATATTCTTCAGGGCCTATAGGAATAGCAGCACTACGCTACAGTAATTTACCATATCAGGGATGGGATGTCAAGCCTGATCCGCAAGGGTAGGTAGAACTAATAATACAGTATGGTCCAGAAAGAAACTCACTTTAAAAACCACGCACAGTAAAAGGAGTGGAAGTGGATGTTGGTAAGTAGTAAAATTTGACAGGTGAAATTAAATTGAGCATTGAAGTAAGAAGATAGCCCGGCAGATTCTACACTCTAAAATATCTCAGTAGCCTGAGGTGCGATTCTGGATCTCATTTTTCACCTCACATCTCATTAAGCTATTTAAATTAAGCTGTCATATAATACGTATTATATGAATATTTCGCAATGTAAGGAATATTTTTAATCAATATGATTTCTTAATTAGATTTATTGTCATTATACACTACCATAGCTTAATTAGCTTCGTTTTCAGTTTAGTCAACAAAATAAATTATTTTTAAATAAAAAAACTGCCTTCACAACTAGAAACGGAGAAATAAATAATAAATTATTTTTATTAAAAAAACCGGCTTCAAAACTAAAAACGGAGAAATAAAAATTTTGTTTATGAAAATTTTAATGTGTTTTGAGGTCAGTCGCAAATACAAGTGACAACGTTTATTTCAAATAACACCCGACCTCAAAAAAAAACATTTAGATTTTTACTAGCAAAATTTTTAATTCTTTGTTTTTAGTTTTGAAGCCGGTTTTTTTTAATAAAAATAATTTAATTTTTGCTTTTTAGTGTTTTAATTAGAATAGATTTTTTTAGGAAACTATCTCGAGATCTTTTAGACAAACAAGGAATATAATATACATACTATTACGATATCATCTACGTCAATTAAATAGGCATTATTAGGGATAACTCAAAAACTACTAGTCAGATGTCGATCAAATTTAAATGGGCCCACATTATATGCTGCTTGTCATGTGGTCCCATTTAATTTCCCAAGGTTTAAAAGAATCTTCAAAATCGGTACACCCAGAAAAGAGTTATGAGGTAACAAACATAAGAAAATACAGTCAAATGGGGAACCTCCTTCTTTTTTTCCTTTTTTTATACTACAAGACGGCAAACAAGCTTGCGGCCCACCTGGTGTAAAGTGGTTAACATCGCCTCTAGACACTTGCAATATTAAGGGTAAATCACTTAACACTGCAAGTACGTTGCCATCCTGGGGACTAAGATGATATGCCCTCCATGCCCAGTAATTACACTGGCTACCTTTCCCTTCAATCCGAAACACAGCGAACTGCTTCATGGCAGAAATAAGAAAGGCGGTGGTACCTACACAGACGGCCCTACCTATGGGTCTACCACATAGTAAAAACCGTACCCTTCTTTTTTGAAGTCGGTTAAAAACAAAAGATTTTCCATAAAATTTTACAGCTAAACTCGAAATGAGATCTTTACAGAATCACACGGTTGGGCGCTTTGCTGTGATTTTAAAGTTTCGCCATCGTCGATCGTTTTCAGTAAAGGCGTGCTCATAACAGTAACCGGAGTGTGTGTGACGGTCACCTGGCTCTGCCTGGGAACATCTGTGAGGTTGAAATGGATTACCAACGCCCCCACGCCGGCACTTAAGGAGCATTTCGGCAAGCCTTACAGCGTTAAAAGAATGTCCCAGGTAAGACCACATCATCTACCTGAAAATTAGCCTCATAGCTTAGGATGTGACATAAATCTGAGTGGCAATCCGTTTCGACGACAGTAGGTACATAGTAGATAAATAGAGAGATTGAAGTAAATCTCGCGACAAACTTTTATAACATTTAAATTGTGTAATGTAATAAATTGGTGGGTTGGATTCAATTTAAAATTAATTTTCTTCATAAAAAAATACACTGACAAAAATCGACCTGCCCCAGGCGGGAATCGAACCCATCATCTTCCGCAATCCGGGCGGCTGCGTTAACCACTACGCCACCGAGACACTGCTTTCGCTGTCGAAATTTGTCAGTCCTTGGTGCTTATGTTTTTATGGTAAACATTGTTTCATCAAATCTTTGAAATTTGCACTTTTAAGATCCGAACGAAATATATTTGCAAATATTTGACGCCCAGTTAAGATGAAACTACCTTATATTATGGAATAATTGTTGCGTATACAAACACGTAAATAGTTTTAAAACTAGAAAAAGTTTTTTTTCCAGTGTATTTTTGCTAATCTAGTTTTAAAACTCTGTTGTCTGTTGTTCTAGTTTTAAAACTATTTACGCGTTTGTAAACACAATACTTAAGTATTCCATAATTATTTTCTTCATTTTAGAGCATGTACGTTAAAAGCTTGCTTTTTTAATGAACACTTGTAGATCATGCGAGACGCGGCGTGTGACTTCTTTCCGGACTTCGATGCTTACAATCACGTAGAAGGCTCCTGTCCCAAGGAGTGGGTGTCGGAGAGGCACAACTACCACGCCATGGCTTTTATGTCGAGAGCGTACAACTTCCAGTGGAGCAGGTACCTGCAATTAATACTGTTGTCAAGGTCGGCCTTGGATAAGTCCTCCCACCACTCCTCAGAAAAATATTCTTGACAGAAAGGCAAATAAAAAATTGGTTGTCTGTAAAGTCGGTTTACTGACGATAGTTGAACGTGACAACGTCTTAAGAAAATACTGATGGAATGGTAGCATTTTTCAAAAGAAAAATTTAATTTCAATTGTTTAATAGATTTCGCATTATAGTATGTATAAACTTGTAATAAAATCTCTTTGGCTATACTATTTGTATCTGGCTGGTTTTGATATCATTGAAAGTTTAAATTTTAAAGAACATAATTCCAAATTCAAATTAGAGAATTAGATTCAGAGCGAGGTAACGCCGCATGACGTCATGTTTTTTCGTGCGTGCAGCCGGCTCTATCGAATTATAAGACGTTGTCACGTCAAAAAGTCCCTTGCTTATTTTTTTCATTTTTGTTGCAAGAAACCCTAAAAAACACAATACGTATATATTCCATTCTATTCTTAATTAATGGCGTCGCGACGCAATAAACGTGCGCATTTTGCCAATGTCAAGTGAAAATGTAACTAAAGTAACAAAAATTGTACCTACGGTTGATTTGGGTTAAAAATGGAGTCACGAACACGTGTTTTTACAACAAGAACTCGGGAGAAACTCCTACTAATATTTTACTTTCTATTGTCAGATGGAATACCGCTGCAGGGAGTCGAAACATCATAATGCAGCTACGGGAAGCAGTAGATACGAAAAGAGAAGTAAGTGTATAAAATTGGTTTTTCTGTTAGAAAATACACTGCTGAGACGGGATCATGACAGGATTTTTTCCATGTTTTTCGTTTCTATTTAATTCGATATCAATTTCAATTTTTTTTTTCCTTAAATTTTTCCTATTATGAGATGGCAAAGGGATCTAGCCCATACAGCCAAGTCTTCAGTTTCATATCTTCTTTCTTGATTTTTGCAATAAAATGTGGGTGCCACACATTTTAATGCATCTAGGGAGTGCTTGGCGAGAAATGCATGGTACAGACCTCATGATGGTGACTGATGAGAATTGTATAGTGGGATTTCCAACCACTATACAATTCTCAACGTCATATACACAAAACCTTTATTTCAATGATTCCTCATAACTGTTCGTCAACACGGATGCTTATGCAACGAAACGACACCACTTTCACTGCACAAAATCTATTCCGGAGCAATTTTAAATTATCGAAATAAAGAACGACATCCAGAAAAAACAAAACAAAACAAACAAAATAAATACAATATTTCAAAAAAACAAAATCACTGTGTTATGTGCAAGTTATTGTTGAGGTTAGGTATGTTTATACCTTGATGGAGCCGGTTGTGTTGTGAAGCCTTGTCAGGTATTTGCTTAATCTTGAGCACTATAACTTCTTCGAAATGTAATATTTACTAGGAGACACCATAAACACGTATTAGGTACTGTAAGTATTCATTAGGCAACTTTTGTTTAGAAACACTGTATACAACATGTAAATTAAATAACCAACACCCTGTCGGCTTCTAAGATGAATTAAAAAAAAAATAAAAAAAAACTTAAAAAAAAAAAAACAAAAAGTACCCAGAAAATATTGTATCAACATTTTCTGGTTACTTTTGTTTTTTTCTTCAAAAAAAAAACTCGTTTTTTTTAAAAAAAAAAATTTGAAATCAGCTCATAAGCCGATCCCAAACCACCTGTATTCAGGGTGTTGGTTATTTAATTTACATGTTGTGTAAGTACATATTGCATCATCTCTGTAAACATGTCAATAAACATTTATTAAACAAAGATAATGTATCTTTGTTTCAGAAAAATGTTGGCATGTTCCCCATTCAGAGTGGAGCGCATGTAGTTTCTGAACAGTGTCCGTAGTGTAAGTTTTTTCGTCTAAAAAACGTTACTATTATAGTTATGTTAAGAGCTCAATTTGTATAGGAATAATAAATTGCGCTTCTTTCCGCTAGGGGCGCTATTCACGTTTCCTATACAAATCGAGCTCTTAACGCAACTACATAGTTGCGTATTTTAGAGATGTGCCAACTCGGAAAAAAACACGACTCGAGTTAACTCGAGCTAAAATTTATGTAACTCGAGTTCAACTCGAGTTGAACAACTCGGGTTAGCAGGTCGATAACATAACGTGAAATCTGCAATATTATGACATTTGTGACAAGCAAATGAATTAAGTTTTTTTTAATTCGTAAAAGTATATTTTGTTATAATCGGCAAATCATCAGTCGGTGTCATTCGATCAATGCACTGTACAGGGAGCATGAAGCTATAGGTAAAACAGCTTCATGGCAGGGAGTATAAAAACACGCAGAGTGAAGGAATCACACTCTCGCTCTTTGGTTTACTCGCTTGATTCGTTCATTTACTAGCGCCAACCCAAACTCGAGTTACAGGGAGTTGGACTCGAGATAAGTCGAGTTAAGCACAACTCGAGTTAACTCGAGTTAGATACTCGAGCTTATACTACGGGTACTGAAGTTGACTAGTGTGGACGTGTGTTACGCACGTTTACGGTATGTTTAGAAACATGGAAGTAGTGTGGTCCAACAACTAGATTTCTATTCTCATAGAGCTCTTTCAACAGCGTAGAATTCTCTGGGATGCATCAAGTAAGGACTATAAGAATAAATGAACAAAAAATTATTGCTGTGGAGTTAAATATGGCACAGAAGGATGTTGAAACTAAAATGCATACACTTCGATCTCAGTTTAGTCGAGAGAAAAAAAATAAAGCATCATAAAAACTGCTATTGCCGAAGACGTCATAAAAATCCTAGCCACAACTGACAAGTGTGGACTGCCAATGCTTCAGAAACAGTGTTTACGGTAAACATGTATATTAACAAAAGTTGCCTAATGAATACCGAGCTTTAAAAGCACCGGTGATACAAGCGTCTGTACAGTCTACAGTCCTACGGTGACCAATTGACATAAGATATTTTATTTCAATTATTGAACAATGCCCTGTTGTTTCAGGGGAAGTTCCAACTGCTCCACGTGTCCCCTCAGCAGGCCACCATCCTGAAATGCAACGAGATGGCGCAGGAGTTCAGCACTGAGCCGATGGCAGGTTTGCCGGTAAACACAAGCCTGAGCGCTTTCATCAAGCGCTTTACTGAAATTCAATTACAGCGCAGCAAACAAAATTTATGAAAGACACCCGTATTCACAAACATTACTGAGGTATTCCTCGAAGCGCCCCCATTTTGGTGCGCTCCCAACGAAGCGCCCCAAAACTATTCCTCGAAGCGCTCCTTTTCATAACTGTTAATAATAGGAGCGCCCCGCAATTAAAAATATAGAAATTTTATTCCTCGAAGCGCTCCCACATTGAAACGTAATATATGATATCGATGATCTTATAAAACAGTCAGTTTGCGAACCTATACTCAACCGTGTGGAAATTGAATCGCTTATATAAAGATAGAGCTAAGCCCTTTAATTAAATCATTTAAGAATTTATAAAAATTAAATTAAAAATTAGCTCCTTATAGATTCTGTACTCCTGGTAGTTTTTCTCTACTATCCAATATAAAAAAATAAAATAAAAATAAAAAAGCCTTTTATTTCTTGCTTGAATTTAAATATTTAACAAAATACATTATTACATTTTATACCTACATTATAAAATTATACATTATTATATTATATTATTATAATCATTGAAATTTCATTAAATATATGTCGGGGATAACGTCAGGATTTAGCCGAATCATTATCTCACATACGAATGCCGAGTCAATTTATCAACACACATCACAAAGAGGAGAACCAGAGTAGTGCCTGGGACTTGTGACCCAGTGTGTAGGTTTACCTAGCGCACATTCTACATTGCACCGGCACTCGCCTTCACTTCTCTCTAACTATTATCACACAACCGTCGGACATAGCTTCCACAATCATTCCTAATACAACCATAGACACGTCCGCACTCAGCGACGCCTCGAACTAGATTGAGCTCTGTCGAGCGCGCACCGCTGCAACAAAGGCGCGCCCCACCACTATTACGTCGCATCGTACGATAGCTCGTGCGGCGCTGACGTCACTCGCAATCCCTCGTGGACTATTTCTAATGAAAATAACAAATTCAATTACAATTGAACCTAATAATGTCATAGCGCCGTCACGCCATCCTGCATCATCACACGTCCTCAAAAAATCAACCGTTACAATCGAAACTCTCAAAACTAAAACTAGATGGCGTTGCTTGTATTCAGATTCTTCGACACGGTCATCCTGCACTTCACACGCCCTCGTGTGAAGGGTCTGAAACAAGTGAAAATTTCTCGAACAGTAACAACGTACGTCTCGGTCATTCCTGACCACAAAGAGTAATGAATACAGTCTCAGTTAACAACTACTTAAACAATTTTTAAATAAGGTGAACTATAATGTGGCTGTTAAACATTCCATTTCCTTCATATCATCAATGAATCTATTTAGTAACTTGCAGAGGTTTCCGACAGCGACCTCCAACCAGTCACGTATGGCAACTTCTATCCAGTTACCATACCACACAACGACCTCTATCCGGTCACGTATGGCAACTTCTATCCAGTTACCATACCACACAACGACCTCTATCCGGTCACGTATGGCAACTTCCATCCAGTTACCATACGATACAACATAAGTCACACCACGACCTCTATCCGGTCTCGTATCGCAACCTCCATCCGGTCGCCATACCGATAACCTCCATCCGGTTATCATAACTACACGTAACCTCCATCCGGTTACAAGCCTCCATCCGGCTTCATCACGAGTAGCCTCCATTCGGTTACTCCATAAAGCAATGCAAATAAAACAAGTGACACATAGTAATTCAAAGGATCATACACTCTTAATAATTAAAAAAATGGTATGCTTAACCGTCACAGCACAAAAGATGTTATTCACAGGCCATAGCCTCTTGATCTACATTGGAGTTATTAACACACATAGTTTTCCATTTTGTTTAAATTTACTTACTTTTGCCGTCATCGGCACATCCAGCGGTACTTCTAAGTAAGCACTTAATTCCAAAGGAACAATACAATCCAGCATAGCACGAACACGGTCAACCCTATTTCTCACCAAGATAAAATAAGCCGCAGTTACAGTGGCACAAAACTAGTTATTTCAAATTAAACTGCCTAACAAATTATATTGCGCAAATAGGCAACATCACGCCTAAGCCTAGAATAGAATTTCAGACGTCCAATTATTAATTTCTTTATGTCGGGTAGACATAAAATCTATCCACAATTGAGTACATAATTTAAATTACAAACTAATGCAGTTAAAATTAACAGTTACGATTCTATTGAACAACAATAATTTCGTTTACCCTCAATCTAATTAGATTAAATTCGAAACAAATAATTCACTACGCTCAACACTACACAACACTTTCTTTTAAATAAGCAGCTCTAAACTTAAAATCATGATTTAAACACTCACCAAAGCTATCCAATGCAACAGACGGCGGCGGGCGGCGCGACCGTACTCGTCCAAAGTGGGCAACTGGGCATGCTGGGTACGAATCGTAAAAAAAACCGTACGAACGACCAATCGTGAGAGGCTTTTGACGTTCCAAAGGCACTTAGCTAAATTCATTCAAATAAAAAGCTTTTTCATTTTCTTTTTCATTCTACTCTACACATTTTTCAATTTTTCTGGACCACGAGATAAAAACTTAAATATCTCTAAAACGGTGCATCGTAGCCCAAAAATAATGAAATTTTCTCCCCCGTAGACCCCAACCGGCCACGCGGTACATCCAATGCAATAAGAATTTTTGCACTACTCTCATTAATTAAAAAAAGGATAGACTCCAAAATTATTTCAACACATCCCACTTCTGATGTCGTGGATATCGTCAGGATTTAGCCGAATCATTATCTCACATACGAATGCCGAGTCAATTTATCAACACACATCACAAAGAGGAGAACCAGAGTAGTGCCTGGGACTTGTGACCCAGTGTGTAGGTTTACCTAGCGCACATTCTACATTGCACCGGCACTCGCCTTCACTTCTCTCTAACTATTATCACACAACCGTCGGACATAGCTTCCACAATCATTCCTAATACAACCATAGACACGTCCGCACTCAGCGACACCTCGAACTAGACTGAGCTCTGTCGAGCGCGCACCGCTGCAACAAAGGCGCGCCCCACCACTATTACGTCGCATCGTACGATAGCTCGTGCGGCGCTGACGTCACTCGCAATCCCTCGTGGACTATTTCTAATGAAAATAACAAATTCAATTACAATTGAACCTAATAATGTCATAGCGCCGTCACGCCATCCTGCATCATCACACGTCCTCAAAAAATCAACCGTTACAATCGAAACTCTCAAAACTAAAACTAGATGGCGTTGCTTGTATTCAGATTCTTCGACATATATTATATAAATCGTTGACAAAATTGTTTTTTTTTTTGCAAGAACCCCTCTCAGGTGAAGGCCTCCTTCAGAGATTGCCATACGTTCCTGTCCCTAGCTACTGTTACCCAGTCTCGACCAACTACGTGTGTAATGTCGTCTACCCATCGTGTGTGCGGCCTACCTCTTTTTCTATAACCGGCTGGTCCTGGCCACATTGTGGTCCGTATAGTCCATCTGTCATCGGCCATTCGGGCTACATGGCCCGCCCATTTCTATTTTAATTTTTGTGCATAACTTAGGGCATCTATTACATCTGTGTATTTGCGAATTATTTTATGTGGTATTTTCTGTGGTATTATCCAATATATTTTCTATTAATTATTTAATGTGTAGATTTTTCTGCAGTGTGATTAAAATACATAAAAAAATACTTATTATTAGCGTATAAATACATAACAAATTAGATTGTTCGTGATAATGCACAAATGAGTTTTAAAAAATCATCGATATCATATATTATGGTTTACTTCATGCTCTTCCCTATTTTTCCGCTTGTTCCCAACGAGTCACACTGTAACCTGTAACACTGTGACTCGTTGGGACAACTTTGTAAAATAATTCCCAACCAGTCACACTGTAACACGTTCAAATGCATTTCAATTTCTTATGTTGGTGTCGACTTATTTATTTGTAAACATTGACATCTCTAGATTACCAACTTTTTCTACCATTAAAATATTCTGTTCGGCGACCGCACTTTAGACGTGCTAGTTGGCTGACGTTAAGAACTTATATAGACTGTGATAACAATTCTAAACTTTACTTTTGTTCCAGTTCTACCCAGATCTGTTCACGCTGAATATGTCGTACGGCTCCGTGGACGCGAGGAGAGTCACATTCAACATGAAATACAAGCTAGTTGAGACCGTATTCAATATGCTGCAAGAATTAAAATTGTCTAGCTTCTAGTTGTCTAAGAAAAATTTTGAAAAATAAATATAAGACATCATGACATTTAGTAGATATGTTTTATTATGTCCATACCGTGTTTTGTGGTTCGAGTTGAACATTTCAAATTCATTTCCTCCGTGCTTCGTCGGCACGATAAGCTGCTGGTCCAGAGTGCTGTCGAAATATAGGTAGCAGTAGTGGTCCGATTATTAAAAAGGTGGACTTACCCCCGTATTCACAAACAATACTCATCATAGTAAAAAACAATGCTATGCAAAATAAGGCATTTCTCAGTGCGTGCCTTATGGCAAGGATTTTGAAGTCTCATAGTGCGCGTGGACGCACAGGGTCGTAAAAACCTATTCATAGACAATACTTCAGTGGGGATCGGAACTATGCGTACTTTAAAATGAACGCACAGCTTTGGTAGCTAGCTAGCTATATTATGCGCCCTCCACACTATCGCCGAGAACCCCCGAGAAGCGAGAGTGTGATTAGTTTCTCGCGTTCTCGTTCTCGGGCTCGCCTGTTCTCGGCTCGGTGTCGGTTTTTTGGCCCGCTTCAAAGGGTTTCTCGGGCGAGAAAAGAGAACCGTATCACACTCTCGTTTGTTCTCGTTCGGCCTCACTGCGACGTAGGAAGTGATTTCCATCACCTGTGTGTGCTTTGCATTTATTATTTTATTAATATGAGCTTTGAAACAGGGCCTGTCTAAATAATTAATTTTATCTACATTCATGCTTTAAATCTTCTTTTTAAAACATTGATTTTGCTTCTAATTTTTTTTTTTTGGTATTTATGTAGTTAAGAACAAAATTCATAGCAATTCATTCAGGTTTAAATCCCGTCTCAGCACTTATCCATTCCATCCCAGGTTTTTTTTCTATTCTATTTAATTTGCTATCCTCTATAAAATATTCTAAAACAGCTCATTGCTAACATTAAAACAACCAATATCCTAGTAAAACGGATGATATAATTATAATGTTAGGTTGTACTAATTTTTATAAGATCACTCCTTCGCTTTTTCGATCCTACAAACTGCTGTGGTTTACTGTAAATACCAAAGCCGCTGCACTGTCAGTCGTCCATTTCGCATGACGGTCGAGAACGCAAGTGAGAAGGTCGCGTGAGTGTGGATACCTTCTCGTTTCTCGGGTCAAGTCTCGGCGAGGCTTCTCGCCGAGACTTCTCGCGTGAGTCTTCTTCTTCTTCTTTAATTAATGGCGTTCGCGTTATTTATCGCATTTCGCCAATGTCAAGTGAAAATGTACTTTTAAAGTAACAGACAATTGTACGGTAGATTGAGGTTAAAAATGGAGTCTCTCAACACGTGATTTTACAACAAGAACTCGGGAGAAACTCCCCTCGCGTGAGCTCCAGACTCACGCGAGGGGAGTTTCTCCCGAGTTCTTGTTGTAAAATCACGTGTTGAGAGACTCCATTTTTAACCTCAATCTACCGTACAATTGTTGCCTATTACATAACGCACATGTCGAGATGTCAAAAGCAACGTCCATATGTCAAAAGTTTGAAGGAGGTTTGAAGTAATAAAACGTCAGTACATTCAACGATGTGAACTAGGCAACAGTATCGAACCAATCACAGAGGTCTATTCAATACAATGCGTTTACTTATCCAAGAGTCGAGAAACCTCATACTAATGTTTGTGAATACGGGTGGGATTGTTTACGCACTGAGAAATGCCTTTTTTCAAACTTTAAACTTTTGACATCTGGACGTTGCTTTTGACATCTCGACGTGTGCGTTGTGTACAAGGAGCTTATACTAAGAATGGAGTCATTAGTCAAATTAACAAAGTGAGGGCAAAAATTTTGACAATACTTGACATTTCAAATTTCACATTTCTCTTTCTAGAAATTGTCGTCATCTCTTTCTAAACACGACTACATAAATAGAAACAAGATTTCCCCAGTATTTCGCCATCTTTCTAAAACAAAAGTAGAAAAGTAGCTAAAAACTTAACATATTGTATTCAATTATCAGTATTTATTATCAATGAAAGAAATAAATATAATATATTGACTGTTAACGTTTAGGTTTGTATTTCAATCAACTGGTGTATCATTGTGTTTTTTCCATAACTTATGGGAAATTAAGGGATTTATATAATGACAGCTTTGTCTTCATACGTCAATCACGTTGATGTCCCGAAATCTCAACATGACATATTGATAGGTATCGACTCGCGATTTTGGTACGGCTTTTTACATTTTAATAAATATAAATAGTGCAAAATGGTGCATCGCTGTATAGTTCGTGGTTGCAGAAGTGAGTGATATCCAGGATGCAGTGTGAAATTTCACTTGTAAGTGTTATAATTGCATATTATTGTTCACCTAAGTAAAATTGGTTTTTCACATGTAATTCCATATGATTATCGTTATTGGGCGAAACTCCATAGGGGAAAGTAATTTCTGATACTCGGCTTTAATACTATCTGAATTTAATTAATTTTCATACATAAATTACTTATTCAAATATGTGTAAACAAATTGACTAGGGTGACTAGGATTTCCAGAATTATTATAAAATAATAACCTTTTTCCTTTCAGAAATGGCAATCAAAATTGATATATATATATATATATATATATATATATATATATATATATATTTAAGTCTTTGAAATAGCTGTTATATAGATATATATAGATTATATATATAGTTTATAGATTATGTATATATATAATACATAAATCGTTCTACCCATTTTTGGTTGGGAACGTTTATTTACAAACAAAACATGTAATTTGTGCAATGTACATTGTTCGAAATAGTTTTTTTTGCCTTGCAACACTAAAAAAAAAAAAAAAAGTTTTTGCTCTCTCGTTTTTCGCTCGATCGGAACTTGAGGTGATATCGTGTCGTGTCGATATAATTTTGTCATAATTTGAAAATTAGCATTAACTATCTCGTCGCGCTTGTGGAGGACAATTGTAGTGGCGAAGTGGTGTCGATATTTGGTAACTCATACTTGAGGTAAGTCGACGAACTGAGGGTTGAGGAGACTTTTGGAGGCATCACATAGCTGTTTTTCTTCACCAGAGGGTCAGCACAGAAGGTGAGCATTGTGTTACAATTGATTTTCTTCAAGCGCAAAGTCGTTTCGTCATAAACTCACTTTATTATTATTTTCATAGACATTTCATTACAACATTAAAATACAGTCCGCTTAAAACCCTTAACATACATTATTTTAGAAAAATACACTGAAAAAAATCGACTTGCCTCAGGCGGGACTCGAACCACTGCCAAATTTCGACAGCGAAAAGCAGTGCCTCGGTGGCGAAATTGGTCAACGCGTCCACCCGGATTGTGGAAGGTGCGGGTTCGAGTCCCGCCTGAGGCAAGTCGATTTTTTTCAGTGCATTTTTCTAGTATTATATTTACGCGTTTGTAAACGCAAAAATAAAATTATTCCATAATACATTATTTTAATTGAGAAACATATTCAAAATGATTGATTGGATTTTACCAGTGTAATAGTGTATTTTATCTTTCACATTTGCATCTACTAACATGTAACGCAGGACCAACTTTACATAGGAAATCCTTATCGTTTTATGCATATTTTTTTAATACTGGTTAACACATGACAAAGTTATATACCTTGTCATACGTTAACCAGTTTTAATCGAGTTACGAGTACAAATGATTCTTTTACATCTTTTACCGGTATTCATATTTTTAATTCTTGGTCTCATGATAGAATAAAGTCACATCTGCATAATTCTTACTTTATAGCAGAGCGATTTTAAGTTTGTCTTGGACAAAATTAGGTGTAACTTTTTTCTTAGTTGTTTTACAGAATCGATTATTTTGCCAATCATTATAAAGTATTATGAAACATCGACTGATATGAAAGTAATATATTTTAGGTTAATATTTTTTAATTTAGAAGTATCTATGTGAATATAACTATATTCTGCGGATATCACTGTATCATATAATAATAAAGGATTTTGTTCTTTTAAGTATCAATGTAATATATGAATGTTTAGATTGTTATTTATGTTTAGATTTAAAATAGAACAGTTCGTGTGATCAAGTTTTTATTAAGGAATAAACTTAGTGTTACAGAATTTATAAAACTACCACTACTACTACTTTATTTATTTTTAATAACTACTCAAAATACAGGGTGTAAGGGACCCGCTCTCTAAAACGAAAAATATTTTTTTTTTTTTTTTTATTTTTTTTATTGTATTTAAAATTTTGCAATCTGTTCCCTGTGGACATTCAGCAAACGATTAAGAATATTCCTCGTCTCTGCAGGCCTAGCACGGGGCGTGGACAAAATCTCTCTCCACCATTTGACAGGAGACAAAATTTGTTTCTCCACGGGAGTTAGCATGGCATTTGGGGACAAAATAGTTTTTTCCCTTTTTGACATAATAAGGGGACTGTTTCTCCATTTCCCTAGCACGGCGTCACTTAAAAGGAGGACATATTTCCACTTTTGACATTTCAAGAAGAGAAATTTGTCACCGATATATTTAGGTGGGGACAAAGTTGAATCTTTGTGATTTCCTTTATGATGAATCTATAGGTAGTTCTCTATTTATCTAGAAGTGTCAACTCTATAAGTTATTTGGCTATCATGTCCCGAGGCTATTTTAATATATCACTTTCTCAAGAAGTTGATCACTCGGTCGAATTAATACGAAATTCGTCAAATTCCTTTGAGTTGCCGAGAGTGAGTTCCTCCACAATTATAGAGTTAGCAAGGAAATGGCTCTACAAAAAAAAAAAAATGCAAAAAATAAAAAAATGCAAAATCTCTGGAAATGGCAGTGCTTCTAACTCCTATGAAAAAATAAAATAATATAAAACACATGAATATACTCCAAGTAGAATGGCATAATGTTTAGAGAAATTCGTAATTCATGTCTGTAACAAAATTCAAAATGATAGGATTAGTAATATGAAACTTTCATTTACATGAACTGATCAAGGTTGCGTTCCAAAACCAGGTGAAGCCAGTAGACAGCGTTAGAAAGCAAAGTTTTTTTCTAATTGATGTAAAATAACTATAGTTTAACAAAACTAACCAATGGTGAAAGCGCTTCTTATATAACGACCAATAGTGAGCCTTTTGGACGCTACCCCGAGTAAATTGAAATCGTTTTGGAACGCACCCCAAATAAATAAACATGTCAATTTATTGATATATATAATATTATCTTAACAATTTTAAAAGTCAATAGATTCCACTCTATTAGGCCAGTTGCTATGTATTTCTATTTTGGTAGCGTTGTCGATGCAAAAGAACGAGTTCAATCATTCGCTCTATATTCCGCTTAGATTGGCAGCACTGCCGGGAGAATTTTGTCACTGGGGACAAATTAGTCTCTCCCTATTGCCATGCTAGCTCTAGGGAAAGACAAAGAGGGAGAGAGAAAAATTTTGTCTTCTCCCCGGGGAGATTTCTCCACGTCCCGTGCTAGGCCTGCTGGAGGCTGTATGTCCAGTGACACACGCCTATTATGGTTTTTCACTATTTGTGGATTTTGATATGCATTGATTTTTATGGTTCTTCCCACAGATCTCTAGGGGTCTTTCTTTTTAATCTTTTGAATGTGGCATTACATCCCATTAAATTAGAGGCTAGTGTATTTGGATGATTATTCAATCTGTCCTTGTAAGGTACCATTAGGTGTTTGATTTCATCTAGCACTAATCTGATGCCCAGATCATGGTGTAACTGTTTGTTTGTTATAAACCAAGGGGCGTCTGTAATTATCCTTAACATTTTTGATTGAAATCTCTGAAGTATTTCTATATTGGAAATGAAATGAAATGAAATGAAATGAAAAAGCTCTTTATTTAAATGGACTTTGCTAAGTACTTTTAAATCGTCAAAAGCCCTACCACGGAGTTGGAGGCGGTCCCCCAGAGCTGTATACCATAAGTCCAGATAGGTTTCATGATACACTTGTATAAAAGGACTTTATTGCTCATTGATAACTGTGACTTTCTGTCGAATAGCCAGTACATTTTTCTTAATTGTATTCCGAGTGCTTTCCGTTTTGTAAATATGTGTTTCTTCCAGGTGAGACGACGATCAAGATAAATCCCAAGGTATTTGGCTTCATTGGCTTGGGGTATCTGTACATTATTAAGTGAAACAGGAGGGCATGTCTCTCGTCTTATGGTAAAAGTCACTTGTGTTGATTTGGATTCATTCGCTTTTATTCGCCAGTCTACCAGCCACTCTGAAATGTTGTCCAGACAACGTTGAAGCATATTGCTTGCCTGTGTGGGTTCGTCATGTGTTGCTATGGCTGCTGTGTCGTCGGCAAATGTACCAATCACGACGCCTTCCGTCATCGGCAAGTCCGAGGTAAAGATTAAATATAGTGTCGGGCCAAGTACACTACCTTGTGGTACACCTGCATGAGCTCTATGGAGTTTGGTTGTGTCTTCTCCTTGCTTTACAAAGAAATACCTCTCAGTTAGGTATGATTTTAAAAAGATGTAGTAGTTTGTTGGGAGTTGTTTTTTTATTTTGTAGAGTAAGCCTTCATGCCAAACTTTATCGAAAGCTTGTGAGATGTCCAGGAATGCAGCGCAACAGTATTGCTTATTTTCAAATGCCTTGTGGACCTCCTCTACCACCCTATGGACCTGTTCTATGGTGCCGTGACTTTTTCTAAATCCAAACTGATGTTGAGGAATGATTTTGTTTTCTGCTAGTACAGTATTCAGACGTTTGAGAAACAGAGTTTCCATAACCTTTGATGTGATGGATAATAAACTGATTGGTCTATAGGAAGACACGTTTTCGGGGGTTTTTCCTGGTTTGAGAATCATTTTAATCTGAGCAACTTTCCATTGAGGTGGGAAGATACCTCTTATAAGTATACAGTTATACAATGTTGTCAAAAACCGTAGTGCTTTTGCAGGTAGTTCGCGAAGTATTTTGGCAGTTACTAGGTCATATCCTGGAGATTTCTTAAGGCACAATTTCCTAATAGTGTCAATGACTTCATTGGTTTTGATCTTATCAATGGGAAGATCAAGCTGAAAGGGTTCTTCGAGGCACTTAAGAAGTTCTTCACTTTTGGGGCTCGATTCATCTTGACCAGGATTTGGTTTAAATACATCAGTAAGATGAGATGCAAATGTATCACCTTTTTCTACATTAGTTTTTGCCCAAGTACCATCTTTATTATGAATAGGTGGATCAGAGACAATTGGTCGTTTCAGCTTTTTCGTTGCTTTCCAGAGAGAGTAGTCGCTAGCAGCAGTGGCGTCCAGGTTGCGCAGGTGATTCTGTACAGCTTCGTTTTTTTCCGCATTAAGGAGTTTCTTTAGTTTAGCTGTTAGGTAATTAAGCCGCGTTTTATCTCTTGGGAACCTAGTAGTTTGCCACAATTTACGGGCTTGCCTTTTTTCAGTTACTAGTTCTCGCACAAGCTTCGAGCATTCAGGCGTAGCGACTTTTATGTCTATAGGAGTGCTATTCCAAGCTGCATTTTGCACACATTCATTAAAGTGTTCGACTGCTATCATAAAGTCATGTTCGGTTTTAAGAGGTAGTTTGTTGTTTATACTTGATTCCACTAGAAGACGAAACATATCCCAATTGGTTTTACGTCCATGTAGTTTTGCAGCAGGCTTTACATGTAAGAATCTTTGGGAGATCTCTATCAGTACCACACTATGATCAGATGATAGGTCATGGGAAGAAGTACATTTAAAGCAACTAGTAGGCATTCCTTTAATGACACCGAAATCTACCAAGTCAGGGATTTTTCTAGGATCACTGGGCCAGTAGGTTGGTTCTCCAGTCGATATGGTATTTAGGTGAAGTTCATTTATGGCTGCCTGTAGTTGACGTCCTTTAGGGGTTGTTAGGCGAGAGCCCCAAGTGGTGTTTTTCGAATTGTAATCTCCGCCTGCTATAAACCTTGAACCAAGGGTTTTAAAAAATTTTATGTAGTTGTCTTTTTTTATCGCGTGCTTTGGAGGAGAATACAGCGCGGTGACAACCAAATGACCTTGCCAGTCCTCGACCACTAGGCTCGTGGCTTGTATCTCCGGTGTCTTGAATGGCTCTGCCTCGTGGTGTTTAATGTTATTCTTAATAAGGATTGCGGATCCTCCGTGGGCTGTACCGTCTGGATGCATTGTTTGGTAGAAATTATAATTTGGTATCTTGAAGTAGCTCTTACTCGTAAAATGTGTTTCGGATATTAGTAGAATGTCAATTTTGTTTAATTGTAAAAATGTCTTCACTTCCAAGACATGTTGTGATAGCCCGTTGGCGTTCCACAAAGCTATTTTTAATGAATTGAATTTGACATTTTAGTCATTAATTCCATTAACAGGTTTGTTATTGTAGTTAGTTGCTGCATCAGTTGGCTCATAGGTTTCATAATTTCTTTCATGTCAAAGTTAGTTGTTAGAATTTGTTGTGGGTCGTCTTCACTTTGTTTGTGATGTGTTAGTATATTCCGATACGATGGTCTGTTATGTTGCTTGGTAATGTTCTCTGGTTGTTGTTTGTTGCGTGGTATATCTGGTTGGTGTTTGTTGGTAGATGTATTTCTGTTTTTTGCTTCATTAGGAGGGAATTTGATCTTTTGTAGCTCTTTATATATTGAGCATCCTTTATAGTTGGCTGGGTGGTTTCCTTCGCAGAGTACACATTTGACAGAGTCTGATCTTTGTTTGCGTTCACAATTGGCCGATAGGTGGTCTCCAGCACATTTGATACATTTAGGGTTCCTAAAACAGTACTTTTTAGTATGCCCGTATTGCTGACAATTGGCACATTGAGGAATTTCTCGTTTGGGTCTCTGTGGTTCAATTATAACTCTGCAGTGTAATAGAATTTTAATGTCGTAGATAAGTTTATTGTTACTATTGGCTTCTAATTCGATGAAGTGTATTGGTAATGGCTTCTTTGTGATTCGTTGCCTAACATTCCAGATATTGGTAACCTTGTGGCCGTGCGTTTCTAGTTCATCTGTAATTTCTTTTAGGTCTATGGAAGGATGGAGGTTCTTGAGAACTACTTTAAAGCAGCGGTCTTGTTTAGGTTTGTAGGTATAGAATTCTGTATTTTTATTTTGTAGAATTTTTACTATTTTTGTGTATAGTTCAGTGGATTTTGGTTGAATTCGAACCTGATCATTACGGAGGACTTTTACTTCGTAACTGTCTTTAGCTACCTCGTCAAGTATTTTTATCAATGGCTGAATATTACTTACTCTATCTATGTATATTGGTGGAGCTTTAAGAGGTTTCTCAGTGGTCTCGCTGTTTTCATTATCTTGTGTGTCAATATCTAACTGTGAAAATCTATTTGAGGTAGGAGTGGGTTGACTAAGCCAGTAAGTATCAAGCTTCTTTTGCTTTTGATTTACATTTGATTCAGGACTTTCACGTTGTCTCTTTCTTAAAGGTACATCTCTCCATTCTTCGTTATCGGATGAAGCTATTTCGGTGTTATCTCTTCCCAGATTTTCAATGTTATTCAGAGATTGGGTTCTTGTTCTGTTGAAAAAGGCAGTGTGAAAAATTTGTTGGGTTAGTATTTTGTTTTGAGGTTTTTCAATTTAAGGTGGTGTTTTAGGTTCATAATTTTTCTTTTCAATATCCATGCAGTTCCCACGAGTAGGGTCGATATAAAAGGTCGCACATAGGGTGACGCCCATTCCCATGTGAAGGCACAATACAACAATGTTAGCCGGGACATTGAGGTTGGCGCTCGTGGCTGATCTCCCATCAGTCATTCATCCTTTTGGCGCGTATCCCACCGTAGGATTAGGGTACATTTTATAGAGGCTTACTCCCTCTTGGTCTGGGCGGCTAAGCCGAGACCCCCGATTACGTTTCATGTAGAAGCGAAGTTGCGGGTTGCAGTAGTCATTTCCTACCACTGCAATGTGCTAGCTTTTTAGGGCTGCTGGTTCGGGTTATTTCACCGTCGCCCGAGACTCGACGTTGACCTTTTACGGTTGGTTTGGTCTCTCCTCAACCAACCCTCCTCCTTTTTCATACGGGCTTGGGACCGTCAATGGCGGAGTTAAAAAAGGCGGAGAGAAAAATATAAAGTCTACTACCTCAAAGTAAATTTATGGCATAAGCAGTTTTTTTTTTAATTGAATATTTAAAGAGTTGGTAATTTTACAACGCGCAATGTATTACGTACGAGCGGGCGGCCCGTAGCGGCCCGACGCAAGCGGCGGCGGCGCCCCGGCGCGCGACGCGTACCTAAAACTGAACAGGTTCGAACGCCCGTAGACTAAGCCCGCAGATCATGAAAACCTCTTCACAAATCTTTAGTTTAACAGAGTTACAGTCATTTTTTATGTACGGACAACATTTAGTTTTCAAACTTAAACGTGTGCATGCAGGGGCATTGAACTCGTAAAGTAGGTAATGAAACTTCAGTAAAGTAACTAACAAAAGCCAACCACCAGGACAGATGTTACACTCGAAATCATCTTAGTAGTCCGGGTACCGTTTGATAATTTTAGTAGGTACTTAAGTATCATACAAATAATAAAAAAACACAAATAAATAATCAAAGCGACGAGTAACAACTTTTGTCTTATTAATTACCTACTTAGCAAATAAGCGAAAGCGCGCGCCATCAAATCAAGTTACCTCAGATTTTATTTGGTCTGAGGTAGTTACCTACCTACCTTTTCACGAACTTGAGAAGCACCATGACATGCTGAGTGAAAAAAATAGAAAACGAAAATGATAAAAAATTCTAACATGATAAAAGCCCGAGACAGGACTCGAACCAGGGACCTTTCGCGACCCGGGCGAATGCACTCCTCTAAGCTACGCAGGACTTGTAAGGTCACGAGTTACAACGAATTTATTGAAGACATTATTTTACACACTTACACACAATCAGTATACCGATTCGTTGGTGTCCCTTTTTATGCCTTGTAGTCTTAATTGATTTAATTTCTAGGCACGAGTAATAGTTTAGCTATCTACGTTTAAAAATAAACAACAACAAATACCTAGATGGGTGTACGTGAACGGAGAAATAAGCCAGATTTCAGATCCAGATTCGATTCCGCACTAATATTAGAAAAATAACGAAAATGACAAGGAAAATTAACAATTTGATAAAAACTACGTACCTACGTTAGGCATTTCGTCTAATGAGGTGCAATTAGCGCTCCCAGATTTGGATACCTACGCCGCGATATCCTTAATGCAAAGAAGCATTTCATCCAGCTTCTCTGAGGCACATCCACTTAATATTACTTCGTATTCGCAAGCACTGTACGCCTAATTAGAGGCAGTTTAAAACACAACTCACACACACACACAAATGAACTAGGTAGGTAATAACATTTCGTTCGTAAATCACATGCGTTTACGTTCGAAGCTAACAGCGAACTGCGCGTGCGTCCTGCGCCGTGCACCAACTGGGCGGCATTTCCATTTGTCCTTTCGGCAAATACAAAGAAGCCGCCTGTGAAGCCGCTGTCTTTGTACTATCCGCCAAAGAATGCTGCCGCCGCGCCGCCGCGTGTTGGTGGTGCCGCGCAGAATAACAGCTGATCGGCCAAAAGTGATAGAATTACTCCAAAAAGTACCTATGACTTTAATCAGTATTAAGTTTATAATGATATTTTATGTGTGCAAGATGCATTGTACTAAAGGTTATTTTTGTAGCTACATTTGTTTGTACAGCGGTTTAATTGTGTTGCATAAAGTTCTCGTCAATACGTGAGTTATGAAATTTAGTTTGTTGAGTTTGCGTGAGAGTCTCCTAGCGCGTGTTGACTGATGACGTAGATGCCTACATTATCTTGTTTACTAGGTAACATAACTAATAGCGGTATTTTAAAACTTCGTAATAATGATGTAGGTATCCCCTCAGTAGTCTGTGGAAGAGTGGATTATTATGATGATATTTAAGCACGTAGGCGACACAGTATAATGCAGTACCTACCTACGTTATTTTTGGTCATAATTAAGTGGTTATCCAGGCGAAAGAAATGTCGCCATTACGTACCTAGGTACCTAATAAGAATGATTATTCTAACTCAGTACTAAAATGTTAATACTTAGCTACTTACCTTCTTTGATTACATGGGCTATTTTACATTAGAAGCCTACTTTAGTCTGTCATAAAATTTAAGAAAAGGGATATCTGTTATGCTTGTGAATTATGATAGGTACCTATCTAGCAGGTGTGGTAAAACATACCTAGCTTCCCTATCGTCGGGGTGCGTCAGAAAAGTTTAGGTAGTAGATGGGATGGCGCGGCCGGCCGGTATCGCTCGCGTGCGCTGACCTTGGTTAACGTGCGCGGGTTCACTGGGTCAACAACGGTCAAGGGCAAGGCCACGCAGCGGCGCTAGACGTTTCGCTCTCCCGCCGCCCGGCCCGTAGACTGCGCGTGATATTTTTTAGTACATTGCTTTTATTGAAAAAAAAAATGAATTTGCGTTTGTAAATTTTAAATTATTGTTTTATTTTGTTGTCCTGGCATGATAATACACAAAATAAGTGAAAAAAAAGTGTTAAAAATGTAATTTATTTTTGAGATTTTACCTATGACATCGTATTCAGTATCACTAGGACTACCTCCTGTTTTCGTTTTAGGGAGCGTTTCCCTTACACCCTGTATACGCATGTAAAACTGTAACTTAAATTAAATTGATAATTATTTATTGACTTGTATTGATGTTTTGAAATCATTACAAAATTGTAAGCTGTGGAGTTCTTCGCCGGAGTCTTTCGCCATTTCTGCTCCATCTCAGCATAATAATTATTATTTCGTCCCGAAATGGTGGTAGGGCTTTTGACGATTTAAAAGTACTTAGCAAAGTCCATTTAATAAAGAGCTTTTTCATATTCATATTTCGCCAATGTTAATTGTAAATTTACTTATAGTAAATTTACAATTAACATTTTTACTGTGCAGTGACGGTGTATAAGAATACAGTTTGTCACTGCCCCCTCTCTTTCCCCTGGGTGTCGTACGAGGCGACTAAGGGATTCCTGAGCGACCATCTGCTCAACTGGTGGTAGGGCCTAACGCCCGCCTGGTTAGTTACCACCGTGCGCGTGGTGGAAAACCCGTGAAGTGCTCATTGAGCGCGTTTCGGGATCAGCCAGCGTACAACCAGAGCTCGATTGGACGTTGTCGCGACATAGTTCGGTCCGGGGGCGGCCTTGGTCGAACTGATGCCGGGAGGACTGCGTCGACCCGCCGGCCAGGGAGACCCGTAGAAACGGTTATCCCGCTGGCCGCCCGTGGCATAGTACAGGGGCCCGAGCGTGCCTAACCAGCTCGTGAGGCTGCCCTATCATGCCACGCATAATCCCGGGGTGGACCGTCGTGCCGGCTGGTGACCGGAGCGTGGGGTCCCGGCGGCCACTCCCGGGGGGGTACGGGGGCCCTTCCGTTCGGCGGACCGACGATTGTCATCCTATGGCAGTTACTCGGTGACACCAGCCTCCCCATTTTGCCCGATTCTGTCGCGGCAACGTTCACTCGCTTCACGTCTCTCTCCCTTTCCTCAAACATGGCAGCCGTAAACAAATATACAGGTCATACAGCGGTGCACAACCCTACCCTCTCCACACCGTTTGAGGTGGAGTTCTGCAATATACGCGGACTCCATAGTAACCTCAATGCTGTCCACCAACATCTTGAGTCAGCACGACCTGCATTGTTGTTTCTGACGGAGACGCAAATATTGCCGCCCGCTGACACAAGCTACCTGAACTATCCCGGCTACTTGCTTGAAGCGTCCTTCAAAGCGAAAGCCGGAGTATGCTTGTATGTTCGGGCGGATGTTTGCTGTCGCCGTTTGAGCTGCCTGGAAGACCCATCCTTTTCCATGCTGGGGGTACACGTCGACTCTGGCCCCTCGGCTAGAGTCTACGTGTGTCTCTATAGATCCCACACCGGAGACGTTGAGACAACTCGACTTTTTGAACATCTAGAAGGAAATGGCTGAGTTGCATACTCAAAATTTGATAGTTACGGATGAAAAGAAAAAGTTGCAATCTTTAGTAGACAGGTTCGACCAATGCAGTGATGAGTATGAGCAGGCCCTCAGGCGCATCACTGAATTGGAGCAATGTTTACAAGAGGCAAATAACCACATTAATTCTTTAGAAACCGACAAATTAAATTGGACAGCCTCACAGAACCAAAGTTTATTCGAGGAGCTCGTTAGTAATGCCCCGGAAATGGTTTCTGCTGCATACAACATAAATCCTGCGGTGTCTTTCAACTTAACATGTAATGACACAATTAACACATCTGACACAGTGGTCAAGGTTGAATGCAGCAAAAATAAAATTAAAAAATATTTAAAAATAAATAAATTTATTAGAAAGAACAAGTCATTAATTAAGAAACATAACTATTTTCATAAAAATTTGAAATATAGTAAAGAACGTATAATGTTATTAAATAAATTAGAACTATATTCTAATGAAATTAAGCAAAATCAAGAAATATATGACAGCAATATAATGTTATTAAATAAGAAAATTAGTTTGCTACAGGAATCTTTAACTACCTTATCAAACAAATATAATGTATCAAAAAGAGGTATAAGGGACCACACATTGACACTAAATCACCTTATGAACAATACAAAATTTGAGGAATCTTGTGATTTAAAAAATTGTTCCACAGCTCCTGGCCTGATTGCTTTGGATCAACTTGAATGGTCTATGTCGGTGTGTGAGCCATCTATCTCTGAACAACTCAGTCAATCTATTATGAGCACAATTGAAAACAGTTCCTCAGTAAAAATAAAAGACAATTATGTAATATTTAGTGATGAAGTTGGAAAGGATTTGGGCCTATTATTAATGAATCAGCTGGGGCAAAATGTGATAAATTACTGTATGCCAGGTTTATGTTATGATGATATTATAGAGAAGGTTACAAAATACAAGTTCAAAAATAATGATAACTTAATTTTATTTATAGGAAATAGGGATAATGTAAACAAAAGATCGTTACTAAAATATTATGACTACCTACTGAAATTAAATGTAAAAAGCATTGTAATGTTTACATTTCCTTATTGCGATAGTTTGCCACAGTCAGAAAATGAAATTAGATATAAATTAAACATACAATTAGATACTTTGTCATATTATGAAGACAAAATACATGTTTTTGACATTAATAAATTGACATGTAATAATCGTAACAATAAATATTATTTGACAAGAGATAGAATTTTTCTATCAAATTATTTTAAAAAACAATTAGCAAAATTGCTAAGCTTTTCTATATCTACTTCAGCCAAGAATTTGGCTGTACGGACAGCTCCTATTGAGCAACCTTATTCTGACATTGCCTCTATTGGGCCATCACGATGTGACAATGCCCCTATACAGCATTGTAGTTCTGACAGTGCTCCTTTTGAGCAAGTTAGTTATAATAATATAACAATTGCTCCTGTTGAGCAAACTAACTTTGACGCACAGATAAGCTCATCACAAAATCAATATTTAAATTAATTAGTAAGACAACAGAGGACACCTCTGGCAATAGCTCACTTAAAATAGTTCACCAAAATATTCAAGGCTTATCTGAAAAGGAACTAGAAATTTCTTTATTCTTACAGAGTCTAAATATACATGTAGTATGTCTCACAGAACATTGGCTAAAAATAACTCAGTTATTAAATTGTATTGAAAGTTATAACATTGTAAGTGCATTCACTAGAGAATCTGCCATTAGAGGTGGTTCCTTAATATTGTTACAGAACAATATTAAATATAAAGAACGTTCAGATGTGATTAAGCACTCAATTGAACGAATTATTGAAATTTCATGTGTAGAATTTGAGCAATTTATAATTGTATGTGTATACAGACCCCCTTCTGGAAACTATGATCTGTTTGAAACTACAATGGAAAATGTTCTAAATATTATTTGTAGCAATAACAAGAAGATAGTTGTCTGTGGGGACTTCAATTTAAATATTCTAGTACCAAGTCCATACACAAATAGGTTCATTAATTTATTTAGATCTTTTAATCTTTATTATGCTTTCTTTGAACCTACCAGAATCACCCCTACTACAGCTACTTGCTTGGATAACATTTTCTGTAATTGTAATATACTTGAAAAATCTATACTCAACTGTGTAAACTCAGATCATAGTGGACAGAAAATCACTATTGAGCGCCGTAATGTTAATCTAGTAACAAAAATTACTTTTAGACCAATAACGGACAGTCGCATGAAGATTTTCGAAAATAATATTGAACATAGACTTCATTTCTTACAATATTGTGATGATTCAAATAAAATGTATAAAAATTTATTTAATCAAATAAATTTAGAATTTAATAGCATATTTAAACAAAAAACTGTTTCACTTAACTCAAAAAAGAAATTTAGTGATTGGGCTACCCCAGGCATATATGTTAGTAGAAGAAAATTATATGATTTATATTATGAAAAGTCCATGTCCACAGACCAGTCATTTATAAATTATGTCAGAAATTATTCTAAAATATTTAAAAGGGTTTGTAATGTTGCAAAAGCAAACTTCCTTAGTAATAAAATTAAAAATTCTGCTAATAAAATTAAGACCACCTGGAAAATTATAAACCAAGAAACTGGTAAAACGTCATTTAAAGATAGGTCTTTTGAAATTAATATTAATGGTAAAATGGTAAAAACGGATGAAGCAGTGGCAAATGCTATGGAGGCCTTTTTCTCAGACATTCCCATGAAAATCACTAGTAAACTGAATTCATCTACTGAATTTGCGGTTTCCTTTTTAGAATCTAGTGTTGATAAATGTGATATTTCTTTTAACTTTCATGAAATTAATGACGATTACATTATAAAAACGTTTAAATCTTTAAATAAGAAAAGACGGAAGATCTATGGGGTTTATCGGTTACAGTTATAACAGCAATAATTAAAGTAATTTCCCCATATTTAACGATTATTTTTAATAAATGCATTGAAGATGGGGTTTTTCCCGATTTAATGAAATGTAGTAAAATTATACCTTTGTTTAAGTCTGGGGATAAATGTGATCCCACTAATTTTCGTCCCATATTCATTTTACCAGCGTTAAGTAAAATATTTGAGAAAGTTATTTACAATCAATTGCTTTCTCATTTTACATTGAATAAACTGTTTCATGACAGACAATTTGGTTTTACTAAGGGTAGAAATACGACAGATGCAGGTGTTGCGTTAATGAAACATATATTTGATGCTTGGGAAAACAAACAAGATGCTCTAGGTGTCTTTTGTGACTTGTCCAAAGCCTTCGACTGTGTAGAACATAAAACCTTATTGGCCAAATTACAACATTATGGCGTCTCAATGAACTCAATAAAAATAATTGAATCATACCTGAGTGACCGATTACAAACAGTAGTTATAAATAAAGCGAAGTCTTCAGGGGCCCCTATGCTCATGGGCGTGCCGCAGGGTTCGATATTAGGTCCGTTACTTTTTTTGATTTATGTAAATGACCTGCCTTACTATGTAAGCAACTTATGTGAGACGGTATTATTTGCAGATGATACTTCCCTTATTTTCAAACTAAATAGACAAACAGAAAATGTTGACGATGTGAATAATGCCCTTTCCAAAGTAATGTGTTGGTTTACTAATAATAACTTGCTACTAAATTCAAATAAAACTAAATGTATCAAATTTTCGTTACCAAATGTCAAGCAGGTCAGTACAAATATTAAAATTAACGAAGAAATTATACAATGTGTTGACTCAACAGTATTTTTAGGAATAACTTTAGATTCACGTCTACAATGGAATCCTCATATTATTACCCTATCAGGAAGACTTAGCTCTGCTGCTTTTGCTGTTAAAAAGATTAGATTACTGTCTGATGTTGAGACGGCAAGACTTGTATATTTCAGTTACTTCCATAGTGTTATGTCATATGGTATATTGCTGTGGGGATCAGCAGCTGATATTCAAGACATTTTTGTATTACAAAAGAGAGCCGTACGCGCCATTTATAAACTAAGACCTCGTGACTCGCTTAGAGAGTTATTTAAAGAAATCAATATATTGACGGTTGCTTCCCAATATATATATGACAACATTATGTATGTTCATAAAAATTTACATACATTTTTGAAGAAAAGTGATTATCACAATTTAAACACAAGATATAGAAATAAACTTTCTGTACCAAGCTTCAGACTTCATAAAACTAGTCACTCATTCATGGGGAAATGTATACAAATATATAATAAACTCCCACATCATGTAACTGAACTTCCGTCACATAAATTTAAGCTTCACATTAAACAAATTTTAATGAAGAAAGCGTATTATAAAGTTCAGGAATATATAGACGACAAAAATGTGTGGACACATCCAAATGTGCTCGATTCTCCATTTTAATCTAGTGAGATATCAATGTGTAAAATTTCAATTCTCTAATTGACAATATTGTAAGGAAGGATGTCTTAAATCACATTTTTTATATATATTTATTTATTGTAAGTTTAATTATGAGTCTTTATTTTATTATATTATTATGATTAATTATTAAAGACTTGACAATGTGAATTATGACTCTTTCCAAATCAATACTATGAAAACTGTAAAGGGAGGATAAAACTTGTTGAGTTTCTTGCCGGTTCTTCTCAGAACAAGGCCTCCTGGTAGACTCTCGAACCGATGGCATCAAAATTGACTTTCATAAGTGTACAAATTGTACCTAAATGAATAAAGTAATTTTGACTTTGACTTTGACTTTGATCTGAGTCGGGTGGCAGATGACGCGCAGGAGCAGTATCCCAATGCAGAACTGGTGTTTTTGGGGGACTTCAATGCTCACCACAGTTTGTGGTTAAGTTCCTCCAAAACTGACCATGCAGGGATCTCTGCTCATGCGTTCGCTCTCACGCACGACTTGTCACAACTGGTTGATCAGCCCACCAGGATCCCAGACATTGCAAGTCAAGCGCCCTCTTTACTGGACCTTCTGCTCACGACCCATCCTGAGGGATATCAGGTAGAGGTCCAAGCCCCTCTAGGCTCATCTGACCACTGCCTGATATCCTCCAAAGTGCCGCAGGCCAAGCTTCCGCAACCAGCGGTTGCTAAACGCCGGCTCTGGCATTATGGGTCTGCAGATTGGGATGGTATGCGCGAATACTTTGCGTCTATCCCTTGGAAGCAACGCTGCTTCAGTGAGAACGATTCATCAGCTTGCGCCGCTGCCATTACTGAGGAGATTGTATTAGGCATGGAATACTACATTCCACATTCCGATCTCATCAGTAAGGGCAGACGTAACCTCTGGTTCAACCGCGATTGTGCTGATGCTGTTTCACAGAAACAGGCAGCGTATCGCGCTTGGATCAGGGGTCGGGCTCTTAAAGCTCCTGATGTCGAATCACTGAAAGCAGCGTACAACAAGGCTTCCAAGTCCTGTAAGAAGGCTTACATAAGAGCGGATGCCCAGCGCGTCGCACGCATTGGCCACGAATTGGTGACGCATCCTACGGGCTCCCGTAGTTACTGGCGTCTGGCCAAAGCCGTGCAAAGCAATTTCTGCCAGCCCTCGCTGCCACCCCTGAGATGTCCAGATGGGTCATTAGCTCACAAGCCGCAGGAGAAAGCCGATCTTCTGGCAAGACTCTTTGCGGCTAATTCCCAAGTCGATGATTGCAATGCACTGCCACCTTCACTACCTCATTGTGGCTCCACGATGCCTGAGATTAAAATTAGGCAGCGTGAAGTTCGTGCGGAACTGCAATCACTCGACGTCCGGAAAGCTAGTGGGCCTGATGGCATCCCGGGGGTTGTTCTTAAAAAATGTGCAGCGGAGTTGTCTCCCGTACTGACGCGCCTATACCAGCTCTCATACTCTACTGGACAGGTGCCGGAGACTTGGAGAGAGGCTAATGTGCAGCCTGTACCCAAAAAAGGGGACCGCTCAGACCCGGCCAGCTACCGGCCAATAGCAATCACCTCAGTACTATGCAAAGTTATGGAAAGGATCCTTAACAACCACCTGATCCGTTACCTAGAAGATCACTCACTGATCCACGATCGACAGTACGGCTTTAGGCCGAAACGATCGACGGGTGATCTTCTAGCGTACTTGACGCATGTCTGGGGTGAAGCTATGGACAAGCGTGGCGAGTCACTGGCTGTCAGCCTTGACATCGCCAAAGCTTTTGACAGGGTCTGGCACAAAAGTCTTCTCTCCAAGCTTCCGACATATGGTCTGCCTGCTCAGCTCTGTACCTGGGTGGCCGGCTTCCTGCATGAGCGAAGAATTCGTGTCCTCTCCGACGGATGCAGTTCGCGGTTCATGTCAGTGAATGCTGGTGTTCCCCAGGGGTCCGTTTTATCCCCTACACTGTTTCTTCTGCATATCAATGATATGATTCCTCTTGGGAACATCCATTGCTATGCAGACGACAGTACAGTGCATGCGGGCTACTTTGGACACGCAAGGGCTGGACGAGCAGAAACGGTAGAGAGTCGTGAGAATCTTGTCATTGAACTCAACCGAGAGCTCGACCTTGTTTCTCAATGGGGTACAGCAAATCTGGTTGAGTTCAATGCCAAGAAAACTCAGGTGTGCGCGTTTACGGCTAAAACGTCGCCATTCCTTTCCCTTCCCTCTCTCCAGGGCACAACACTAACGCTACAGAGCAGTATCACCTTGCTCGGTATGGAGGTTCGTAGCGACTTGAATCCGAAGGACTACATCGAAAGCGTGATAAAAACAGCTTCACGGAAACTCGGAGTCCTGAACAAGGTGCGGCGTTTTTTCACGCCAAATCAACTGTGCTTGCTATACAAGACGCAAGTACGGTCCTGCGTGGAGTATTGCTCGCACCTGTGGGATGGCTCTGCAAAGTACTTACTCGATGCTTTGGATAGGTTGCAGCGTCGCGCGGCCCGCATCATCGGCGACGAAGAGGTGACCAAACACCTTGAGCCTCTCCAATTGCGTCGCAATGTTGCGTCATTGAGCGCCTTCTACCGTCTGTACCACGGCGAGTGCTCTGAGGAGATTTTTTCCCTAATCCCACCATCTCCTTTCCTTCTAAGGACTACGCGTGCTGGCCTACGTTGTCACCGACAAACTGTGGCTACCATTCCAACGCTAACTAAGAAATTTGGCAACTCGTTTCTTTGTCGCACAATCAAGAAATGGAATTCACTGCCAGCACACGTGTTCCCTCCTTCCTACAATCCTGGGTCATTCAAAAGAGGCGTGAAGAAGCACCTTGCAGGTCAGCAAGGCAAGGGTGGCTAGTGCGGCAGTGTATCTCTCGCACCAGCTATCTTCGCATTTGGACTCCACTTCTGCTTAACATCAGGTGGAATGGAGTCATTTTCTTGACCTATTTATAAAAAAAAAAAAAAAAAAAAAAAAAAAGTAACAGACAGTTGTACGGAAGATTAAAACTAATTATTATGAATGTTAATTCTTTGTCATGGTAAACTCAAAAATATTTTAAACTTTGAGTACTAATTAATTTTATTAACTTAACGAAGTCCAAGATTGTCCGTAATTATTTTTTCTGCTATAGGCACCCTACTAGAAAGAGACAGAGTCTCTCTAGAAATGTCAAGAAATGTCAAGGGTTGTCAAAATTTTTGCCCTCACTTTTTTCATTTGACTAATGACTCCATTCTATAGGTAATATAAGCTCCTTGGTTGTGTAATATAGCTAGCTACCTAATGGCGCATTTTCATTGGTCGTTAACTCGTTCGGTTAACAGCATACGGGGAGTCCCCGCAGGTCAGATAACAACCAATGAAAGTTACAAGTCGATACGTGTTCGTTAAACCATCTGCGGGCATTCCCCGCATGCTTTATACCGACCGTGAAATTCATCGGTCGATATACTGCTTGCAACTAGGGATATGGTATCAAACGAAAGTATCGATACTGTACTCATGAGTAGTGTCGAATGGACACAGACACGCAAAATTGCTTCACATAACTTTAATTGTTGATCCATAGCAAGAACGTCTGTTTCATAACTGGCGACTAACATGGTTCTCCTACACCCTAAATGCAGGCCCTGTCGGCTAATGAAAACGGTTCCCCGAATGCGGTCACTGTAGCACGCATTCCAGAAATCTCTCGCATCCCGCATCCGGGCCCTATCGACTAATGAAAACGGTTCCCCGAATGAGGGCCCTGTGGTACGCGTTTCAGAAATCTCTCACACCCCGCATGCGGTCCCTATCGACTAATGAAATTGCGCCATAATCTGTGCGTTCATTTTAAAGTAAGCATAGTGCAAGTATTGTCCATGAATAAATAGCCTTATACCCTTTAGGTATTTACGAATCTGTGCGTCTGCGTACTGCGAGACCTATAGATATAGGAAACTGTACTATCGAGGTCTTGCTAAACTTTAGTTTAAAAAAATTTCGTTTGAAGCGAGCGCTTTCTGTTGACCCCGCCTTCTATTACTGTTGACCAATAGAATACCCTCTTTTGTTCTGTAAGGCATCTGGTTGGCAATTCATAAAAAAAAAGCTATTGTTTTAACGATGTCTTTACAGCAATGTTTGCAATTGTATTGCATCACTCTGGGATCTTCACTCAGAATTCTATTGGTCAACCGGCTAAGGTTAGTCGTAGACAGTGTAACACAAAAACGACCCTTAAGGTGGAAGATTACGGTGACCGCGATAGTACATCGGCAGTGTGAAAGAGAAAGAGCATACTAACGCGTATATTAGAGGGAGATAGATAGATGAGACCATTTCACGTACACGGAGGCCTAAGGAGGCCTGTCAGACACGTAGAAAAGACAGCAACTGTCAGAATGCAGTACCATTGTTTACACACACATGCGCATTACTCACACTTTGGTTAATAATCTATGGTGATACCTTATAGTAATGTTTGTGCATACGTGTGTAAGTCATCTCAGAAGGCCGGGTGTGATAACTTGAAAGAAAAAAACTTAAGCTCGGGGCAATATAATGTAATTGATATAAAAAAAACAATAAAATAAATCAAAATTACTGAATTGTGTTAGTAAAACTCCTATTGGTCATAATTTCTACATAATATTACGTGACCAATGGGAGTCAACGGTTCTCTACCGCTTCCAAATATCAATAAACATTAATAACAATAGTACTTTTGACTTTATCAACAATGGAATAAAGTTTACAATCCTGTGCCTTTCTTAACTACGAGAATTAAAAATAAATAAGTCCAAATGTTGCCAGTGCAAAATTTTAATATTATTTTAGAAAAAAAATTGATCTTTACAAAATCCAAAGTCACATAACTTTAAAACAAATGTTGAAATGTGATTTTGACTACGAGGATCAATATACTTTATCGATTAAGAGATCAAATCGTTAAAAAGACAAGACCAAAAAAAATTAAAATTAACAGAGCAGATCACAGACTAAGGGTATTTATTAAAAAAAAAAAAAGATATATTGTTCCTCGCTTCAATGTCAATCCAAGAATTTTTTATGGATTCTAAAACATATCGGTTTCCATAATACGAAATTCAATGGATTTTTTGATGTAGTAACCCCATTCTAATAGTAAATTGTTTTAAAAGCATATAATGTTATTCTCTTTAATTAAAAAAACTACTAAACTATAAGGAAAACATTTTATTGTATAATCTGTTCTTAATATGTACAAGAATAAATGAATAACTAAATAATGCGCCAACTTCAGGGTTGCCAGACGTTGTTTGGGATGGCCAATAAACATCTGGCAACTCCGACCGGTATTGCTATATTCAGACTTATATATTTTAAAAGCAATTAATAGTGTTGCCATTCTACGCGAAACTAATATCAGAATGACTCCTTAAAATGTTTTTTTTTTACTTCTTTACAATATTAATATGAATCCGAGCAATGAGTCCCTATTGATTTTTAAATTACTATATTTCCCTTTTTTAATAAATTACTTTGATTTTTTTACTATACTGTTTATTTAGCTTTAAAAAAGACATCATTGCTCGCAATCATTGTCATTTAATAAAATATTTTACATGTACATAATGTACCAAGTTCAAAATACATAACAGTTATACAACTTGATGTGAACAATTAACTACGAGCCAATCGCCATTGCAATTAAAAAAACAACCTATTTAAAAAAATAGAGAACCGTCAACGAAAAAGAATTCGCGAACGTTCGAACTTTAAAAAAATAACCGTTCGAAAGACGCTCGGCAACTCAAAATGGCGATTAGCACGCAGAGCCTTTGAAATAATAATTGTATCTATCATTTAACTTTATACAAATATCTTGGTAAATATTAGACGGGTGTTCTTTACAAAACGAACAAAACTGTGGACAAACAGATCAACAAACGTTCGCAGGAAAGTCTTGGCCAAATCAGTGAGTTTTCGCAAACAAATATCTACATATTTCTTATCTGTACATTGGCTAGAAGCGAGGGTAGTTGATAACGTTTCTTTACAAAACAATTACACCAAACGGAATTATACTACATACATACACTTTTGAGGTATTTTTTTCACTTGCTGCCATTGCCAATGTTGGATCAAATGTTGGTGCAAATGTGAGTTTTCAATCTAAGTTTATAAGAGACACGATCTCGTCAAACGAAAATGGAAGACTAAGGAATTGGGAATAAAAACGCAAATTGAATGGCAGTTTTTTAGCTGATTCACAAACGTACGCGTACGTACGGTTGTTGCGAGAGAATTTTATTTTTATTTAATAAAAACCATATAAATTTAACGTTGTTTATTTTCTACAATTTCTTGGCAACGAAACATCAAAACAATATTTTATCCTACTATAAACAAACATAACCTTAACACCCTGGCAACCCAAAACCAAAAAAAAAACTGATATAACCTAATCTAAAAACCTTGGCATTCTTCTGCGTCTACCGACAGTAAGGGTGGTGCTGTAGAATAAGGTGTCTCTATGCTTTCCTTTCCCGTCGTCTTTTCCTCTTAATCTTTCCGCCATTTTTCGAAAGTGTTTCTCGCAGAAATTCGACTTTGACTGAACCGTTTTGTACAATCGCACGACACTTAGACCATTTAATACGGGACGTGGCAAGCGAACGCGTTCCCCTCTGCCAAAGTACATGAACAAACGTTCATGTCACTTTATAAAAACTAGTTCACCGCGACGACTGACCGCCATTTTGAGTTCGTATCTGTCGCTAAGCGGACCTCGTAAAAATTATTGGTTGCGGAGTATTTTCTTGTGAACGACGACCAGAAACATTAAAGTTATCCTAAAACGGAGTTGCTTATCACACGGAAGTAATTTTCTATTCAAATAAACTACTGTTTCACATAAAAATACAATTTTTCATCTACAAATTTTGCGACAGAAACAACGATAGAACAACGTTAGGCGATATGGTGGTACGCGGGTTGGCCGAGCCCGCGATTGTGCGCTCATAATAGCGATTACAATTTTTGCAACAATGTGCACGAGTGAGTAAATGTGTGCTATGCGTGTTTGCCTCACCCCCCGCGAAAAACGGCAGAATGTTTTCAGTACTAAATCTGCTCTATGCCACGACCCGTGTTAAATTGTCTAAGGCACGACACGATGCATCTAGAAAACGCTGAAACGCAGCTCAACCCCGAACTCTTAGTTACGAGAGATATTTTTGCTATAACATAAAAATCTCTATTTAAAATCTAAGTAAGTATTCATGATGTAGCCAGTAGGGATGTTGAGGCAATTCATAAATAATTACAAGGTATTACAAAAATTTTTTAAAGATTCGTAAAAATGTCCTAGCGCTAATTTTTCCTTTAAAGCTACATGCGCTTAAAGGAAAAATTAGTGCGTCATCGTTCTCATACTCGCTCGAGCGTCGTACGGAAATGATGTGTCGCGCTCGTAAGATTTTTATATTCGAGACTGTGTTATAGTTATAGATAACGGTAAATTTTAATAACACAATAATTTTGGATATTTTTTATTAATAAACTTAAATAAATATTTTTAAAATAAGCGTGACCGCTCATAAATGAAATGGAACCAGAATATAAAAAAAAAAATATAATAATAAAGTATGGATTAGGTATAAATGTTGTGCGGACGCGAGCGGGCGGCAAGCGCTGTAGAGTCCACTGACGTCACACGGACATAAGCCTCGCGCCAGCGACTAGAAGCGGTGTTATACCAATCTTAAATGTATTATAACTTTGTAAATACGTTTCATATCGAAGTGAAATAACAACTGTTGATTATTTAGTAATGAGATCTAGAATTTTATGAAATAATAAAAAAAATCTCAACGTCTTTAAAGTCATCGGTGTATTGTCACTTAATTGTATTCTAAATAAAAAATTTGCAAATTTGTCAAAGTCAAGTCAAATGTTCTAAGAGATTAATGTCATATAAGATGAATCATTGTTTTCACACAAATTTAAAAAGTATTTCAGACAGTGAGTAAAGCAGTCGTTTGCCACTTTCAAACGAGTCGAAATTATCAATAACGAGTCTCTATAAAACGGACTGTCAAAAAAAATCTTCCAAACATTTGCAACCAACATTGGCCAAACACAGCCAATATCAAGTCCAACACCAGTAACTTATAAAAAAAAATTTCGCCTAACATTTGCATCCAACATTTGCTCCAACACGCGAGCCGACGCTCAGCAGATGCTTAGACCTATTATGTCTCAACAGATTCGAATACACGACAAACATTTGCGACCAACGTTGGCCAAACATTTGGTCCAACACCCGGTAATCAACACAGGTGCTTCACCAACTGCTCCTGGACGTCAAGCTTGGTGATATCGGCGAATTCCGTAGCGCTCTTACCTCGTTGGAGTATTTCTATAGTGGCCCTAGAGTCCAATTGTTTGAGGTGATGCAATAGTTTGTTCTCAGAGAGAGCCTGTATCGGTCTGGCGACAGTCAAGGTTGTGTTCTTCAGTGCTCTGGCGAAGGTTTTCAGGAATTTCGACCATTGCCTCTCGTTGGAGGTCGCGTCCGAAGTGTTGACTAAGGCCATCGCGCGCTCTATTAGAACGCAGACGCATGTTGTTGTGAACTGGAATGAATGAATGAATGAGCTTTATTCTACGTGAAGACTTTTTTGTGTTAAGAGGTTAGCAGACAAGCATACTGCCTGCCTAGTAGTAAGCAGTTATTGTAGCCGATAGACCAGGGTTCGAAATTATCAAGACAATTACGCTTCTTGGTAATTATCGGATAATTACCAGATAATTATCTCCAGTGCGAGCGGTGATATTAAACAAAAAAAAATAAAGAAATAAAGTATGGCACCAATTTAGTATGGCACTTGGGCCATAATTGAAAAGCCAAAGACTGGTAAAAATCTATTATATTATGTGGTGAAAATATCATTAAATTATTTTTTGTGAGTTTTGAGAAATCATAATTGTTATTAATCATTTCGAGGTTACATTAACGCAGAAAGTCTCATCAGCGGTGATCGGAATTGGGCGAGTATATTCACCTACAGTTTGATAAACAGAGATAAAAATGGGAGACTTCCCTATAGTATTTTCTTTTTACCGGTAAATTTACCGGATCTTTAATTACGTGAATTTAAACATCTAATTAGTAGTACAGTAATACCCCAAACTTACGCGATAGGTGGGACTGGGCGATAACCGAAGTCGAATCCGCGTAAGTCGGCGGATGATTTTCCATATAAATACATATAAATTATGTTTAATTGGGACCAGAAGCCAAAGAAAATAGCAATTTAGACAAAAAATATTCATTAACATCTTTGATTACAAACACACAATCACCAACCGAAGTTATTTTAATGTAGAATGCTTCATAAAATCTAACAAGGCAGTTTGACGACTCTAAAGATTTTTTCTCAATTTCCAAAAAATTATAATATATAATTTTTTTATTCCTTGTTTTGTTTCGGAAATGCGCTCTTCGTTGGAGTCATATTTTCTTAAATTTGTGGGTTACAAATTTTAGACACATCAACAGGATTTGAAAATCGCGTAACGCCGGGTTCACGTAAGTCGAGATATTACTGTATTTTACATTATAAAAGATTTTCGTTTCGACACGACTGCTTAAAAAAAAAATTGGTTGTCTGTAAAGTCGGTTTACTGACGATAGTTGAACGTGACAACATCTTAAGAAAATACTGATGGAATGGTAGCATTTTTCAAAAGAAAAATTTAATTTTATTTGTTTTGCCGGCCTTACATGGAACGCCTCAGAGCGAGGTAACGCCGCATGCGTCATGTTTTTTCGTGCGTGCAGCCGGCTCTATCGAATTATAAGACGTTGTCACGTCAAAAAAGGCGTGCAAAGTTTTCATGGTGGCTATGTTTATTTACTTACTACTTCCTATTAAAATTCCAGTAAATTACCGGTAAGGTATAAAAAAATAGTTTTAAGGAAGTATCCCATTTTTATCTCTGTTCTACAAACTGTAGGTAAATATACTCACCCAATACCGATCACTGACACCGATAACAAAAAAATCAGGATTAGTCTCCCCTTTACTTTCTCGTATACCGGAAACGACTCAAAAGTTGATAGAAACCTTATATTTTGATGTCATAAATGCATGTTACATTTGGTTGGAATAAGTTAAAGCATACTCGAGTTATCGTGCTAACGCACAGACACACAACACAGACATAATTCGAAAAACGGTATTTTTGGACTCAGGATGGTCCAAAAAAGAAGCGTCGGTGGCGTAGTGCGTAAGAGCGTCGTCTCCCACCCGGGAGGCACTGGTTCGATCCCCGCCACGTACCAATGTGTTTTCAAATTTTGAATTCATATGTACGTTTAATCGACGCTTCTATGGTGAAGGAAAACATCGTGAGGAAACCTGCACACACTTATGAAGAAATTCTTAGGTTGTGTGTGAAGTCGACCAACCCGCACTTGGCCAGCGTGGTTGACTAAGGCCTAATCGCCCCTAATGTGGGGTAGGCTCGAGCCCCTCGGTGGGGACATTATATGAGCTGTTGATGATGATGATGATGATGATGGATGGTCCAAAACGTGTCAAAATCGCCTCTATACTACGTATACGAGAAAGTAAAAATGTCTGATTGACAGGCGACCCGCCCCCAATAACGGTTTGAGCCAATCAGAGCAGACTGTATCGTCGGCCACGCTACAGCGACTGCCCGCGGGAAGGCAGACGCCGCGCCTTATTGGCTGCGTCGGTATCACGTTAATATTCTATTGGCTGGAGTCAAAAGTAGGCGTGGCTTGGTACAGCGAGTCGTTTAAAGTATTCTTTTTGCTAAATAGTGTGAACTTTGTCGACTGTACCTGTTTGTAATGTGTTTTTAAAAGTAGTAAATATATTGTTTTTTTTTCTAACTTAACTGATCGACGGTATTTGTAAAAATATCGGATGTTAAAGATGTAAATTTGCAACATTGTTAGACATACGTCAGCTTGATGACGTAAACAAAAACCTAAAGACATAGCTAAATTCGTCGTGGTCAAACAGTCCTGTGTAGCTCAGTTGGAAGAGCAGTCGCCCGGATAGCGAAAGCTCGCGGGTTCAAGTCACGTCTCAGCACTTATCCATGACAGGATTTTTTTCCATGTTTTTCGTTTTCTATTTAATTTGGTATCAATTTCAATCAAAAGTAGTAAAGATATTGATTTTTACGTTTCTGATGAAGGCCAGGAGATGATCTGTTACACTTACCGAAGATATGAGGGCATAGGGCGTCCTCGCAGGATCGAAGGCTTCCGCCAGCATACTGCAAGACTCCACTACTGCTGACCAACCGGTCGTATTTTGAATGTATCTGTGTGAGACAATATTATTATTTTTGTTATTAAAATAACATTGAGCAAATCCCATACAAGCTGAATTATGAGATTTATGCAAGTAATTTAGCTCACTTAACCCAAGATTCTACGCTAGAATAACTCGCTTCCCTTTGGATTCAAAATAGCGGTTTCGGCGTTAAATATTATTTTGCTGCCTTGTGATATAATCTTACAGATATACCTATTTCATCTTATCTATTCGAAATCGTCATTTGTGAAGTATAGGGCGAGAAAAAAGTAGGTCCTTTCTCTAGGAAGGTTTTGTAACGGACTATAATGAGTTTTTATTTTCAAACAATCGATTTAGAATTTAAAATAAAATAAAATAGTATTCCGCGAGTTCCAACGAGTTCCAACTTGGAGATCCAAGATGGCGCGACTTTTTTAATATAATATCATTGTGTATATCATTTTCATTGTTTTCGGGGTCCCGATTCCAAATACAATATAGAGATATACAGATACAATATAGAGATATACAGGGTGAATTTTTCAAGTGGGCCTTCAGGGTCAAATCCTAAACTATATAGAATATCGAAAAATGCTCAAAGCAGTCGCGAGCCCGATTTTGATAAAAAAAAACTGCATCATTGGATTTTTGAAAAAAATTATTATCTTCGCCTTGAATATCGCTTCAACCAATGAGGATCATTGGGTTCGATTCCTGACTAGGCTTATTGATTTTTCAAAAATTCAATAATACAGTTTTTGTTTTCATTAAAATCGGACGAAGAGAATGAGTGATGTACAAACTGACATACAAAAATATAATATTTATAAATTTAAAAGTATGTCAAAAAAGGTGCCAGGGTGTTAATATTAAAAGATATAAAAAAGGTTTGGTAGAACACCTCCCCGTTATATAAACATCCTGTATATATGTACATACTATATACAAGACAACGTAACAAAAACAGACTCATATAAAAAGGAAAAACAAACACTAAATGTGTAAACAGTTTAGGCTTAGCGTAATTTTTTATAGTAGGGATATTAGGCTAGTTTAATTATTATATTTTATTACATACTTTTAAATTAATAAATATTATATTTTTGTATGTCAGTTTGTACATCACTTATTCTCTTCTCTCATGTCATGTCACTCTCATAATATATACCTTGTAGCTTATCCTCTGTGTTTTCTCTAAATATCCAATAAATACAAACATACATACATACGTCTGTATTACTTGTTTTTCTCTGGTAAAATTATAACCTACCTTCTATAATGCGGTGCAAGGGTGACAAGAGTTCCGTCATCTCTTCTAGAAGCCGAAGATACCGCCCTCAAAACCCTCGCCCATAGCGTCCGCAAGCGTGGATGACTTGGAGACACTCGACGGAGAAACCTGCAGACCAGCGTCTGAAGCAACCATAATTATATGGTTATAGGACTCATTTTCCCACACTTGTAAAGAGAAACGATTTATTGGCAGCCTTATAAACTATACTAATTATTACAGTTGAATTATAATTAAAAACATCATAAAGGGTTCCATTAAGTCTAAGGTGAATAATAGTTAGTTGTTCAACAATTGAGCAAAGTCACTTTTTGCTGCGAGTGTCTATATTAAATCACGAACCAGCGAAGTAGTCTAGAATTGAATCACGAGCATAGCGACTGATTCCAAAATAGACTACTGAGCGCTGTAAGTGATTTAAAGGCACGACACAAAAAAAAATTTGCTCTCGTGTGAAACATACAACTTTTCACCTCTCCAGCGAGAAAATTGTTATAGGTGAGAAAAACAAGGCAACACGTTTATAATCTTAAAAATAACAATTGAAAATTAAAAGTAAGATTACTAAAATAATTTAGATTGAACGTTACAGTCTTGTTCAAAGCTCGCAGCAAAAATCGTTTTTCCGCCGAGATTTTACGAAGCAAAAGAGGTCTTTTGGTGCTGGAGAGGTGAAAACATAATTAAAGAAGCAAGCTAAAAATTTAAATTCCAAAATTCCGAACTAATTGCGGAAAGAAAACAATATTATTTGAAGGAGCACAAGTAGCCAGATGATATAAAAGCGTGTACTAATAAAAAAAAATATAAGTTATATCAATTTATAGATTTACCAACAGCTCATATATCAAAATAATACAAAATGGAAATGTATTAAAGGGCTACATTCTGATATATGGGCCAATTACAGGCATACTCAACTTTTTTTAAAACACAACTTTTATAAAAATATTAAATTAATTACAGTTAAAGCAAATTAAAATTGGGACTTAACACAATATAAAATATGAGATTAAAAGAAAGAAAACAATAATACATCATCATTATACACAGAGCACACCAGAAACCTCTCTTTTAAAAATTCTGAAAGAGCCAGAGAGAATATCAACGTTATTGCTGATCTCACCATAGGAAGAGCACAGTCGTATCAATGGTCGACCTCTGAATCGAATGATTTGTCCTGCACATTATATGACCAAAAAGTTTCTTAATTGGGTGCTATGATAACAATCACTACATAGTATAAAACAAAGTCGCTATCCGCCGTCCGTCTGTCCCTATGTATGCTTAGATCTTTAAAACTACGCAACGGATTTTGATGCGGTCTTTTTAATAGATAGAGTGATTCTTAAGGAAGGTTTATATGTATAATACATGCATATTTACATAAGCATAGCACCCGTGCGAAGCCGGGGCGGGTCGCTAGTATGGAATAAACGGGTTTACTATTTTGCTATTACATAAAAATTTTAATACTGTAAACCTTATTTCAGGTAGTCTTAAGATTCATAGTTCTTAATTTGTCATTTAAGAAAAACCACCGTTACTGTTTTTGATTATTATTTTATTTTTAGTATCTATGCAACTCATTTTAAGCTAACTGTATGTTTTTATGAGAAATAAATATTCTTTCAACCGAAAAACTAATGGACGTCCCGTGATCAAACATCTTGAGACCGTTGTACAACTTGTAGGCGATAATCGTGTGTCTGATTGGCAGGCGCCCCACCCCCCAATACCGGTTTGAACCAATCAGAGCACATTATGTCGTCGGCCACGCTAGAGCGACTGCGCGGAGGAGGTAACCTGCGGAAGCGGAGTGAAGACGCTGCGCCTTATTGGCTGCGACATATCACGTTAATATTCTATTGGCCGGAGTAAAAATTGGGCGGGGTTTGGTGCGGGGCAGCCGGTTAAAGGATTTGTTTACTAAATGGACTATACCTAAATGAATAAAGAAATTTCTACTTTGAGAGATAAACATTTAAATCGCTAATAAGATTAAATAAATATATATGTGACAAATCTTTAGTAAAATTTTGTTTCTTAATATAGGTTTTGAAGTTAAATCAATAGTATATTCTTACAAATCAGAAGGGAATTAAAGGGAAGGGAATTCAAATTTTAAAAGGAAATACAAAAGGTTTATTAAATAATAATTCGCAACATAAATCGACTACGTAGTGGGAACAAAAATCGACTACGTAGGACGTAGTGGGGTTTATCTCTAAGACTATTTTATTAAAGAAACGAGTACCGACAATTTTGACTGCGTTGCTATTGGTCCACGTAATCAATATAAAGTCCGTTTCACACAAACGCTACAAAAGACCGGCTTGTACTTGTATGATAAATGTGCAATGAACAAATATTGTTATAACATTTTATTATTCACGTTCCTGCAGAAAGTTCATCGGAAGGAAGTGACGACGATACTTTATAAGATTACGAGAATTATATAATAATTATTTGATTTATAAGTTGTAGTGCATAAAATATAAATACTATATCCAATATTCTAACAATATCGAAAATATGCAAGACATACTCAGTACTCGTTTGTTAAAAAAACTGACTATAGTTGCTAGTATTTTCAAAGATCCTTATGAAACTACTTACTCATATAAATGTCCGTTGATGAATTTCAGTCATGAACCTTTGACATACAGGGTGTAAAAGACATGAACAGTCAAACGAGAACCATGTATTCTATACATCAAAATAAGACACATTTCAAAAAATAATTGCTGCGAAATGATTTTTATTTTTTGGTGTTAAAAAATATTGCAAATTGTACCGCGCAATGTAAAGCGCTCAACTCGCACGCAACTCGCTAAACCGTGATATTTTTGCCAAACGGTGGCACCTTTCGTTAGTGTCCGTGCGCATCGACTGAGCTACATTGAACGCTAACGTTTTGAAAATATTTTTTGTTAAGAAATACAAAAAAAAATGATAATGTTTCTTTGGACAATAATTAAGAAATACTGTTTAGAATATGTTTTTCTAAAAATACGAAAAAAAAAATATGACTTTGACCTTCAATAAAATCGTAACTATCAATTTCCCAGGTATAGTCTGAAGGAAGAAAAATGTTATGATGGTGAGCAGAATACATGGTTTTCGTTTGACTGTTCATGTCTTTTACACCCTGTATAAGATGTATGTACCAAACACTCACCCTCCCTTTCCTGACAGTCAGTATTTGAGGTAGCCGGTCACCGTGTAGCAACCCGGAGAACATTCTTCCCACCAACTCTTCCTTGTCTTCATCCAGTAAATTCTTCACGGGAGGTTTCTGACAAACTGCCAAATTAACTACCTGTGGATAACGTAAAAAAATAAAAAGTCAGGTAAAACATAAGTTTTTTTGTTCGGGTTTTTGGCTTGGTATCTAAGACCTTTGAGCCATATCTTCATTTGTTTATGTTTTGCATTAAAGTATAGGCCTGAAACATTTGAATGCATCTAGGGAGTGCTTGGAAAGAAATGCATGGCAACAGACCTCATGATTGTGACTGATGAGAATTGTATAGTGGGATTTCCAACCACTATACAATTCTCAACGCCACATACACAAAACCTTTATTTCAAAGATTTCTCATAACTGTTCGTCAACACGGATGCTTATGCAACGAAACGACACCACTTTCACTGCACAAAATCCACTCCGAAGCAATTTTGAATTATCGAAATAAAGATCGACATCCAGACGCCATGGTTTCCCGCCAAACACTCCAAAACATAAAATACTTCTTTTTTTTGACCACAGAATAACAAACAAGTCATTCAGTCTACATACCTGTCTCTTGTCTATGGTCTCACTCTTGGGACTCTCCTGTTTCGGCCTCCTTTGCACCGACTCTATGTTTTTGAGGAACAAATTCGACTCATCTTCTTGTTCATTCTCCAACTCCTTCTGCGCCGCTTCTAGCAGTTTCTGTTTCTCTTCTCTCTCCTGGGAAAAGGAGAAAGTCATTGTACTTAAAGAATTAATTTTATTTATTGAAGAAGACTAGCTTTTTTTTACACCATGTTTTGTTCGCACGAGGGTAGACAGACGCTGATTGATGCAGAGTTCCTGGAGACGCTTTTTTGAATCAATAGAATTCCAAATCGTGTGTGAAATCGCAAGATTTATATGCGAATCCCTAAAATCGCTATTTTTGAATATTCATACTCGTGAATTTTGCAACGAGTGGTCCGACTCACGCGTTACCGATATTCTACCAATAGAAAATCAAATGACTGACATTATAACTTTTAATTTACTTTCCGTTTCCTCATAACTCATTACCGGTTTCTAAAATCATCGAGTTATGGCATTCCGGTTTTTATTTTTTCTGTATGAAATAAAAAATCGGGAGTGGTCTCCCCTTAACTTTATCGTATACCAGAAACGACTTAAAAGTCGATAGAAACTGCATAACTTTCGTGATCGACGGCTCAAAATTTGATAGAAACCTTGTATTTTGATGTTATAAGTACACACATGTTAAATTTGGTTGCAATAAGTTAAAGCATACACGAGTTATCGTGCTAACGCACAGACACACACACATACATAATTCCAACAAAAAAATTTTTTGGACTCAGGGAGGTCCAAAACGTTAATCCGTCAAAATCTCGAGGTCGATTTTTTTACGATTACAAGACTTCCTCTATACTACGTATGTACGAGAAAGTAAAAACCATATAAGGTGATCAATACCCCTTTGCTGAACCATTAGTCGGTTTCTACGACACACATTTTAGGATATGGGTGATGCTATTCTACTCTGCCGGCATCACACGGCTAGCAAATAAAGTATTTGATATGACTTGAAATGAAATGAAATGATAATTCTCTTTATTTAAATGGACTTTGCTAAATTCTTTTAAATCGTCAAAACCCTACCACCATTTCGGGACGAATAATTATTATTATGCTGAGATGGAGAAGAAATGGCGAAAGAAACTCCACAGCTTACAATTTGGTAATGATTTCAAAACATCATAACAGCTCAATAGATAATAACAATATAACAAAATTACAGTTTTACATGCGTAAATTTTGGGCAGTTGTTACTCCCACGCATTTGGTTCATTTATAATAATAATTTATGTTGTAAAAGCTTTTCTATATAATTCAATTAATCACATTAATGAACTAATTAATTTAAGTATTGATACCCACCACCATTTTTTGTTATTGTTAGATAGATTTCTCTCAATATAGGTGCTAAGCGTACATTTATGATCCTCTGGTTAATAAATATATCTAACGGGTGTAAAAGACATGAACAGTCAAACGAGAACCATGTATTCTGCTTACCATCATAACATTTTTCTTCCTTTAGACTATACCTGGGAAATTGATAGTTACGATTTTATTGAAGGTCAAAGTCATAATTTTTTTTCTTTATATTTTTATGAAAACATATTCTAAACATTATTTCTTAATTATTGTCCAAAGAAACATTATAATTTTTTTCGTATTTCATAACAAAAAATGGCTTCAAAACGTTAGCGTTCAATGTAGCTCACTCGATGCGCACGGACACAAACGAACGGGGCCGCCGTCTGACAAAATTATCGCGGTTTTGCGAGTTGCGTGCGAGTTGAGCGCTTTACATTGCGCAGTACAATTTGCATTTTTTTTTTAACACCAAAAAATAAAAATTATTTCCCAGCAATTATTTTTTGAAATGTATCTTATTTTGATGTATAGAATACATGGTTCTCGTTTGACTGCTCATGACTTTTACACCCTGTATAAGAATACAATGTGTGGCATACCAAAAAAAATCCAAAACCTAAAACATTAGTTATTTACACAATATCATAACACAAACAAAATTATCCTATTAATTGCATGTGTCATACAATTATCCATCTAAGAACAAACAACTAAGAATGAAGCGGACTCACCTTCAGTATGAGCGCATTGGATATCGCCAGCGGGTCGTTCAGTTCCTCCAACCTGAGCATTATTAAGTACAGCGCTTCGATGTCTAGCAGCACCTGTTTCGTCCGCTTCAGTTCCCGAGGCACCTCAAATACAATACAAGTTAAAAGTTAAAAAAAAACAACTATAACCCGACTGCAGAAAAGAAATAATGCAATTGACAACATTACATTTTTTATTATATGCATGGAAAATAAAGATTAAAAGACTCAACACTTTTTTTTTAATTTTGATTCTAAGTATTTTAATTTTAAATTTCAAAACTTGCTCATTAAAAAACGATGACACACCTGTCAAATCGTTGAGGATAAGTTTGCTCATATAGACCATAAATAAAAAAAAAGTTGGTTGGCAAAGACATTTACTGTTAGTAATCCTACGTTGCACATTTTTGGTACGTTTAATTTATTTATTTTTTTCTTTTAATCTCATAATTTAGCAAGTAGCACTCCAAATGGTATCGTAATTATCATAACTTGGTTTTTTTAATGTTGTCAATAGGGGTAACAACGGGTTTACAAGGTAAAATCGACTCATCCTATTGTTAAAGTCGGTTAAAATGTAGCCTTTGATACCGGGTCCATCTACGCGTCCTACATCGTCCGTCCAGGCGCTACGGAGGAACATGCGCGAAATGTTACAAAATGGCGGCTATAGTATAGGGGATATACAGTATATTTTTTATTTCAACAATTCAGAAGCAGATTCAGAACAAACTACTTACGAAGTTTGCGTTGTTTTTCTTACGTATTGTATAAAGAAGCGGTGTTAACAACTCACCTCGCTAGGGTTAGTCGTACTGGCTCTGCTTGCCGCCCTGGAAGGCGGACGAGTGTCGGCTGGTACTACGTCCGCGTCGATGATCTTACGAGGCGCTGTCACGCTGCCACACTGAACAAACAATACATAATTCCAATGCATTCCACCAAATTTTACGCCAAATCTTTCACTGTTCGAGCAGCACTGTTATGGAATGCATTGCCCACTATAAAAATCGGGAGTGGTCTCCCCTTGACTTGATCGTATACTGAAAACGACCCAAAAGTTGATAGAAACTTTATATTTTGATGTCATACATATGCATGTTAAATTTTGGTCACCCGTCCGAGTACCGACCACGCACTTGGTTGCTTAACATTCGTGATCGACGACTCAAAAGTTGATAGAAACCTTATATATTTGATCTTATACATATGCCTGTTAATTTTGGTCACAATAAGTTAAGCATACTCGAGTTATCGTGCTAACGCACAGGCACACAGACATAATTCCAAAAAAAATAATTTTGGACTCAGGGAGGTCCAAAACGTGTTAATCCGTCAAAATCTCGAGGTCGAATTTTTTTACGATTACAAAACTTTCTCTATACTTACTACGTATACGAGAAAGTAATAAGAAACCGCCTTCAAAACTAAAAACGGAGATTTAAAAATTCTGTTTATAAAAATCTAAATGTTTTTTGAGGTTGGTCCCAAATACAAGTGACAACGTTTATTACAAATATTGAGCAACGACCTAAAAAAAAATGGATTTTTATAAACAGAATTTTTATTTCTCCGTTTTTAGTTTTGAAGGCGGTTTTTTTTTTATTTAACAATAATTTATTTTTTGCTTTTTAGTGTTTTAAGTAAGTATATAAATTTTCAGGAAACTATCTCGATTAGATTACGATATCATCGATGTCAATTAAATAGGCATTATTAGGGATAACTCAAAAACTGCTCTTCAGATGTCGATGAAATATAAATGGGACCAAGCGACAAACACGAGCTTCCAAAGGTCGAAAGAATTTTAAAATCGGTACACCCAGTAAAGAGTTATTATGTAACAAACATTAAAAAAACATACAGTCGAATTGATAACCTCCTCCTTTTTGAAGTCGGTTCAAAATCACAATCACGTGATGATTTTGTTGACAAAGTGGAAAAGCACTATCTTGCAATGTGACATTTTTCCTTAAGTTATATTATATTGTATGTATATATTGTATTGTATCTATATATTCTATTGTATGTATAAATATGTGTGTATTTAGTTATTATCTTAGGTATTTATTTCGCTTTCATTATTTTTCAATATTCATTTATTTACTCGCCAAACCAACAGCTTTTTTTGGTAATTTTAATCTTTCCTACCAATCCTAAGGTTGTCTGGAAGAGATCGTTGATAAGACCGTCCAGTGTACATTATAATACTGACTGATGTTTCTTTGTTAAGGTGTAGAATCAAGATTATTCTATTGTATTCTATTCTAATATTGTTTTGTTATGTTATTAAGAGTGCGTTCCAAAACCAGGTGAAGCCAAGTAGACAGCGTAAGAAAGCTTTCTAATTAGTGTAAATTAACTACAGTTTAACAAAACTAACTAATGGTAAAAGAGCTTCTTAATAACGACCAATACTGAGCTACAATTTACTCTACCCCGAGTAAACTGAGATCGTTTTGGAACGCACCCTAATATATCGCCGTTTTCGTTTAACAGCCGTTTCGTATAACACGCCATATTACAAAAAGGTTCCAAATCCACGCAAATCCTCAGAAAGTGTATAAATAAATAAATAAACTGAAATACGTAAAATCAGATTCTTACCTGTAATTTCCCTAAGGAGTTCTCAAACTGAGTTGGAACGTATGTTCTGGGCGTTGGCGCGTCTTCGCTCGTAGAGTTATGGCGGTTGGAGTTAAGTCTTTCCCGAGTATGTGTCTCTTGTTTGACTCCTGCGGAGAATAGTTATTATTTCAACAGGTGAGCAAAGATACTTTTTGCTGCGAGTGCCGATATTAAATCACGAACCAGCGAAGTAATAAATAGACTACTGAGTGCAGTAAGTGATTGAAAGGCACGAGACAAAAAAATTTGCTCTTGTGTGAAACATACATCTTTTCCCCTCTCCAGCGAGAAAATTGTTTTATGTGAAAAAAAAATTGTGTGTGTCAGCTCCGACGCACGACTGGAGTTTACTCCGAGACAGGTGAGATGGCGCACCTGCTGTCATCCATGTTTTGACAGTTAGAAAGTTGCGCGACATATGATACCAAAAACGTAACGAGGTCATTCACCGATAGATTTTACTCCTCACATTTTTCTCATACCGGGCCCCTTATATATGCAAATCGATTCTTAAGGAGTAAACAACACAATACTTTTATACTTGTTAAATATCTTTAAATTAATTATAAAAATTAAAAGTAACATTACTACAAATACTCAACGTTACGGTTTTGTTCGGAGCTCGCAGCAAAAAACGTTTTTGCTTCGAGACTTTACGAAGCAAAAGAGGTCTTTTGGTGCTGGAGAGGTTAAATAGTTATTTGTTCAACAAGTGAGCAATGTGATGCCGGCAGAGTAGAATAGCGTCACCTCATATCCTCCAATGGGTGTCATAGAAGGCGACTAATGGATCAACAAAGGGGTATTGATCACCTTATACTCTCCACCAATCCGCATTGGGTAAGCGTGGTGGACTTTTTGGTTCATAATCTGCTTTTCTTTCAACTACCGAATAAAGAACCGAAGTGAAATAAAGTAGAAGCAATTTATTTAGAACTTTTATTAAACGTTTTCACCAAGCACATTTATTCTGGCATTGTTCCCAGGAATAAAAAATACCGCAAATTGTCATGCTTGTAAAGATGAAGTCTGCGATTGGACAGTCACCTGGGATTCGTGGCTTTAGAGCGAAAACAATGCAGTTATGGATTTTCATACAACTTTACTGCACCGCTTTACTCTGAAGCAGTAAAGTGTTTATCTTAAGAATATTTATTGAAATTTAAAAATAAGATTACTAAAATAATTTAAATTGCGCGTTAGTCTTGTTCAGAGCTCGCAGCAAAAACCTTTTTTGCTTCGAGATTTTACAAAGCAAAACAGCTCTTTGGTGTTGGAGAGGTGAAAATACATTTATGATAATTACTAAGTAACTCACCGCCGCTGTAGAATGGATGATTCTGTTGATTCGCCACGTGCGCTTCCTTCACTCCTTCCTTCTCTTTTCTGGCTTGTCTTTCTAAGAATACCTGCAAGAGAGAGTATTATTTCAAAAGGGAAGCCGTACGGAATCGTGGTATTTTGACCCCTCGCCATTAATATACAGAATTAATTTTTCAAGTGGGCGTGACCTGACCATGGAACTGCTACAATTATTGCAGTGTGAAATGCTATGACCAAGACATATTATATAAATCTGGTATGTGTTCCATGTAGGGCTCAGAAGACCGACATCATCAGACGAATCCGAGCTTGCAATGTCCCATTGTCATTTTAATCGCTTGCATCTTGTACCGTTCCCCTAATACGATTGCATTCCCATACGAGATGTTCGTTAATTTCGTCTGAGAAATCGTCATTTCTTTCACTGTTTTTTTTAAATTTTTTTTTATTTTATTTTATTGTTCGGGTTAACAACAGCCATACTTAATTAAAACTTAACAAAAATGACTTAAGCTAAATAACTTCGGCCAGAACCGTTAACCACAATAACTACAGTTTTGTCATTACATAACGAGTAATTATTGTTCCGTAAGTTTAAATTCTTACTTAAATAATAACTGTTAAGAGTCCGACTCTTCTAACATGTCCAATATGCTCCCAGGGTTACTTATGAGTGACATTATTGTAAAATTCAAACAAAAAAATAATATAATTATCAATAACCATAAGAAAACGCATATAAAAATATGTCACGAAAAAACACCGCCGTCAATGACGCTGGGTCATATTGACCCGTTTTCACTTGACGCTTGTGCATCATACCATTCAAACGTCATCGCACCGAGTTCACTAGCAGTACGGGTTAAGGGAGACTGTATCTCCAGTTACGAAATACGAATAAAATTCGAAATATGGCAATTTGAAATAAGTTCGGGTCAATATGACCCAGCGTCATTAACGCCGGGTATAAAGAACGGATAAGAGGTAAGTTAACTCACAGTATAGTAGAAGTCGTGTATATAGGGTGTCCCAGTGTTCAGCTGCAACATTTGAATATTAATCAACCACTGCTTCTCTCTCTGCGTCATGAGGCCAGCGTACTCGTCCAAGTCACTACCAGCGCTTGCATCGTCTCCGTTCATTGAATGCCTGTTGGATTGGTGACAGAATTCAGAACAAAATAATTAGGAGATTTTGGAAAAGTGCAAAATGTAACTATGGTCATAGGAGAAATTTTAATTTTATTTGTGTGCGTCTGACTAACATTTTGCGACAATTATTTCATATGGTTTACATTTTGCCCCATATGATTAACGTTTTGTCCTGTCTGATTAACGTTTTGCCCCATCTGATTAAGGTTTTGCCTCATATGGTTAACTAGCTTCCGCCCTCGACCTCGTTCGCGTGGACATTTTACCCCCTAAGGAATTTCCAAAAATCCTTTCTTAGCGGATGCCTACGTCATAACATCTGCCTACATGCCAAATTTCAGCCCGATCCGTCCAGTGGTTTGGGCTGTGCGTTGATAGATCACTATGTCAGTCAGTCAAGATGTTTTGTCCATCTTATTAATTTGATTAATATTTTGCCCCAGCTGATTCATCTGATTTAAGTTTTGCATCTTTACGTCCACCTTTACGTCTTTTTTAGTGAAGTCGATACAAATTACAAATTGGTATATGGCTTTTCCATTTTCTTCCTTTTTTTAAATTAAGAAAGGAGTATTATAGGATTTCCAAATTACATTCATCATCATTTCCCCACGGAGACGAAGTCGCGAGCAAAAACTAGTAATAATATATTTCTATGCTCACACCAATTATCTAGCCCAAATTAAGTATCATTAAGAACTTGTGTTATAGATACTAGATAACAGACAATTTTTTAAAGTATACATAATAGCTAATAAATAAACATAAATAAATATATAAACAACCATGACTCGTCAACAAATATTCGTGTTCGTCACACAAACATTTGCCGCTACCAGGACGAACCCGGACCGCTTGTTGTGTAGGCAGCTATCCTGACCACTCCACCAAGACGGCGTCAAAACCTATCTAATGCCATTCCTAACTCCTAACCTTGTCCATTAATCTTACTCCACACATCCATCGTACCTTTGGCTCCAAAGCCAATGAAATATCACCGTGTAAGTATAGTAAACTATAAGAATGACTCACCTATTATTACTAAAACTCCCGTTGTGCCTTTGGTTGAACACTTGGTTATTGACGAACTGGCTGTTGAACAAATTTCTGTTATTCAACATTGGGTGATGGCTCGCGTTATGAAAACTATTATTCATCTGCAGCATAGGGTGTGTATTCTGAATTATTTGCACTAAATTCTGCGACGTCAAGCTCGGTTGGACTTTTGCGTTTGTTGAATTGAACACTCTCGGCTTAGTAACTTTAGGTTCCACTTTCGGTTGGGTCTTGTTCTTCGATTGCGGTGATGTATTAGTTTTTAGCTCGGGCGATTGCGTTTTTAGCCGTTGCTGGTATTGTTGGTTAAGTATAGTCTGGTTCATCCGCTCGGGCGGCTTCGATTGTATTAAAGGGGCCTGAAATTAAAATAAATTTATGAGTTATACACGGTCAGTTTTTACTAGTCTACGAGTTAGTATACTCACACGAAAATTCGGGTTGAATTGCCCCATGTTCTGGTTGAAGTTCTGTCTCGGCATGTTGATACCCGGCGGAGGTGCGATCATTCTCGGTTGGCCCATCATATGAGGAAACTGATTCATGTTAGGTCCAAACTGGTTGCCGTTTGGGATCATCTGGTTGACGTTTTGTCCCATTTGGTTGACGTTTTGCCCCATTTGGTTGACGCTTTGTACCATTTGGCTCACGTTTTGCTGCATCGGATTGACATTTTGCGATAATTGGTTCATCTGGTTAACGTTTTGCCCCATCTGATTAACGTTTTGCCCTATCTGGCCCATTTGATTAACGTTTTGCCCCATCTGGCTCATTTGGTTAATATTTTGCCCCATCTGGTTCATTTGATTCATATTTTGCCCCAGCTGATTCATTTGATTTAAGTTTTGCCCCATTTGATTCATTTGTTGATTTAACTGGTTAACATTCTGCCCCATTTGATTCATACTTTGCCCAATTTGCGATTGATTTAATTGGTTCATACCTTGCATTTGATTTACTTGTTGATTCATGCCCAAGTTTTGTCCTAAATTTGAATTTTGATTCAATTGCCCCATCTGAAGGCTTGCGTTCATTTGATTAGGCATCTGCCCCAATTGATTCTGCATCAACTGGTTAACGTTTTGTCCCACCGCATTATATTGGTTCTGTAATCCGAAACTACTCTGGTTCATTGGGTTATTTTGAAACTGATTTAGTTGGTTCGTCTGCATGAAAGGGTTCACGTTTTGCCCCATTTGGTTCATGTTTTGCCCCAAATGGTTTTGTAGTAAGTTTGTTTGACCAAGTTGGTTCATTTGTCCCTGTCCTAGTATTTTGTTTAGTGGTTGATTTAAGTCTCTGATGTTGGTTTGTAGTTGCTGTTGTGATGCGAATGGCAGCGGTGGTGGTCTTTGCAATATAACTGGAGGAAATCGCGGCTGAAACAAATTTGTTACGAACAATTAATACAAATATAAAACGTACATTATAATAAATAGATGACTGTGTCATTTAGAAAACTTTTGCTGCTGGTACTATTATGAAAGAGTGGACTGAAAATTTGCATACTCGAATTTAATGGTTTTCAGTGCAATTCCGTGAAAATATTTACCAAACGTAATACGTAGTAAGTATACTTTTTAATAGAGTTGCAAGTTTATTATGTTTGACGTAGCTTGGAGTTCAGTATAATATAAAATATGATAGTTATATACAGGGCGTCCCACGGCTATGCCACATGGAGGGAAAGAATCTTAAATATTGTAGATAGCAAATTTTACTGAAAGAAGTCTGCATTTTAATTATAAAACAATTTAAACTGCATTCACTGATTTTTGAATAATCACCTGTCTGAACCGGGAATCGAAAGGCCCAATCGCAAGGATTATTTTTGTTTAAGAATCTATGTTATTCTTAAACAAAGGGAAGACCATGAAATTTTACATACGTGAAGATTACAAATATTGCGCCTTTGTAAAATGTATTTGTAATCTGATAATAAATGAAAAAAAATAGGTTTTAGCACGCATTTGTATAAATCAGTGCCCGTAAGTGTTTATTCAACTTCAGGACTAATGAATTGAAGAAAAAAAGGACCAACTAATATTAAAGGTAATGTGTTTCTGTGTCTCGATTTATGTAGAAAGCGGTACCTGAAAGAAGTTCTGGTTGTTGGTTGCTTGCTGCTTCTGCCGCAATTGTCTCTCCAACTCTTCGACTGTGCACACATTTTTCAGTGTTTGTACGGGCTGTGGACAAACATAGTGAGTTAGAATTTTTTTATTCTTGACAAAGAATCTCCTTGCCTCAATCTCTCCTAATGGTGTGACGATGATGCCGACGATGTAATCGAGCTCCACCTAGAAACCTCAACCACAGAGGGACAGGCTATGTTATCATTATTTTTTACAAAAAGGTCCATTCCATCTTATGGTAAGCAGAAGTAGAGTCCAAATACGAAGATAGCTAGTGCGAAGGGTCCATATTGGCTCACATAATATTCTAAATCCTATTCTTTGTCTTAGTACCGATTTTTGTTCATAATAATCACTCTTCATAATTTTATTTTTCATACTTTTTTATTACTACCAACGGAGCTCATAACAGTTAGTGATCATAATTTTTTTATTAATACTGTTACTACTGGTCATAAAAAAATAACCCTAACCTACCCATCACCCAGCCATGTAGGTGCATAAAACACTAGACTCGCCCAAAAATGTATGATTAATGATATTATGAATATCAATTATTATGTTTTATGAAGTTATGAAGAATGATTTGTTATGAAGAATGATCATTATGGTTTTAAATGGTATGAGAAATATTTTCTGACCTCCAATGATAGGAAATGAAAATTTATGTAAGAAAATGCGCACCCTAGTGCGAGATATAAACCGCCACGATATGCACCCTTTTTTTCGACAGAAAACGTTTTATACGTACCTTTGGAGACAATAGGGCCACGCCAGGGTAATGTGGGAGTCAGCTGACATACCCACTAAAGACTGTCGGATCCCTTCTCTCCGCATGTCGATGGTTGTGCGGAAGCATACATTCATCCACACTTACCATCTGCAGTTGACTCATAGGTCACCACTTTCCCCAATGGGGTAGAAGACATTCCAGGGATCTTGAATGTCCTCTTAGTCGCCAGGGCATATCGACAAGCGACGGAACCCTTTCTCATCGCTCGCCGCTCCAACTACGGAGGCGTACGGGAAGGCTGAGAAGAATGTACGCAACACTTCACTCTCGCCTTGCGGACCTGCAAGGTGCTTCACACCTCTTTTGAATGACCCAAGATTGTAGGTAGTATCCCACGTGTGCTAACAGAGAAACGAGTCGCCAAATCTCTTAGTTCGCGTTGGAATGGTAGCTACAGTTTGTCGGTGACAACGTAGACCAGCACGCGTAGTCCTTAAAAGGAAGGGGGATGGTGGGATTAGGGAGAAGCTCCTCGCTCGGGAGCGCGTTCTACCGTCTGTAAAACGTCCTTGCTCAATGTAACCACTCGATATCGGGTCCATTCCCGTCATCCGACCGAACGTCGCGCACGTTTCCAAGTTGCTTAGCGCCGCGTGACTTGCGCACTGGATACATTGCGCGGTATTTCTGGAGTGTTTTTTACGCCAAAAAATAAAAATCGTTTCCCAGCAATATTTTTTTATATGTTTCTTGTTTTGATGCGAAGACTTCGGCATTGTCTTGGGTATTTTTACACCCTGTATATGCTGTAAAGTTTGCAATAAATAAATATACTTACAGCAGGTCCAGTAGATATGGGTAAGTCGTGTCTCCAAACGCTCGAACCTAGGGTACGTGGCTTTGAGTCCGTCTCATCGAGTACTAGCTGGGAAAGCGATGCCTCTGGAAAAAAAAATGAAGGAGTAAATTTATTAATACAATTAACTTAATATATTATATTAATATGTGACAAACAACATTTCATCAATATCAAGGCAAGGATTTCCATGACGCGGGGAAAGGAAACAACTGTACTGCGCGTGTCTCTAACACTACGAAACGCAGTGGCAAGCATGGAAAATTGTAGGGTTTTCGTATTCATTGTAATATTTTATAGGATAATATCGTCCACAACCTCGAAACCTTTACAAACGGTTGGATGCCGTTTACTCGCTTGCCAGAGCGTTAGTACGGACAGGCAAACATGGCAGACGTAGAAGTTGTATCCGCCATTATATTTGCTTTGACGTATTTGTATTTGGGTAATAGTTATTTTCACATCTCCAGCACCAAAAGGCCTCTTTTGCTTCGTAAAATCTTGAAGGAAAAACGTTTTTCGATCACACAAAACTTGACACTCGCTATGGTCGTGATTCAATTCTAGCATTTTTTTTGTATCGTGCCTTTAAATCACTCACTTCACTCAGTAGTCTATTTATGAATCACGAGCATTTTCTTACTGTCTTTGAACGCGCCAACGTGTAAACACTTCGCAAACGCTTGCCGCAAGCTTCTTTTGATTTGTGTAAACCGATACTAGACGAGATCGGTACAACGCAAGCCAAGATAAAAAAAACTCACCGAGCTGCGAGTTGACGTCATCGATGCTGTGATGTCTCCGGCTACTCTCCAGCTGCTCGGCCAGGTGCTCATGTTCCACCTCCCAGTCGAACTGCTCCGCTGAAATGGTGATAAGCAATTACACGCTTTCCCATTTGCTCGTTGAAGGTAAAGAAACTCTTTGACGCCGTCATGGTGGAGTGGTCAGTATAGCTACTGAAAACTTATTGGAAACATTATTTCTTAATGTTTGTCCAAAGAAACAAAGTAAAGTTTTTAAGTGTTTCATACCATAAAATGACTTTAAAACGTCAGCGCTCAATGTAATTCGATATTGGGGTCATTCACCTCAGCCGACTGAACCACCGCGGTCCAAATTGCGCATATGTGCGCTATCGGCACCGATAACGCGCACACGGAGTGAATCAAATTGAACGTATTCGTACCAATGAAAATATGTGACGTCATGAGTGACGTCAATGTCAAACTCGAATTTGACATATAAGTGTGTGAATTATTAGAGCAAACATTTGAGTTTTGAATTAGTTAATTAGTAATTAGACTCGTTATAGCTACTTTATTTAATACAATAATTTTATTTTACTCTATTAATAATCCTAAAGTGCTATTTTAGTTTAAATGGTTTTTACATAACCTCTTCTTAGACGTTTGACATTTACACACAAAGCGTGGATCAAATTGATTGCACGCAAATAGTGCACATAGCACCGTATTCAATTCGGTTCAAGGCGTTTGCACTGTTGGTAACGTTCGTAGTGATTGCGCATTTTGGACCGCAGGGATTGTCGCGCACGTCTCCAAGTTGCTAAGCACCGCGCGACTTGCACGCTGTATACATTGCGCGGTATTTTATGGAGTTCTTTTTAACACCAAAAAATAAAAATCGTTGTCAGCAATTTTTTCTTTATATGTTTCTTGTTTTGATGTATAGCATGCGTAGACGGCGGCTTTGTCACATAGCGCGCAGAGGCCATGATAGCCTAGAAAAGCTGGTACTGGTAGGCACTTATCCGGTGGTCGGACCAAGTTAAATCCCTAACAGGTCTCCCTATTACTACCGCCCCGAGACAGGCAAAGATATAAGTGCATGGAGGAGTGTAATACCCAGTTCAAGACAGACACGACCTTCAGGAATGAAGAGTATGACAGAGAAGATGTAATACTTACAATCCTGTCCAAATGTCTCATCGTTGAGAGCATCATATTCGTCCTCGGAAGGCTCGCCAGGTCCTTCATCATCATTTAAGTTCTGAAACAAAATAGCATTTAAGTAACACTGATATTAACTTAAATATTGTTATACTCTTTAACTTGGGACCACTGTACTGAAGACTAGCAATTCCAATGTACTCCACTAAATACATGGAGTATGCCCACTACATTGCTTATGGTTATATCACAGTATACCAAGAACAGTAAGGTTTACCCTTGTTTGGTATAACAACGTTTGCTCGAAAATCGTTTCGTCTAATTTCAGTTGCAATAAAGTCATTTCGCATAATTATTCATTTGACCGAATATTCAATTGGTAGAATTTTATTTAGCATAATTATTTATTTGACATAATGTCATTTCACCGAATTTTCATTTGCACTAATTTTATTTAACCTAATGTTTATATGTAGAATTTTATTTAGCATAATTATTTATTTGACATAATGTCATTTCACCGAATTTTCATTTGCACTAATTTTATTTAACCTAATTTTTAATTGGTAGAAAAAATGCCAAATAACTAATGTCATTTTATTTCTCTGTTATTTAAAGTGAGTAAATAATTATGTGATGTTTATCAATGTGAGAAACGCCCTAAAGTCGCTTCTGGCACTCGCCGGCCGCTGCCGCGGCACGCTCGCTTCGCTCGCTCGGCTCGTGCGCTTTGTTCATGTCAACCTAACTCGCTCGTCGCTTCGCTCCTCGCTAACCTATTGTTCAATTGAACATTCGATGAAATGATAATTATACCACCTGAATAATACATCAAATGAACATTATACTTTTTGATCAATAGCGCAAATGTTGTTATCGCAATGAACATTCGATGAAATGAAAATTATACCACCTGAACAATACATCAAATGAACATTATACTTTTTGATCAATAGCGCAAACGTTGTTATCGCAAATAAACATTCGATGAAATGAAAATTATGTCAATCGATATTATACAAAGTGATTATAAAGTAATAGACAATTGTACAGTAAATTGAGTTAAAAATGGAGTCTCTCAAAACATGTTTTCACAACAAGAACTCGGGAGGAACTCCGAATGACATAAGATATTTCTTGACGCGACAACCAAAATTAACAACTGCTAGTTTTCATATAAAAAAAGTAAAGAAAAACATGCAAAATACACAATAATACAAATACCTTTGACTTGTCTTGAGCTAACAAATTTTAGTTAAAACAATCTTAAATGCTATGGAATAATTTTATTTTTGCATTTACAAACGCGTCAATATTAATACTAGAGAAATGCACTGAAAAAAAATTGACTTGTCTGAGGCGGGACTTGAACCCGCATCTTCCATAATCTGGGCAGAATCTTAAATGCTGTTTATTCTTCATTTTAACATCCTATTATTATTATAAATGGGAAAGTATGTATGGATGGATGTGTTTGTTACTCTTTCACACAAAAACTACTAAATGGATTTAAACGAAACTACAATAATATAGCTTATATGTCAGAATAACATACAGGCTATAATTTATACTAGTCCTTCGCAGACAAAGTCACGAGCAGAAGATAGTTTAAAATAATATAAATTATTTCTGTCACCTAGTACTACCACTGAGTATCTGAATTGTGAAGGACAATAAATACTTTTGAATTGAATTGAAATTATGAAGTATTAACATGTACCACAACAACAAATGACATCAAAATGATAACATGTGGGCTGGAGCAAATAACAGCTGTCTATACTGTTTTGAAGTTACTACATTGCAACATTTTGTTGAGTTTTGCCTTGTAAGGAATAGAGTATGCAATGCTACTCATTTTGGATAATCAGAAGCACCACAAGAAACAGAGGATCATTAATGGATTCCAACATGTGTTTTAAATCCTATCAAATATAATTTTGGCTCAGCTATACAAAAGGCAATGTCCTAGGATGAAACTTTTGTTTTAGACAAGGTCATTACAGATAAACAATTTGCTAAAATTTCACTGCACGAACCCCACATCTATAGCTATCAACATTTTCACAAAGATGGCCAGTGAGACAGTAAGTTACAAGATTTTTCTAGAAACAACATATTTAGCAAAACAACACATTTTTATTATGACAAAAATAACTTCAAGGCACAAACATACATAGATACTTATATATTTCAATTATTGCATAACAAATTCTTATAAACATACTCACTGATTAACTAGAACAAGGTTTTAAAAAAGCTAATTACATATGCTATCTAATAAACAACAACATTACCTACAATATATCTTCAAGTGCATCCATAAAAATAACCTACAGCGTAACCAATAACTATACTATGAAAATTCAAGAAGTTATTGGGGTAAACAACAAGGAATTCAATTAATATAGATAGATACATGTCTATAGGCTCTGATGTCATGAACTCAAGAGTTATAGAAAGCAATGATTCATAGAATGTCTTTCTTAGAAAAGAGAAGAAAGGTGCTGTAAATTTTGATGGAAAAATAGCAGTGGCAATGCTATTTATACCTCTAAATGATAGAACTACACCTGTAGAGCACGTAAACATAAAACATTACTCAATCTTGATGCAAACAAGTAACTAGGAACATTCATGGACTACTCCAAGGTGTGCTTAGACAGTTTCAATGTTATTTATAGTTTTAACACTTGAACACTTTCTTCGTCAGAAATTTTATAATATTCTTATAATCCTCATATGTAATACAACGTCAATAATGATAGTAATCCATTACTTTATGAAAACGTACTTGGCTGGCTGGCACTACAAACTCCACGAAATATTACAACTTAACCACCAAAACTAGGGTTCGGATACGTAGAACTCTACTTCAACTCACCGATAACGAAGTATCGAATCCGAAGAAAGAATCTGCCATTGGATTTTCTCATATATCATGGACAAAATCGACATGACTTGTCACGCTACATATGTCGCAACGACGATGGCCGCCATTACTGACTTGACATTTTTGTGTCGTCTTGTTAAGTTTTCCCTGTTACGGGACGGCAAAGGGATCTAGCCCATACAGCCAAGTCTTCAGTTTTATTATGTTCTTTCTTGATGTTTGCATTAAAATATGGGCGTCATACATTTTAATGCATCTAGGGAGTACTTGGAAAGAAATGCATGGCAACAAACCTCATGATTGTGACTGATGAGAATTTTATAGTGGGATTTCCAACCACTATACAATTCTCAACGCCACATACACAAAACCTTTATTTCAATGATTCCTCATAACTTTTCGTCAACACGGATGCTTATGCAACGAAACGACACCACTTTCACTGCACAAAAGCCACTCCGAAGCAATTTCGAATTATCGAAATAAAGATCGACATCCAAAAGCCATGGTTTCCCGCCAAACACTCCTTTTTGTGTCGTTTCGTGCCGTAAGAGGTCGTATTGCGTTTCGTTATTTCATCGCTTATGCTTTAACAAATTATACGAAGAATCCTTGTCTAAGATATAAAGCTAAGACGTAGTATCTCCATCTCTAACTAGTCTGTGAAGCTATAGGCGCGCCGAGTCGAGTGGAATATTGAGTGAAATCGAATTACAAAAAGTTGCTACCTACCTAAATATTTATACTAAGAAAAACTGCGTCCATTAGCGGGGCGCCGAATAGAATCGACCGAGCGCATTAACACACAGGGATTGCCGGAAAAAATGGAATTCGGCTCGATTCGACGAGTTTCTGCTGTAGTCGACGCCAGGCGTAAAGGACGTACGTACATACGTCGCCCGCCGGGACACGGACGTGTTTGAACGAATTCATATAAAAAGTACGGGTATTTTTGGAATGATGTTTTTGATAATCACTGACGGAACACGTCCCGTGGGCCCGGCACGGACTTGTGTGGATCGCGACCTAAGGTCACAGCTCATTAGAGCCACCCGGCACCCACTCGCCGCACGGCGTCCACTCGTCCACGGGTGGACGTCGCGCTATCACCAATAAACGTCGCGCGGTCAACCAGTGGACCTCGCGTCGTCAACCAGTGAACCTCGCGCGGTCAACGAGTGAACGCCGCGTGGTCCACGAATTTTCGGGTAGTCTGTTAACAATTGGCACTAGGTCTACTAGTGTGTTTCGTAGGTAATGTCAAATTTTACTAAATGAGAATTGGCTCTCATAGCTGTCGCGCTTAATGTTTAAGGGTACGAACATGCCGAAGCTGCTTGCGGTCGCGGTCGATATCTCGATACCTCGATGTCGACACTCGCTATTTCTACATGGATGGCGGTGCCAACATGCAGATTCAGTCGCACCTAACAGCTCAGTTGCTCAGTCTTGTATTTGTTGTAAAAATTAAATCAATTTAACACCTCTTTATCCATAATTCAATTCACCAAAAAACAATCGAACAGCTAGCCGATCAATTATCGCGACAAAAGAAGCGATATGAGAGTGAAGTAGATACCTACGACTTGAGGCGAACCGATTTGACCAATCACGAGCCAGATCACATCGATGCCTGCCGTCGACCGCGATGTAAAAATAAAATATTTTGTTTGCACGTAGGCATCGAGCTAAACCGCGAAGCTAACCGCGATGTATCGCAGTGAGGTATCCTTCGGCATGTGCGTGCGTGTTTATTAGCATGCATTTGTTTTACATGGAGATGACATCGATGTAGCGAGCTAAACAGCGACCGCGAGGTATCGCAGTGAGGCATCTTCGGCATGTTCTTATTACCCTAACGTATCGTCCTCAATCAACGCAAGGCAAGCATGCAAGCAGCGAGTTCTCACCAAGTGGTCCACCCGACGTCCGCGCATGGAGGGCTTACGAACGATACGATCTGAGGCTTTAGACAACATGCATTTCGACAATCGCTCTCGCTATCGCTAAGTAAAAAAATGTATGGGATTGACATAAGCAATCGAAAAGTGATCGATTGCTTATGTCAATCCCATACATTTTTTTACTTAGCGATAGCGAGAGCAATTGTCGAAATGCATGTTGTCTAAAGCCTCTGGTGACGCTAAGGAGTTGATGTAGTGAGCGCATGCCCATACAACTCCATATAAAGAATACTCACCGCACAAGGCGAGGCGGTGCTGAGTGGGTGCCGGGTGGCTCTGAGCTGTGACCTTAAACCACAGATTAGAGAGTATGTATATGTCTACACCCCCTTGCCTAGTTCCAGAGCGGCACTAAGCCCGCGCTGCACACATAGACTAGGGCATACACGCTGGGGTCCACGTCCCGAAGCCTCCTCGTGGCGGACCCTGGTAACGTAATAAAACGTGGCTTTTGATGTCAAGGGTATGTCCTTGGCATTCGAAGTCACATGCCATCGTCGAGTTGTTTTTGTATTCCCACCACGGCTAGTTCCGGACGGCCCTTTTCAGGGCCACGACCGCGCCCGAAGTCCCCCGTGTGCGGTCCGATGGCTGCTCCCGGTGTCCTCGTCAGGAGGACGCGCCAGGTCGAGCAGCCGTCGGCGAGGGCCTCCTCGCCTATAAGGGCGTCAGTCTGCTGGCCACCAATTGGTACACAAGGAGTGCCTAGACGGGCAGCGTTGGGACGGTCTCGGTGTATTTGCGATCACGTGCGCAGATCCCGAGCCGTCCCGTAATAGCGCACTGGAGGTCAGGCCGGGGAGGATGTTTAGCGGTTGGCACCACCCCACAGGGACGATGCGTAAATGCATTTGACCTCCCCGACAAAAAAAAGGGCATACACGCTGGGACAAACGGACACTAGAGTGGGCCGAACGCGTCGGCTATCTTCGGTCGTTTAGTTCTCTTTTGGCTTTTATAGGGTAGAAGTGAACTATCCTGGCCGCGTAAGCCCCTGCTCTCTTGCCGTTAACAAAGATGGATCAGGGATTTCAATGCCGCCGGACTAACCCGGCAATAACGCGTCGGTATAGCGCACCTTTCTTGTGGGCTTAGGTGGCAAGACCCTCAAAATCTCGACCTTGTGCTTCGGAAGGCAAGTTAAGCTGATGGAAAGTTAGCAGTTGATCCGTAATTTAATCCGTTCGTAAAATCTAAACAGTCCAATATTCTTAAATTTAAGTCAAGGAAAGTAATTTGGAACGCGTGTATATGTTACAATGTAATGATACTAAAGTACCTATACCAGAATAAAACAAGTTATTGTAAATAGAAATAATTTATTTGATAACAATAATTATAACACATTTTTTAAAGTAGCTACTGCTTTAAAAAAATAATGACCAAGTTTAAGTCGGTCTCTAAGACCTCTAAATTGGCAACATTCTGTTTTACAGATGTTGTCAACGCGGGTTGCCAACAGTAAAATTTATTTTATCGCTAGAGGCCGGTAGATCTTTAGGACTTGGGTGTGTTTGTGACTTTGTATCGCATTCTTTCACCCATTTTTAACCGACTTCAAAAAAGGAGAACTGACGTTTGACAGATATCTACAACATGTAAATTAAAATAACCAACATCCTGAATACAGGTGGTTCGGGATCGGCTTCTGAGTTGATTTCAAAAAAAATGTTTAAAAGAAAACGACTTTTTTTGAAAAAAAAAAAAAAGACAAAAGTACCCAGAAAATATTGTTCAATGTTTTCTGAGTACTTTTTATTTCAGAAAAAAAAACTTTTTTTTTTTTAAATCAACTCGGAAGCCGATCCCAAACCACCTGTATTTAGGGTATTGGTTATTTAATTTACATGTTGTATATATTGAAACGTCAGTTCAGTGCGATATGCGTAGTGGCAACGCTTTGGCGCGGTAATTGCTATTCTAGTGTAATATGTAAATCAATGGTTAAGATATAGCACTACATTAAATCCATGATTAAGATATATGCCAATTTACAATTGGAATGTCTATTTGCCTTTTCAGCTCGAATAAACAAACGGCATTTATATAAAATAAATATATAAAACTATTCGTCATTAATGAAATCCTAAACATTCTAGAGCTTTCCTTCTGAACTCTTTTTTGTGCTTACAACTTCGCCTTCTCACTGCACAAGTCCTGCCAAAACGTGTAATTGGTGAAGTCTTCGTTGCGGACAATTCTGTTCTCATCGTCAATAATAAGAGTCAGTTTATCTTCTATAGTGTACGGCAGCCATTCTACGTTTTGGTTGCTCCATGTTGGTTTGCTGAAAATAACATGTTGATGTTATATAGCCTATAGTCTTCTTTTATAAATGGACTATCGAATACAAAAATATTTTTTCAATTTGAATCAGTAGTTCCTGAGATTAGCGCGTGCAACCAAACAAACAAACATCAGCTTTATAATGTTAATAATATAGATGGCATTACGAATTTGTGACGACATAAATTCTTATACTGTTTGATACGTTTAAAAATCAAATTCTAGAGGTAATTTGAAACCACAGTTTTCTGGCGTAAAATGCCATCATCTTGTAATTATTAACCATCCTATTAAATCCATTAAACATTCGTTAAATCAATATCTGATGACGTTTCGGTAACAAGGCATACGTAGGTACGCCGATCCCGAAAAGCTCCCATATTAGGCGCAATGGAGACAGCAACTTTGATCTCCGTATTGCGGCAACAGGCAACTCGCAACTAGTTGTTTACATATAACTTAAAGAAACTACGCAGACATAGCGACTCTAGTCAGGAGCCGCTTTACCTATTACTTGATGCTTTGGATATGTTACAGCGTTGTGAACCCGCATCATCAGCGAAGAACAGATGACCAACCATCTTAAGTCCTCCAAATGCGTCTTTAGCGCGTTCTAGAAAGCTCCGAGGAGCTTTTCTCCGAATCCCACCATCTCCCTTCTTTGACTACGCGTGCTGGCTTACGGTGCCACCGACAAACTGTGGTTACTATTCCAACGCGAACTAAGGCAACTCATTTTTATGTCTCACAACCAAGAAATTAAATTCTCTATCATCAAGGCAAAGCAAGGTTGGCTAGCGCAGCGGTTCATCTCTCGCACTAGCTATCTTGGCATTTGGACTCCACTCGTGCTTACCATCAGGTGGAAAGGAGTCATCTAGACCTTTTTACAACAAAAACAATGTTGATTGACATTGGGAAATAGCTCTTACCCATACTTCGCGAAATTACACCAAGCTTCGCTAAAGAAATCGATAACTTTCCTATCCCGTTCAGTAACTCTGTTCACTTTGTTTCTGCTATAAAATTGGTATTGCACAGAATCGCCGTGCGTAGTTCCTTTGAGCCCTAATTCTTTCATGGTATTTATGTTCAAATTGCCTTCATATTGGAAATTGTAGGCAAAAAACCGATGGTTTTCTTTCGCTATAGACTCCGCTAAGAGCGTTATGTCTCTCTGAAAGTAAAATTCCGAAAGTAGCCTGACGTACTGAGTCTTTGTATCTTCAACCTTAGAGTCCTTAAAATAGAACTCTTTTATCCTCTGTGCTATCTTTGTAGTTTTCGGATCAGTCTTTTTTAAATATAAACATGGAGGAATGAAGTTTTTAAAGTCTTTTTCGTAAACTATGCCATTTTCGTCCCTACGGACGAACGCTGCACCTTCAAACATATTGGAGCCAGCAATTACAGGCACTTTCGCATATCTGCCCAATCGCAAAGAGTCCTTTGGTGCTTCACTTAAAAAGCGCTGTGTGCAGTCAAAATTCTTCTCTATCACTGGTAGTAATATAGGACTAATTATGTAAGAAGGTTTGGACACATCAGCCATCGTAAACGCTTGCACTAAATCCTCAACAGGAGCACTCATATAAAAGTCGTATAAACTTTTTGGATCTTTCGACTCTTTGCCCATTAAAGACGCTATGTGACTGGCAACACCGATGTTGTCCTGTTTATGGAAGAACACATCGGCAACACTGTTTCCGGACTGCGCTATAACTTTGTCAAACAATCCAATTGTTAGTTCAGACATTAGAAACGACGCTGAAATCGCTGCTCCGGCGCTTTCACCAAACACTGTAATATTATTAACATCTCCATTGAATTTACTGATATTACTTCTGACCCAACGTAAGGCCATGGCGCAGTCTTTCATTCCCGCATTCCCTGGAACCTCCGGGATGTCTAGACATAAGAAGCCCAGAATATTGAGCCTGTAATTTATAGTTACCAATATAACGTCATGTCTTATGAAATAATCTGGTCTATAATAATCTCCATAACCAATCGTTAATCTGCCTCCATGTATAAAGAAAAGGACAGGCAGTTTATTAATTTCATCTGGCGGTAAGTACGGTGTGTAGATGTTTAGATATAGACAGTCTTCGGACCCTTCGAAGCCTTTTTTCGAGAACGGGTTTATTTGTGCGCATTTATTACCCGGTCTGGAGCAGTCTTTGATGCCAGACCATCTTACTGGAGGTTGCGGGTCCTGAAAAAAGATAGTACATTTCTTATCGTGTAAAAGTTTAGCTTTAAATCAAGTATAATAGTCACCAGACAGGCCTCTGACTCTGATATCTCGAAAGCGGTGTACTGGAGCCATAAAATAAATGTCATTTTTGACCCCATTTAGCTAATGAGGACACAATATTAATTTGCTAATTAAAAACAGTCAAGTGCGAATTTATAAAAAAAATGCTCCAATAAACCCAAAATACTTGTAATAGTTCTGCAGTGAAATCCAAAAACGAGGTTTCTGTTGCTTCGCTGGCCGCTGCCGCAAGAGACAAAGTGTCTATAAATAAGTTTGAGCCGCGAGTGAACTTGTGTAGTTCCCGCTTCCCAATCACAAATAGAACTACCACTTCCACAAACTACGGAATATAGATAAATTTATTCTAATACGACAATTTTGTGTCCATACCTACCTACTACCTTTTTTTTATTCTAGCAACCTTGTATACAGCAAGTCAACTCACCCGAAACCTTAATTCTGCGACAGGTGGCTTTGCATACGGGATACCTTCAAAACTGTAATACTTAGTGCTGTCAAATGCATATGCTATTTTTCCTATAATTGTCCCTTGTGCTACCTCCACCTCGCATGACATTTTGCTGGAATAAAAAAAAGATTCCTCCGGTTGATAAATATTCCTAGATACCCCTTTTATGTAAAAACCTGCACATATTTTGGGGTAGGTACTGCATGGCCCATGCTCCCAGATGTGGCTTTCAGAGTAGCATAATGTTATTTAAAATAAACAAATTTGCATACAATAATAAAAAAGTTTATTACTATTTTGTAATGAAATATGGGATGTAATTTTTAGCGCAAAAGCGCTAACCTGTTTCAGAGACGGAGGGCGCGAATTACCACTCTATTGGTTATGTGCTCGATGGTGCCATCATAATGTAGACTTCAATTTAGGAATGTGCAATTAAACTATCCAATTTACCGCTTTGGTTGGATTCATATGACAAATATTTGTGCCTAGAAATGTAAATTCAGAGTTTTGTTTAGAATTTTATTTGGCGTTATTTGAAATGTATGAAAATGATAACAAAATCATGTCTCTTTTATTTTCAGTTTTTCTTTTGGTATCATTGCAATTGTCAAGCATGTGACTTCAAGTTAATTATAGTTTTTACTAATCTATGAATATGAATAGCATAAAATATATTTAATCTACAATCTTAACTAATATTAATCCTAAGTGATATTGTATACTTATGCTGAAAATTATAATAAAAGTAAATATTAGGTTGGGGAAAAAGTCTTTTCGCATTATAGTATGTATAAACTTGTAATAAAATCTCTTTGGCTATACTATTTGTATCTGGCTGGTTTTGGTATCATTGAAAGTTTAAATTTTAAAGAACATAATTCCAAATTCAAATTAGGAAAATGTGTGATTTTCATTTGTTTTTCGTACCGCCAAGATGAGTGAATCTAATGAAGAAATTCGATACCTTTTAAAATTTTACTACAAAAAAGGTAAAAATGCAACGCAAGCCGCGAAAAAAATTTGCGATGTTTATGGACCTAGTGCAGTGTCTGTGAGAGAAGCACAAATTTGGTTTAAGCGTTTTCAATCTGGAAATTTTGATGTCAAAGATTCACGTCGCTCTGGTCGCCCTATTACAGATAAAATGGATGCCATTTTTGAAAAAGTGGAGCAAGATCGGCATGTCAGTAATTACGACGTAGCTGAAGAACTGGGAATTGACCACAAAACAGTTTTGGCGCATTTGAAATAAACTGGGTACACAAAAAAGCTCGACATTTGGGTACCTCACGAGCTCACTGAAAGAAACCTAATGAACCGTGTACTCATTTGTGATTCTTTATTACGACGTAATAAAACCGAACCATTTTTGAAGAAGCTGATAACTGGTGATGAAAAGTGGATCACGTACGACAAGAACGTGCGAAAAAGGTCGTGGTCAAAGGCCGGTCAGGCTTCACAGACTGTCCATGGCGAAACCCGGGTTAACTCGCAACAAGGTGATGCTGTGTGTGTGGTGGGATTGGAAGGGCATTATTCATTATGAGCTGTTACCACCAGGCAGGACCATCGATTTTGAACTCTACTGCGAACAACTGATGAGATTAAAGCAAGAAGTTGAGAAAGCGGCCGGAATTAATCAACAGAAGGGGTGTGGTTTTTCATCATGATAATGCTAGACCTCACACATCTTTATCCACTCAGCAAACATTAAGAGAGTTTGGCTGGGAGGTGTTAATGCATCCGCCGTATAGTCCTGACCTTGCACCTTCAGATTTCCACCTGTTTCGGTCTCTTCAGAATTCTTTAGGCAGTGTCAGGTTAACATCACGAGAGGACTGCCAAAACCACTTGTCGCGGTATTTTGACCAGAAGTCCCAAAATTTCTATAGCAATGGGATCATGTCCCTACCTACAAGATGGCAAAAAGTTATCGAACAAAATGGTACCTACATACTTTATTTAAATGTAAATAAACTATATTAAAAAATGTTTTGAATTTTCTTAAAAAATGCGAAGAAACTTTTTCCCCAACCTATTATGACACTTTACCAGTTAAAATACACAAACGAGAATTTGTGTGTACAAATTCTCAAAGCAAGTTCTATTCTATTCTATTCTTAATTAATGGCATTCGCAAATCTTAAACATTATGCATTTTGCCAATGTCAAGTGAAAATTTAATTATAGTTACAAAAAATTGTATGGTAGATTTTGGTTAAAAATGGAGTCTCTCAACAGTTTTTACAACAAGAACTCGGGAGAAACTCCCTCAAAAAAGTTATATGTAGGGTACACTAAAAGACATTTATGGCACCTTTTATCCAGAAAAAGGGATACTTACTGCAGAGAGATATAAAAATAAACTATGGACAATATCTACTCAAGCAAAGCAGCAGACAAATATTTGTGTCTTATATTTAGTATTTAAAGACAAACCAAGGAAGCTACAATTTTAATAGTAAAACTGTAATTTCTTAATAAGGCGACATTTTGAGTTTAACCGTAAAAGCGTCGATTATACATACCTATGAATTCAAAATTTAAAATTTTTATAAACTAAAAGTACCTACTACCTATTCAAAAGTATTATTGTTCATCTTAATTTAGACACTTTTATATGGCAGACAATATAATTTAAGTTGAAAACTGAGTGCGAAATCATTGAGTCTTACTCTAAATTGAATATAATAAAAACTTTGCTGTAACTTACCTATGAATTTATGTAAAATTATTTATCTAGGTAATATACATATCAGGAAACAGTCTGTAATTAACTAATTGACTAGACTACTCTAAGCTGTTCTCTATTTGCAATAGTCATAAGATTATTTAACACTTGGTTTTTTAATTGTATTTGCCTTATTTATCAAGCGAACTTTGTACTAAATAATTATAAAATAAAATATACAGTAAAAACTTTTTTGACAACTCTAGGTTTTTGTTTCTGACAGTTGACAACACAGACTAGTTAGAAATATAAGCTCCTTGGTGCCCTTTAGACATATACTCTCTAATCTGTGTTGGTGCCAGCGCACATTGAGCCACTGGTGGCGGCCACTAGACGCGACCACAAGCTGCGGACGATTTTCTCCATACATTTTGTATAACATCGGCGCACACCGAGCGTTTGAGTAGTCGCGACTGAGCCACAAGCTGCGGGAGTCCACCGCGCTCGCTACTTGTGGTCGTGTTTAGACTTGCGCGCACACACGCAGTGTTGCCGAAATAGAGCTCTGTCTTCAATTAATCAACTCCAAAAAAACAATGTTATATAACCAAGGAACTTATATATATACGTTAGGGTATAAGTTCCTTGTATAGCTCTTTAACTTCTTATTTTTTAAAATTTTAATTGCGAATTAAGGGCGGCAGAAATGTGAAATAAAAAATTTCTCATACTAATTTGCTGTGTTAGTAGTCGATTTTTCTTCGGATTTTATATCCTTGGGGTGCTTTTGGCTTTTGTCCAGAGCGGCGAAATGGCTAGATCGGGCATCGGTTTTTCAAAAGTATAGCTCTATTTTAGCTCTTTTTCGAAGGTGATCTAGCTCTTTATAAAAAAAATGAGTTGGCAACACTGCACACACGGCTACAGTCGCCGGGTTCTCCCCGCTCCGCGTCTCATTTCAAGTCTAGTCTAGCAGCGTACTGAATGCACGTACACGATGTCTACGGAGCCGATTCCTCATTTTGATGTTGATGTTTTTCCAACTCCTAATCGCTGCAGATACTTCCCCGCAGGAGATGCTCACCGGTCAGGAATCCTCTCCGGGGTGATTCGACTTGCAAGCTAGAGGACCCACCGAGGTCCTCGCCTTCACCAAAAACCCCGGTGACGCAAAAAAGGCCATCAGAGCAAAATTAGTCCTGTAGCCACAAGATATTGTCTACTGATCACGAATATTCGCTCTCTACGCATTTCCTTTCTTGGATTGGATGACAATTGGTTCAGAAAACGAAACACAACATCGCGAACACCTAACTACCTACAGTGTTACAGTGACTGAAAACAACGGCATTACAATAAACCCCGCCAAATGCGTTCTTGGTCAACCTGAAGTTAAAAGTTTCTTCGATACACTGTAACCAAACACGGTATCAAACCACTAGAAAATAATAACAAGGTTATAACGGAATACCCCAAGCCGAAGACAATCGAAGAATTCAGAAGATTCCTCGGCATGGTCAATTTTCTATCGCGACCACATACCAAACGCCGCATCTATACAATCACTGCTAAATGTGTTCCTACAATCACAAAAGAAGCGAGATACAGATGCGCAGCTAAAGTATTCAACCTACGAACGTGAATTACCTACTTGCAATAACATAGCAGTAAAACATTTCCGAAAAATGTTCGAAGGACGCCAACTCTTTATCTTTGCCGATCATAAACCGCTTACATAATTAGGTATGTATGGTACATACCTACCTTTTTTTATTACGATAGAAAATCCATTGATGTACCATACCGCACGCTGTAGGCGTAGAATGAACAAAAATGAGTCTAATACAGAAACATATACGGCGAACAAGGCAAATTCTATTCATCGGCGAGTTTACAACAGACCGTGAGCGGTCAACAATGTAGCAGATGCCCTCAGCAGAATAGAAACAATAGCCTGCCCGTAAACAATAGGCTACAAGGCAATTGCAGCTGCACAACATAATGAAATATGAAAAAAAAGCGCGGGAAGTTTGACGCGGCGGACGTATTTTTTCACCCTATGAATTTTTAATTGATTTTTATTAATATAAATTGGATCAGAGAAGTACTCCTTGTATATATATTAGTTTAGTTTATTTTAATATTTATATTTGTGTATATTGCAGTACTTGGGTAAGTTTTTAAAACTTTTCTATGTAGTTTTATGAGTAAACCTCCTGATCTCAGTTTGGGGGACTTGGGCACAGTCCCGGGTCCCCCTGTAGCTTATAATGTACAAATTTCAACGAATGGTAGCGAAATGGATACGGATGCTTCCGTAAGTAGTAATTATTCAGGGTCTAGGAAGAGGCTTCGGCTGAATAAAATTTGCAAACACTGTAATAGAAATCGGAAAAGGAAATCCAATTCAAGCTCCAATTGTGATAATGATTTAACACTTGGTTTTTTAATTGTATTTGCCTTATTTATCAAGCGAACTTTGTACTAAATAATTATAAAATAAAATATACAGTAAAAACTTTTTTGACAACTCTAGGTTTTTGTTTCTGACAGTTGACAACACAGACTAGTTAGAAATATAAGCTCCTTGGTGCCCTTTAGACATATACTCTCTAATCTGTGTTGGTGCCAGCGCACATTGAGCCACTGGTGGCGGCCACTAGACGCGACCACAAGCTGCGGACGATTTTCTCCATACATTTTGTATAACATCGGCGCACACCGAGCGTTTGAGTAGTCGCGACTGAGCCACAAGCTGCGGGAGTCCACCGCGCTCGCTACTTGTGGTCGTGTTTAGACTTGCGCGCACACACGCAGTGTTGCCGAAATAGAGCTCTGTCTTCAATTAATCAACTCCAAAAAAACAATGTTATATAACCAAGGAACTTATATATATACGTTAGGGTATAAGTTCCTTGTATAGCTCTTTAACTTCTTATTTTTTAAAATTTTAATTGCGAATTAAGGGCGGCAGAAATGTGAAATAAAAAATTTCTCATACTAATTTGCTGTGTTAGTAGTCGATTTTTCTTCGGATTTTATATCCTTGGGGTGCTTTTGGCTTTTGTCCAGAGCGGCGAAATGGCTAGATCGGGCATCGGTTTTTCAAAAGTATAGCTCTATTTTAGCTCTTTTTCGAAGGTGATCTAGCTCTTTATAAAAAAAATGAGTTGGCAACACTGCACACACGGCTACAGTCGCCGGGTTCTCCCCGCTCCGCGTCTCATTTCAAGTCTAGTCTAGCAGCGTACTGAATGCACGTACACGATGTCTACGGAGCCGATTCCTCATTTTGATGTTGATGTTTTTCCAACTCCTAATCGCTGCAGATACTTCCCCGCAGGAGATGCTCACCGGTCAGGAATCCTCTCCGGGGTGATTCGACTTGCAAGCTAGAGGACCCACCGAGGTCCTCGCCTTCACCAAAAACCCCGGTGACGCAAAAAAGGCCATCAGAGCAAAATTAGTCCTGTAGCCACAAGATATTGTCTACTGATCACGAATATTCGCTCTCTACGCATTTCCTTTCTTGGATTGGATGACAATTGGTTCAGAAAACGAAACACAACATCGCGAACACCTAACTACCTACAGTGTTACAGTGACTGAAAACAACGGCATTACAATAAACCCCGCCAAATGCGTTCTTGGTCAACCTGAAGTTAAAAGTTTCTTCGATACACTGTAACCAAACACGGTATCAAACCACTAGAAAATAATAACAAGGTTATAACGGAATACCCCAAGCCGAAGACAATCGAAGAATTCAGAAGATTCCTCGGCATGGTCAATTTTCTATCGCGACCACATACCAAACGCCGCATCTATACAATCACTGCTAAATGTGTTCCTACAATCACAAAAGAAGCGAGATACAGATGCGCAGCTAAAGTATTCAACCTACGAACGTGAATTACCTACTTGCAATAACATAGCAGTAAAACATTTCCGAAAAATGTTCGAAGGACGCCAACTCTTTATCTTTGCCGATCATAAACCGCTTACATAATTAGGTATGTATGGTACATACCTACCTTTTTTTATTACGATAGAAAATCCATTGATGTACCATACCGCACGCTGTAGGCGTAGAATGAACAAAAATGAGTCTAATACAGAAACATATACGGCGAACAAGGCAAATTCTATTCATCGGCGAGTTTACAACAGACCGTGAGCGGTCAACAATGTAGCAGATGCCCTCAGCAGAATAGAAACAATAGCCTGCCCGTAAACAATAGGCTACAAGGCAATTGCAGCTGCACAACATAATGAAATATGAAAAAAAAGCGCGGGAAGTTTGACGCGGCGGACGTATTTTTTCACCCTATGAATTTTTAATTGATTTTTATTAATATAAATTGGATCAGAGAAGTACTCCTTGTATATATATTAGTTTAGTTTATTTTAATATTTATATTTGTGTATATTGCAGTACTTGGGTAAGTTTTTAAAACTTTTCTATGTAGTTTTATGAGTAAACCTCCTGATCTCAGTTTGGGGGACTTGGGCACAGTCCCGGGTCCCCCTGTAGCTTATAATGTACAAATTTCAACGAATGGTAGCGAAATGGATACGGATGCTTCCGTAAGTAGTAATTATTCAGGGTCTAGGAAGAGGCTTCGGCTGAATAAAATTTGCAAACACTGTAATAGAAATCGGAAAAGGAAATCCAATTCAAGCTCCAATTGTGATAATGATTCAGATTTACACTGTCAATGTAACTCTGTTTATGTTTCAAAAAATGTTCCATGTGACTCATTTAAAAAACCATCTCCGCCACCTGCGTCTTCTTCAAATACTGAAGTTTCGCGTTCAACTTCTCAAATCACTAGAATTGGTCGTTGTGAATATGTTTCCACTGATTTGTCGCCTTATGTTGTGCACGTCCAAAGGGTAGATAAATCACCTAATGATGGCTCCACACTTCACCCCATGACTTTTGGTAACTTTTTGAAAAAGAATAATTTCAAAAATATTATTTCAGGCAGTGTAAAAAGAATTGGTCGCAATAGGTGTACCGTATCATTTTCTACTACAGAGGATGCTAATAATTTTGTAAATAGTAGTAAACTAATAGATTTTAAGCTCCAGGCCTTCATCCCTTCTTTTAATGTTACACGGTTAGGTTTAGTTAAGGGTATACCGACTGAATGGTCCCCTGAGGAGATAATAGATAATGTTTCCCTCCCCATTGGCTGTGGTAAAATAATTAAGTTAAGACGTTTAAATTATAAGGCAACAATTGATGGATCAGTTACTTGGAAACCATCTCAATCAGTAGTCTTTACATTTGATGGGCAATGTCTGCCTAAAAGAATTTATATTTGCTACAACAGCCTTCCAGTGGAATTATATACATACCCTACAATACAGTGCTACAACTGCTGTAGGTATGGTCATACAAAAACATTATGTCGTTCAAAACCTAGGTGTTTTAAATGTGCCCAGGATCATAAGGGTGAGGAGTGTAATGTTGATGATAGTTGTGCTTTATGTGTAATGTGTTCAGGAAATCATTATGCTACTAACAAGATATGCCCTGAATTTAATAGACAGAAAGAGATAAAGTTGTCAATGTCTCAAAGTAGCATTTCATACTTGGAAGCATGTAAACTTCACCCTCCCATATCAAAGCCATATGCTGATGTTGTAGGGAATAATATAGGAAATAGCTCTCGTCAGGTTAAGCAAAATATTAATGAGAAATACTCTCAAAGTAATAATAATACCTCTTATAAAAAAACTGTTTTTTTAAAGCCTAACTCACCACCTTTACCCTCAAAGGGATACGATCAGTACGCTCATAATGCTATTATTAGGGAATGGCAAATGCCTTCATTAAATAATGGATGCGCATTAAATTCAGATTCTAGTCCCAATACAAACTCATCAAATTTAGAGGATGCAAATGTTATTAACACGATAATTACTTTATTAAATACTTTTCTTTCTAGTAATACTTTGAAACCGTCCAACGTTGCAATTATAAATGATATGATTAAAAATTTATTAAGTAATAATGGATCTAAAAGTCCTTCAGTGGAATTGTAGAAGTGTGATATCTAAAAAGAGTGATTTGATTTATATAATAAATAAATACAATCCATCAATAATAGCCCTGTCTGAGACATGGCTGAAGCCCGGATTTCTTTTTCGAATTCCAGGTTTCTCTTGTATTAGAGAAGATAGACCTGATGGATATGGAGGTGTTGCCATTTTAGTTAAAAATTGTGTTCCATTTTCAAGTTTAGTCTTACCTTCTCATAATTCAGAGGTTTATAATTCTGTTGGTATTCAGCTAGATAATAACATTTCTATTATTTCAGTATATGTCCCTCATGCATCACCCGAAATACCTTCTCATAATTCAGAGGTTTATAATTCTGTTGGTATTCAGCTAGATAATAACATTTCTATTATTTCAGTATATGTCCCTCATGCATCACCCGAAATACTTAACAATCATATCGACCCACTTTTTTCTGCCTTAACTGGTTCTTATTTAGTCCTTGGCGATTTTAATTCACATCACCGTGCTTGGGGAAGTGGACTTACAAATAGTAATGGTGAACAACTTTTAGAAATTATTGATTCGTTTAATTTATGTGTACTAAATACAGGAGCTCCCACTCGCCGTACAATACCTGGTGAAAATCTCAGTGCAGTTGATTTAACAATTTGCACTCCATCTCTAGCTTCATCATTGTCCTGGTCCCCACTGCCAATATCCTATGGTAGTGATCATTTTCCTTTAATTATATCATCACCTCTTAAGAAACCTCCTGAACATATTTACAATCCTCGGCTAAAGCATAAATTATCAAATGCAGATTGGAATAAATTCAGAACTATTGTTAATTTTAAGATTTCAGAATTACCTAGTATTGTACAGAACGGTGTAGTGAACTGTTCTGATGCCTTAGCTAAATGTTTAATAGATGCAGCTAATGAAACCTTTCCTTTAAAAAATAGAAGTAGTGGTAAAATCCCTTCTCCTCCCTGGTGGGACCAAGATTGTACTGAAGCCATCAGGAAACGTAAAATGGTTGAAAAAGAATATAATAAGTGTATGTCCCCAGAGAATTATGAAAATTTGTGTGCTATAATGAGGAGTACAAGGAAGTTGTTGAAGCAAAAAAAGCGGGATGGTTGGAAATCCTTTTGTGCTTCTCTATCACCAGCCTCATGTCCTTCTGAGGTCTGGAAGAGTATTAAGCGATTCCGATGTGCATTTGATTCTTTATCATTCCATACCCTTTCTCCGTCATTAGCTAATGAATTTTTAGATAAGCTTGCACCTGCTACAGTTTTGGAACAATACAATAGATATTCAACAGATCAGGAAACTCCCAATTGTGTTCTCAGTGCTCCCTTTTCATTAGTTGAACTTAAAGGTATCTTAGAGAATGTCAAAGATAGTTCACCTGGCGATGATGGCATTCCTTATTCATTTGTTGTCAACTCAGATGACCTTACTTTAACATATTATTTAAAACTAGTCAATACAGTTGTTTCATCAGGAGAAGTCCCTGTATCTTGGAGATCACAAATAGTGCTACCTATCTTAAAACCCAATAAACCTGCTAATGACCCTTGTTCCTTTAGGCCTATAGCTTTGAGTTCGGTTTTAGCAAAATTGGCTGAGCACTTGGTTAAAAACCGTTTAGAATGGTACATAGAAAATAAGTGTCTATTGGCAAAAAGTCAGTTTGGATTTAGGAAAGGAAGGAGCACTACGGACAGTGTCAGCATTTTGGTTACTGATGTTCGCCTGGCTTTTTCATGTAATGAGTCTGTGTTGGCTGCATTTTTAGATATTCATGCTGCTTATGATAATGTTTTAATTTCAGTGTTATTAAAAAAGTTAAAACTATTAGATGTACCTAATATGTTAATAAATTTCATCAATTCCATGTTATCTGAAAGGTATATTCACTTGGACCTTCCTGATGGTAGTAGGTTAAGTAGAACAGTATCAAAGGGTTTACCACAAGGTTCTGTTTTGAGTCCCATTCTTTATAATATTTATACATATGATTTAGATACTTCAATAAATAACATTAAGATTCTTCAATATGCTGATGATTTACTATTATACACTAACAATAACTCAATTGAAAATGCGTGTTCAACTATGAATAGCTCTTTAAAATTACTGAAAAATTGGTTAGATTGTAATGGTCTACAATTATCACCATCCAAAAGTACAGTAGTTTTATTTACAAGAAAACGTGTTCATCCCAATGTTGACATAAATTATGACAATAATACGATAGCTGTCAAAAATGACGTGAAATTTTTGGGAGTTATTCTGGACTCGAAACTTTCTGGCAGTCAACATTGCGAGTATCTTGTGACAAAATGTGAACGCGTCCTTAATATGATGAGGTGTTTGTCGGGTGTTTGGTGGGGTGCACACCCATCTTCTTTGCGATTAATCTACAATGCCCTCATTAGAAGTGTATTAGATTACTGTACATTTTTACTTCAAGGTAGTAACATTACTCCTTTTAAAAAACTAGACATTGTTCAACATAAGGCTTTGAGACTGATATTAGGTGCTATGCGCTCTTCGCCTATTAATGCTATGCAAGTAGAGTGTGCAGAACCACCTCTTCATTTAAGGAGACAATTTTTATGTGATAGATTTTTATTCAAAGCATATCAACATAACAATCATCCTCTTTTCCCCAAACTAAGTAGCTTAGATGATCATGTTAGAGTGAATAGATACTGGGCCCATAAACCCTCTATTTGTCTTATTGTAAGTTATAGAAAATTAGCAAATTTTGCTGCTCCTATTTTTCGTTCAAATACAATACCTTTATTTTCCACTCCTTATGAAGCTATAACACTATATCCTAATATTTGTTTCGACGTGGGCATAAGGAAAGGATATTTAGAAGCAAATCATTTATTTAATTACATTAAAGAAGAGTATTGGGATAACTGTAATTATATTTTCACGGATGCTTCTAAAGTATCCAAGTATGGAAATGTCGGTGTAGGGGTATTTCATAAACAATATAATTTAATACAACAGGTTAAATTGCCTCCTGAAGCAACAGTTTTTACAGGTGAATGCTTTGGTATTTTCAAAGCATTAGAATACATTACAATAACTAAATTAAAAAGAACCGTAATTTTTTCAGATTCTAAAAGTGCGCTTCAGGCTATTCAAAAGTATCCATTTAAATTAAACTATTACTACCCAATTTTGTTTGATATTAAATCAAAACTTTATGAATGTCACACTCTAGGATTATCAGTGTATTTGGCATGGATACCAAGTCACTGTGGTATAAGCGGTAATGAAAAGGCGGACCAGTTAGCAAAGGATGCGGTGAGGTGTGGAGATATTTATCCCTATTTAAACTATTGTCATGACTTGTTAACTTTACCGAGAATGTTCCTTCACGATTCTTGGTCTAATTTATGGGCTAGTGGACAGAAAGGTAGAAAGTATTTCGCAATACAACCTTGCATTTCGCTTAAACCTTGGTTCCGTAATCAGGATTGCAGTAAATCTTCTATTAGTTCTATTATTCGTATGCGTCTAGGTCATGTGTGTACTCCTGTCCATTTAACAAGACTACATATTGTGGCCAGTGATCTATGTGAATGTGGAGAAGACGTCGGTGATTTGGACCATATATTTTTTTCCTGCCCATTACTTGACCATTCCTCTTTCCTAGATTCCTTAATCAAATTACATGTTCCATTTCCTACTCGTTTGTCCTGTTTATTAATGTATCCTGTCATTTATTTAAGTATTTTATCAGCATTTATTCAACATAATGATATTAGGATTTAGTATATATGATGTTTTTATTAAACTTCCCTGATCCTTTGTTCCAAATTCCGTTACCTATTCGTTTAAATAATAATTCAACTTCCCTACCTTGAAATCTTCACATTGACACTGGCAGATAGTTACACTCTGTTGCCATTAAAAAAAAAAAAAAAAAAAAAAAAACATAATGAAATGACCCAACCATAAAGTTTTTGAACGAACAAGAAAACAGGAAAAAGCGCGGGAAGTTTGACGCGGCGGACGTATTTTTTCACCCTATGAATTTTTAATTGATTTTTATTAATATAAATTGGATCAGAGAAGTACTCCTTGTATATATATTAGTTTAGTTTATTTTAATATTTATATTTGTGTATATTGCAGTACTTGGGTAAGTTTTTAAAACTTTTCTATGTAGTTTTATGAGTAAACCTCCTGATCTCAGTTTGGGGGACTTGGGCACAGTCCCGGGTCCCCCTGTAGCTTATAATGTGCAAATTTCAACGAATGGTAGCGAAATGGATACGGATGCTTCCGTAAGTAGTAATTATTCAGGGTCTAGGAAGAGGCTTCGGCTGAATAAAATTTGCAAACACTGTAATAGAAATCGGAAAAGGAAATCCAATTCAAGCTCCAATTGTGATAATGATTCAGATTTACACTGTCAATGTAACTCTGTTTATGTTTCAAAAAATGTTCCATGTGACTCATTTAAAAAACCATCTCCGCCACCTGCGTCTTCTTCAAATACTGAAGTTTCGCGTTCAACTTCTCAAATCACTAGAATTGGTCGTTGTGAATATGTTTCCACTGATTTGTCGCCTTATGTTGTGCACGTCCAAAGGGTAGATAAATCACCTAATGATGGCTCCACACTTCACCCCATGACTTTTGGTAACTTTTTGAAAAAGAATAATTTCAAAAATATTATTTCAGGCAGTGTAAAAAGAATTGGTCGCAATAGGTGTACCGTGTCATTTTCTACTACAGAGGATGCTAATAATTTTGTAAATAGTAGTAAACTAATAGATTTTAAGCTCCAGGCCTTCATCCCTTCTTTTAATGTTACACGGTTAGGTTTAGTTAAGGGTATACCGACTGAATGGTCCCCTGAGGAGATAATAGATAATGTTTCCCTCCCCATTGGCTGTGGTAAAATAATTAAGTTAAGACGTTTAAATTATAAGGCAACAATTGATGGATCAGTTACTTGGAAACCATCTCAATCAGTAGTCTTTACATTTGATGGGCAATGTCTGCCTAAAAGAATTTATATTTGCTACAACAGCCTTCCAGTGGAATTATATACATACCCTACAATACAGTGCTACAACTGCTGTAGGTATGGTCATACAAAAACATTATGTCGTTCTAAACCTAGGTGTTTTAAATGTGCCCAGGATCATAAGGGTGAGGAGTGTAATGTTGATGATAGTTGTGCTTTATGTGTAATGTGTTCAGGAAATCATTATGCTACTAACAAGATATGCCCTGAATTTAATAGACAGAAAGAGATAAAGTTGTCAATGTCTCAAAGTAGCATTTCATACTTGGAAGCATGTAAACTTCACCCTCCCATATCAAAGCCATATGCTGATGTTGTAGGGAATAATATAGGAAATAGCTCTCGTCAGGTTAAGCAAAATATTAATGAGAAATACTCTCAAAGTAATAATAATACCTCTTATAAAAAAACTGTTTTTTTAAAGCCTAACTCACCACCTTTACCCTCAAAGGGATACGATCAGTACGCTCATAATGCTATTATTAGGGAATGGCAAATGCCTTCATTAAATAATGGATGCGCATTAAATTCAGATTCTAGTCCCAATACAAACTCATCAAATTTAGAGGATGCAAATGTTATTAACACGATAATTACTTTATTAAATACTTTTCTTTCTAGTAATACTTTGAAACCGTCCAACGTTGCAATTATAAATGATATGATTAAAAATTTATTAAGTAATAATGGATCTAAAAGTCCTTCAGTGGAATTGTAGAAGTGTGATATCTAAAAAGAGTGATTTGATTTATATAATAAATAAATACAATCCATCAATAATAGCCCTGTCTGAGACATGGCTGAAGCCCGGATTTCTTTTTCGAATTCCAGGTTTCTCTTGTATTAGAGAAGATAGACCTGATGGATATGGAGGTGTTGCCATTTTAGTTAAAAATTGTGTTCCATTTTCAAGTTTAGTCTTACCTTCTCATAATTCAGAGGTTTATAATTCTGTTGGTATTCAGCTAGATAATAACATTTCTATTATTTCAGTATATGTCCCTCATGCATCACCCGAAATACTTAACAATCATATCGACCCACTTTTTTCTGCCTTAACTGGTTCTTATTTAGTCCTTGGCGATTTTAATTCACATCACCGTGCTTGGGGAAGTGGACTTACAAATAGTAATGGTGAACAACTTTTAGAAATTATTGATTCGTTTAATTTATGTGTACTAAATACAGGAGCTCCCACTCGCCGTACAATACCTGGTGAAAATCTCAGTGCAGTTGATTTGACAATTTGCACTCCATCTCTAGCTTCATCATTGTCCTGGTCCCCACTGCCAATATCCTATGGTAGTGATCATTTTCCTTTAATTATATCATCACCTCTTAAGAAACCTCCTGAACATATTTACAATCCTCGGCTAAAGCATAAATTATCAAATGCAGATTGGAATAAATTCAGAACTATTGTTAATTTTAAGATTTCAGAATTACCTAGTATTGTACAGAACGGTGTAGTGAACTGTTCTGATGCCTTAGCTAAATGTTTAATAGATGCAGCTAATGAAACCTTTCCTTTAAAAAATAGAAGTAGTGGTAAAATCCCTTCTCCTCCCTGGTGGGACCAAGATTGTACTGAAGCCATCAGGAAACGTAAAATGGTTGAAAAAGAATATAATAAGTGTATGTCCCCAGAGAATTATGAGAATTTGTGTGCTATGATGAGGAGTACAAGGAAGTTGTTGAAGCAAAAAAGCGGGATGGTTGGAAATCCTTTTGTGCTTCTCTATCACCAGCCTCATGTCCTTCTGAGGTCTGGAAGAGTATTAAGCGATTCCGATGTGCATTTGATTCTTTATCATTCCATACCCTTTCTCCGTCATTAGCTAATGAATTTTTAGATAAGCTTGCACCTGCTACAGTTTTGGAACAATACAATAGATATTCAACAGATCAGGAAACTCCCAATTGTGTTCTCAGTGCTCCCTTTTCATTAGTTGAACTTAAAGGTATCTTAGAGAATGTCAAAGATAGTTCACCTGGCGATGATGGCATTCCTTATTCATTTGTTGTCAACTCAGATGACCTTACTTTAACATATTATTTAAAACTAGTCAATACAGTTGTTTCATCAGGAGAAGTCCCTGTATCTTGGAGATCACAAATAGTGCTACCTATCTTAAAACCCAATAAACCTGCTAATGACCCTTGTTCCTTTAGGCCTATAGCTTTGAGTTCGGTTTTAGCAAAATTGGCTGAGCACTTGGTTAAAAACCGTTTAGAATGGTACATAGAAAATAAGTGTCTATTGGCGAAAAGTCAGTTTGGATTTAGGAAAGGAAGGAGCACTACGGACAGTGTCAGCATTTTGGTTACTGATGTTCGCCTGGCTTTTTCATGTAATGAGTCTGTCTTGGCTGCATTTTTAGATATTCATGCTGCTTATGATAATGTTTTAATTTCAGTGTTATTAAAAAAGTTAAAACTATTAGATGTACCTAATATGTTAATAAATTTCATCAATTCCATGTTATCTGAAAGGTATATTCACTTGGACCTTCCTGATGGTAGTAGGTTAAGTAGAACAGTATCAAAGGGTTTACCACAAGGTTCTGTTTTGAGTCCCATTCTTTATAATATTTATACATATGATTTAGATACTTCAATAAATAACATTAAGATTCTTCAATATGCTGATGATTTACTATTATACACTAACAATAACTCAATTGAAAATGCGTGTTCAACTATGAATAGCTCTTTAAAATTACTGAAAAATTGGTTAGATTGTAATGGTCTACAATTATCACCATCCAAAAGTACAGTAGTTTTATTTACAAGAAAACGTGTTCATCCCAATGTTGACATAAATTATGACAATAATACGATAGCTGTCAAAAATGACGTGAAATTTTTGGGAGTTATTCTGGACTCGAAACTTTCTGGCAGTCAACATTGCGATTATCTTGTGACAAAATGTGAACGCGTCCTTAATATGATGAGGTGTTTGTCGGGTGTTTGGTGGGGTGCACACCCATCTTCTTTGCGATTAATCTACAATGCCCTCATTAGAAGTGTATTAGATTACTGTACATTTTTACTTCAAGGTAGTAACATTACTCCTTTTAAAAAACTAGACATTGTTCAACATAAGGCTTTGAGACTGATATTAGGTGCTATGCGCTCTTCGCCTATTAATGCTATGCAAGTAGAGTGTGCAGAACCACCTCTTCATTTAAGGAGACAATTTTTATGTGATAGATTTTTATTCAAAGCATATCAACATAACAATCATCCTCTTTTCCCTAAACTAAGTAGCTTAGATGATCATGTTAGAGTGAATAGATACTGGGCCCATAAACCCTCTATTTGTCTTATTGTAAGTTATAGAAAATTAGCAAATTTTGCTGCTCCTATTTTTCGTTCAAATACAATACCTTTATTTTCCACTCCTTATGAAGCTATAACACTATATCCTAATATTTGTTTCGACGTGGGCATAAGGAAAGGATATTTAGAAGCAAATCATTTATTTAATTACATTAAAGAAGAGTATTGGGATAACTGTAATTATATTTTCACGGATGCTTCTAAAGTATCCAAGTATGGAAATGTCGGTGTAGGGGTATTTCATAAACAATATAATTTAATACAACAGGTTAAATTGCCTCCTGAAGCAACAGTTTTTACAGGTGAATGCTTTGGTATTTTCAAAGCATTAGAATACATTACAATAACTAAATTAAAAAGAACCGTAATTTTTTCAGATTCTAAAAGTGCGCTTCAGGCTATTCAAAAGTATCCATTTAAATTAAACTATTACTACCCAATTTTGTTTGATATTAAATCAAAACTTTATGAATGTCACACTCTAGGATTATCAGTGTATTTGGCATGGATACCAAGTCACTGTGGTATAAGCGGTAATGAAAAGGCGGACCAGTTAGCAAAGGATGCGGTGAGGTGTGGAGATATTTATCCCTATTTAAACTATTGTCATGACTTGTTAACTTTACCGAGAATGTTCCTTCACGATTCTTGGTCTAATTTATGGGCTAGTGGACAGAAAGGTAGAAAGTATTTCGCAATACAACCTTGCATTTCGCTTAAACCTTGGTTCCGTAATCAGGATTGCAGTAAATCTTCTATTAGTTCTATTATTCGTATGCGTCTAGGTCATGTGTGTACTCCTGTCCATTTGGCAAGACTACATATTGTGGCCAGTGATCTATGTGAATGTGGAGAAGACGTCGGTGATTTGGACCATATATTTTTTTCCTGCCCATTACTTGACCATTCCTCTTTCCTAGATTCCTTAATCAAATTACATGTTCCATTTCCTACTCGTTTGTCCTGTTTATTAATGTATCCTGTCATTTATTTAAGTATTTTATCAGCATTTATTCAACATAATGATATTAGGATTTAGTATATATGATGTTTTTATTAAACTTCCCTGATCCTTTGTTCCAAATTCCGTTACCTATTCGTTTAAATAATAATTCAACTTCCCTACCTTGAAATCTTCACATTGACACTGGCAGATAGTTACACTCTGTTGCCATTAAAAAAAAAAAAAAAAAAAAAAAAAAAAAAAAAAAACAAGAAAACATATGTTGAAAGAAAGTCATTATCCCTGTCTAAGATCCCTGTGCATTATCCCAAATCAGGATTCTTTGTCTAAGTCCCAAATACTATTTTGAGACTTCAACATCCAATATACGACCTCAGACCAATAAAAACTTTTTTATTGATCTGAGTATACGACCGTACATACCGGAACAACACCGCCGCCCCGGTACGTGTTCGAAAATTTAAGCGAAAGAGCGGGAAAGGGCCGTACCGTATGAACTTTTTCAAAATGTAAACAGAAAAGGAGTAAAGTTGGTCTGAGGAGTAGAGTCATGCTATGCTGGAAAAAAATATCGGACGCGTGCATAAATCAGGGCTTTAAGGTCGAGTAAAGTCAAGCCAAATAATTTCTTTATTGCTTTAGGTACAATCTGTACACTTTTTGATGCCATCAGTTCAAGAGTCTACCAGGAGGCCCTGCATCTGGAAAATTAACATACACTGGACAAAGCACACAATCAAGAGTGCGTTCCAAAACCAGGTGAAGCCAGGTAGACAGCGTAAGAAAGCTTTCTAATTGGTGTAAATGAACTATAGTTTAACAAAACTAACCAATGGTGAAAGTGCTTCTTAATAACAACCAATAGTGAGGTACAATTTACTCACGAGACAAACTCCGAGTAAATTGAGCTTGTTCTGCTTGTTTTGTAACGCACCCCAAATGTACTTCTTCTTCTAAATTAATGGCGAACGCGACACATAAAGATTACGCATTGCAAATACCAACCAATATCATGTGAAAATATACTCAAAGTAACCGACAATTGTACGGTAGATTTCAATTAAAATGGCACTTTACAACCGTGGGTGGCAGCTGCAACTGATAGCAGATAATTTGTTTTCAGCTTCATAATGATACAATCGCACTTTGTGACATGTCTGCGCTGTACCGTTATGAATTATAAAGATAAAAACATTGAGTCCAAATTTCAAACTAAAAAAATTGGTTGTCTGTAAAGTCGGTTTACTGACGCTAGTTGAACGTGACAACGTCTTAAGAAAATACTGATGGAATGGTAGCATTTTTCAAAAGAAAAATTTAATTTCATTTGTTTTGCCGGCCTTACACGATGTAACGCCGCATGCGTCATGTTTTTTCGTGCGTGCAGCCGGCTCTATCGAATTATAAGACGTTGTCACGTCAAAATAATGTGCAGGGTCTACCAATTTAAACAGTTTACAAATTCTATTTTAATTCATTTAATAGATAAATCATAAAAAATTTTGAGTATAAAAAAATTGAGAAAACTTGCTCCATTTCGCAATGTACTATCAAGGAGCCGGTTTAACTTATCACATTACCAACTACCGACCAATAGACTTTAGGGGTGTGTGATGCAACACAATTGCCTTAGCAAACTTTGCCGTACAGACATCTGGTTGTAATTTACTTGAACAATGAACTTTTTTTTAATGAATTCAACCAGATGTCTTGCAGATTAAAACAGGGTCTTCTTTTGGTCAACTATAATAGAAGGCCAACAAAAAGGACTGGAAACGATGGGCTTCAAAACGAAAATGTGTTTAAAATGGTAAGTGTCCCGACTCCTTGATAGTACACTAAAAAGTATTATAGAGACAAAACCACATAGCATACTATGGGTTCACCAGAACGGACAACCGGAAAACCAGATGGTCTTGTTTGGAATAGCACAATTAAACTACAACGTTTTGAACCCTACGCCTGCGGCCACAAGTCCCAGGCACTTCTTCGGGCTCCACTCTCCGCATTGCGATGAATCCGGTACCCGCATGGTGAATCAATGGAATGCTACGAACTTTCCTCTCTATGGTCATGTAATGCATGTATTATAAGTAACCACATCACTTTGTGTGATAAGCTGCTGTGATTTGTATGTACCATGATTAAGCAGCTAGAGTTGCTGCAACTCGGACAATACATTGTTGGCCTCACTATTTATCTTTGTCTTAAGCCTAAGACTAAATCTAATCACTTAGTTCTACAATATCACTAACTTCCATTTTTTTTTCTTGCACAACTTCAACAAGTGCTTGTTTTAATCCAAAAAATGGTTTATAATTTAATTTATTTAAATCCTCTAAACAATCATCAGATACATTAAAATAGACTTCAAAGGTATCTACTTCATAAACTACATTAATAATTTCCCACTTGTCAATGTCTAGAGTAGAATTTTGTGCCCGTAATAGAGTTATTGCTTCGTGCGGAGAGTCTGCTTCGGATGATGGTGCACGGAGGACTATCCTGTTAGTTTTTGGTAGATTGTTGCATCTCCGTACATCCAATTTGGCATTGTACCACGGTTTCAACAACGGGATGTTCTTGTGCACCCATAGCAATGATTTGAAATCTTTACAAATCACTAGAAGCCATCCTGATTTGTACTCGAAGCCGTTGAAACAAGGCACGTCATCTTTCACAGGTTCTTTCATTATTTTGATTATTATGGATCGTTTTAATTCTACCAGCCTCTCGTTTGATATAGGGCTCGTATCCCAAATGCCGACGAAAAGAGATGTAGCAGATGTATTAGTTTCGTATACTTTGAATTGCTCCTTGCACTCTCTTATTATATCCTGTTTTAAGTTCCGAGTAACAGCTGCATTAACATTTTGCTGCAAATTATGAAAATCATTGTTATTAAGCTTCACTATCCTGCCAAAGTTATTTTTATTACGGTAGTGAGGTTTAAAATTTTGTCCTTGGCGACCAAACTTCGTATTTTGTGAAGTAAGATTTTCAAGTTTCTGTTCCAAGGCTGTAATTCGGTTTTTCAATATTTTAAGATCTGATACACTGTGAGCTGGAGTTGGGAATCTATTCCTTTCGTTATTGGAGCTACTCCCGATGTTGGTAATTGGCGGTAAATCACATTTTTCAGTTTTTATCTCCGTAACAAATGGTTCAGGTTTTACACTCGACATTTTATATATCACTTATCTCTTGGACATAGCTAGATCTACATTAATGATGTTACTAATTACAATGACAATTTGAAAAAGTTATAAAAACTCTTGTGATTATCTAAACTTTCACTGGCTTTCAAGTTTCAACAACATCAAGAACACATGATAGCCTTCGATTGTCAATGTCAATTTTTTTTTTTTTTTTTTTTTTGTTAAATTTTCCCTGTTACGGGACGGCAAAGGGATCTAGCCCATACAGCCAAGTCTTTAGTTTCATCTTCTTTCTTGATTTTTGCATTAAAATGTGGGTGCCACACTTTTTAATGCATCTAGGGAGTGCTTGGCGAGAAATGCATGGTACAGACCTCATGATGGTGACTGATGAGAATTGTATAGTGGGATTTCCAACCACTATACAATTCTCAACGCCACATACACAAAACCTTTATTTCAATGATTCCTCATAACTGTTCGTCAACACGGATGCTTATGCAACAAAACGACACCACTTTCACTGCACAAAGTCCACTCCGAAGCAATTTTGAATTATCGAAATAAAGATCGACATCCAGACGCCATGATTACCCGCCAAACACACTTTTTTTTTTTTTGTTAATTTTTCCCTGTTACGGGACGGCAAAGGGATCCAGCCCATACAGCCAAGTCTTTAGTTTCATCTTTTTTCTTGATTTTTGCATTAAAATGTGGGTGCCACACTTTTTAATGCATCTAGGGAGTGCTTGGCGAGAAATGCATGGTACAGACCTCATGATGGTGACTGATGAGAATTGTATAATGGGATTTCCAAACACTATACAATTCTCCACTCCACATACACAAAACCTTTATTTCAATGATTCCTCATAACTGTTCGTCAACACGGATGCTTATGCAACAAAACGACACCACTTTCACTGCACAAAATCCACTCCGAAGCAATTTTGAATTATCGAAATAAAGATCGACATCCAGACGCCATGATTACCCGCCAAACACTCCCCTTCTTTTTTTTTTTTGTTTAATTTTCCCTGTTACTGGACGGCAAAGGGATCTAGCCCATACAGCCAAGTCTTCAAATTCTTCTTTTTTCTTTATTTTTGCATTAAAATGTGGGTGCCTCACTTTTTAATGCATCTAGGGAGTGCTAGCCGAGAAATGCATGGTACAGACCTCATGATCATGACTGATGAGAACTGTATAGTGGGATTTCCAACCACTATACAATTCTCAACGCCACATACACAAAACCTTTATTTCAATGATTCCTCATAACTGTTCGTCAACACGGATGCTTATGCAACAAAACGACACCACTTTCACTGCACAAAATCCACTCCGAAGCAATTTTCAATTATCGAAATAAAGATCGACATCCAGACGCCATGATTACCCGCCAAACCAAACACTCCTCAATTTTTTTTTTGTTTTTGGTTAATTTTTCCCTGTTACGGGACGGCAAGGGGATCTAGCCCATACAGCCAAGTCTTTAGTTTCATATTCTTTCTTGATTTCTGCATTAAAATGTGGGTGCCACACTTTTTAATGCATCTAGGGAGTACTTGGCGAGAAATGCATGGTACAGACCTCATGATGGTGACTGATGAGAATTGTATAATGGGATTTCCAACCACTATACAATTCTCCACTCCACATACACAAAACCTTTATTTCAATGATTCCTCATAACTGGGGACCTGAAAAAAAAAAAGCGCGGGAAGTTTGACGCGGCGGTCACATTTTTTCACTTTCTTAATTTTTAATTTAATTTTAACTGGATCAGTGAAGTATTATTTATATAAATATTATTGTAGTTAGTTTATCTCTATTTGTGTACATATTGCAGTACTTTGGTAAGTTGTAAAATATTCTATATGTAGTTAATGAATAAACCTCCTGATCTCAGCTTGGGGGACTTGGGCACGGACCTGAGTCCCCCTGTAGCTTATAATGTTGAAATTTCGACAAACAATGTTAGTGAAATGGATACGGATGCTTCCGTAAGTAGTAAACATTCAGGATCTAGGAAGAGGCGTCGGCTGAATAAAATTTGCAAACATTGTAACAAAAACCGAAAAAGGAACTCAAATTCAAACTCTGGTTGTGATAGTGATTCAGATTTACACTGTCAATGTAACTCTATTTATGTATCAAAAAATGCTCCATCCGACTCATTTAAAAAACCATCTCCTCCACCTGCGTCTTCTTCAAATACTGAGGTTTCGCATTCATCTTCTCAAATGACTAGAATTGGTCGTTGTGAATATGTTTCTTCCGATTTGTCGCCTTATGTTGTCCACGTCCAGAGGGTAGATAAATCACCTAATGATGGCTCCACACTTCACCCCATGACTTTTGGTAATTTCTTAAAAAAGAATAATTTCAAGAATATTATTTCAGGTAGTGTGAAAAGAATAGGTCGCAATAGGTGTTCCGTATCATTCTCTACTCCAGAGGATGCTAATAATTTTGTAAATAGTACTAAACTTATAGATTTTAAGCTCCATGCCTTCATCCCTTCTTTTAATGTTACTCGCTTAGGTTTAGTTAAGGGTATACCCGCCGAATGGTCGCCTGAAGAGATTAAAGAAAATGTTTCTCTACCCATTGGCTGTGGGAAAATAATTAAGTTAAGACGTCTGAATTATAAAGCAACTATTGATGGATCAGTTACATGGAAACCGTCTCAGTCAGTAGTTTTTACATTTGATGGTCAAGTTTTGCCAAAGAGGATTTATATTTGTTACAACAGCCTTCCAGTAGAATTATATACATATCCTACAATTCAGTGCTATAACTGTTGTAGATATGGACATACTAAAACTTTATGTCGTTCGAAACCTAGATGTTTTAAATGTGCCCAGGAGCACAAGGGTGAAGAATGTAATACTGATGAAAGCTGTGCATTATGTATAATGTGTTCAGGATATCATTATGCTACTAGCAAGGTGTGCCCTGAATTTAATAGACAAAAAGATATAAAGTTATCAATGTCTCAAAGTAGCATCTCATATATGGAAGCATGTAAACTTCACCCTCCAATTTCAAAGCCATATGCTGATGTTGTAGGAACTAATGTTAACTTTGGTCATGCTATACAAACTAACAATGAGAAGTACTCTTCAAATAGTAATAAGACCTCTTACAAAAAAACTGTATACTTAAAACCTACTTTGCCACCTTTACCCTCAAAGGGATATGATCAGTATGCTCATAATTCTATTATTAGGGACTGGCAAATGCCGTCTTTAAATAATGGGTGTGCATTAAATTTGAATTCTAGTCCCAATACAGAAAGAACTGATTTAGAGGATACAAAGGTTATTAATACTATAGTTACTTTATTAAATACTTTTATTTCTAGTAATGCTTTGAAACCGTCCAACGTTGCAATTATAAATGATATGATTAAAAGTTTATTAATTAATAATGGATCTAAAGTTCCTTCAGTGGAATTGCAGGAGTGTAATGTCTAAAAAGAGTGATTTGATTTATATAATAAATAAATACAAACCATCAATAATCTCCTTGTCTGAAACATGGTTGAAGCCAGGATTTCTTTTTCGAATTCCAGGTTTCACTTGTGTCAGAGAAGATAGACCTGACGGATATGGAGGAGTTGCCATTTTAGTTAAAAATTGTATACCATTTTCAAGTTTAGTTTTACCTTCACATAATACTGAGGCTTTTAATTCTGTTGGTATTCAGTTAGACAGTAAAATTTCCATTATTTCAGTTTATGTCCCACATGCATCGCCTGAAATATTAAATAATTATATTGACCCACTTTTTTCTGCTTTGAATGGTTCCTTTTTAGTTCTTGGAGATTTTAATTCACACCACCGTGCTTGGGGAAGTGGGATTACAAATAGCAATGGTGAACAACTTTCAGAAATTATTGATTCATTTAACCTATGTGTATTAAATACAGGGCTACCCACTCGCCGTACAATTCCTGGTGAAAATCTCAGTGTTGTAGACTTGTCTATTTGCACCCCGTCTCTAGCTTCATCACTGTCCTGGTTTCCACTTCCAATATCATATGGTAGTGATCATTACCCTTTAATTATTTCATCTCCGATTAAACAACCTCCTGAACATATTTTCAATCCACGCTTAAAGCACAAATTATCCAATGCAGATTGGGATAAATTCAGAACCATAGTAAATTCTAAAGTTCCAGATTTACCTATTATTGTTCAGAATGGGGTAATGGACTGTTCTGATGCCTTAGCTAAATGTTTGATAGATGCTGCAAATGAAACTTTTCCTTTAAAGAATCATAGCAGTGGCAAAATCCCTTCTCCTCCTTGGTGGGACTCAGATTGTACAGTAGCTGTCAGGAAACGTAAAATGGCTGAAAGAGAATACAACCAATGTATGTCGCCAGAAAATTATGAAAATTTATGTTCCACAATGAAGAGTACAAGGAAGTTGTTAAAACAAAAAAAGCGTGATGGATGGAAATCCTTTTGTGCTGCTCTTTCACCTTCCACATGCCCTTCTGCAGTCTGGAAGAGTATTAAACGATTCCGATGCGCATTTAATTCTTTAAACTTCCAAACCCTTTCCCCATCTATAGCCAATGAATTTTTAGATAAGCTTGCTCCTGCAACAGTTTTAGAACAATATAACCAATATTCAACAATTCAGGAAACTTCAGGTTGTGTTCTCAAAGCTCCATTTTCATTAATTGAACTAAAGGGTGTCTTGGAGAATGTTAAAGATAGTTCACCTGGCGATGATGGTATTCCATATTCATTTTTTGCTAATGCAGATGACCATATCTTAACATATTATTTAAATTTAGTCAATATGGTTATCTCATCAGGAGAAGTTCCTGTATCTTGGAGATCTCAAATAGTGGTACCTATTTTAAAACCTAATAAACCTTCCAGTGACCCTTATTCCTTTAGGCCTATAGCTTTAAGTTCAGTTTTAGCAAAATTGGCTGAGCACTTAGTCAAAAACCGATTAGAATGGTACATAGAAAATAAATCTCTTTTGGCGACCAGTCAGTTTGGATTTAGAAAAGGAAGAAGTACCATGGACAGTATTAGCATTTTGGTCACTGATATTCGTCTGGCTTTTTCATCCAATGAGTCAGTGTTGGCTGCATTTTTAGATATACAGGCCGCTTATGACAATGTTATAATTTCAGTGCTGCTAAATAAGTTAAAGCTATTGGGTATACCTATTATGTTGATAAAGTTCATCAGTGCCATGCTATTTGAAAGGCATATTCATTTGGATCTTTCTGATGGTAGTCGATTAAGTAGAATAGTAACAAAGGGGTTGCCACAAGGTTCCGTTCTGAGTCCTATTCTTTATAATATATATACTTATGATTTAGATAATTCATTAAATAACATTAAGGTTCTTCAATATGCAGATGATTTACTATTATATACTAATAACGGTTCAATTGAAAATGCTTGTTCTACTATGAATGACTCTTTAACATTTTTGAAAAATTGGTTAGACTGTAATGGTCTTGAATTATCACCGTCAAAAAGTACGATTGTATTATTTTCAAGAAAACGAGTTCATCCCAATATTGAAATTAAATATGACAATACTACGCTAGCTGTCAAAAATGAAGTAAAATTTTTGGGAGTCATTCTGGACTCGAAACTTTCTGGCAACCAACATTGCGATTATCTTGTGACAAAATGTGAACGCGTCCTTAATATGATGAGGTGTTTGTCGGGTGTTTGGTGGGGTGCTCACCCATCTACTCTACGTTTAATATATAATGCTCTCATTAGAAGTATATTAGATTATGGCACATTTATTCTTCAAGGAAGTAGTGTTACTGCTTTTAAGAAACTAGATAGCATCCAGTACAAGGCTTTGAGATTGATATTAGGTGCTATGCGCTCTTCGCCTATTAACGCAATGCAAGTAGAGTGTTCAGAACCGCCTCTTCACTTAAGAAGACAATTTTTAAGTGACAAATTTTTGTTCAAAGCATTTCAGTATATTAATCATCCTCTTTTACCCAAGCTAAAAAGTTTAGATGAACATATTAGATTCAATAGTTACTGGTCCCACAAGCCTCCTATTTGTTTGATTGTAAGTTATGGAAAAGTAAGGAATTTTTCCAATAACCTTTTTCGTTCAAATAAATTACCTTTATTTTCTACCCCATATGAAGCTTTATTATCATGTCCTAAAATTTGTTATGATGTGGGTTTAAATAAAGGCGCCTTCGAAGCAAATCATATATTTAATTATATTAGGGAAGAATATTGGTCTAACTGTGATTATATTTTCACAGATGCTTCTAAAGTATCCAAGTTAGGAAATGTAGGTGTAGGAGTGTTTCACACACAGTATAAAATAGTACAAAAAATCAAATTGCCTCCAGAATCAACAGTTTTTACAGGCGAATGCTTTGCAATATTTAAGGCATTAGAATACGTTAAATTGGCTAAACTGAAAAGGACCGTAATTTTTTCCGATTCTAAAAGCTCCCTCCAGGCTATTGAAAAATATCCGTTTAAATTGAAGTATTATTACCCAATTTTATTTGATATTAGGTTAAAGCTCCATGAATGCCACATGTTAGGATTATCAGTGTCTTTAGCTTGGGTACCAAGCCATTCTGGTATAAGTGGCAATGAATATGCTGATCAGTTAGCGAAGGATGCGGTGGAGTGTGGAGATATTTATCCCTATCTAAACTATTGTCACGACTTGTTAACTTTACCAAGAACCTTCCTTCAAGATTCGTGGTCAAGTTTATGGGTCAGTGGACAGAAAGGCAGAAAATATTTCACAATACAACCTAGTATTTCGCATAAACCTTGGTTCCGTAATCAAGATTACAGTAAATCTTCCGTCAGTTCTGTTATTCGTATGCGTCTAGGTCATGTCTGTACTCCTGCCCATTTGGCAAGACTACATATTGTGACCAGTGATTTATGTGAATGTGGAGAAGACGTGGGTGATTTGGACCACATGTTTTTCTCCTGCCCATTACTTGACCGTTCCTCATTCCTAGATTCCTTAATCAAATTACGTGTTCCATTTCCTACTCGTTTATCCTGCTTATTGATGTATCCTGTTGTTTATTTAAATATCTTATCGGCATATATTCATCATAACAATATTAAGATTTAGTATATTTTTATATCCTACTTCCCTGATCCTATATTTCTAATTCCGCTATACCCATTCCTTTTCTATTATTTTCGACTTCCCTACCTTTTAATCTTCACATTGATACTGGCAAATAGTTAACATTCTGTTGCCATGAAAAAAAAAAAAAAAAAAAAAAAAACTGGGGACCTAAAAAGGCCGCATCGAGCAATTCTCATTAGTAGCGATGCGCCAAACATATCACTAAAGTGAAAAGATAGATATATATCTTTTCAACTCAGTGATATATATCACTCTTGTATATCAGTATCTCATTAAAGATACATTGCCTGCCTTGCACTAAAGATAGATATAGTTGATAACAACTATATCTATCTTTAGCGTTATTATGTCGCTTTAAACCAAAGTGTCTGAAAAGTGATATTAATCATCAAACTATATCTTGCAGTCGTGTCCATAGATTTGAGAGACTGTGTGTCGGTGTGTCGCTTAGACAAAGTTGTGTTCGTCTCTCTCTCTCTCTCTCTGTGATCGGAATCGTTCATTCATTCGGTATCCGTCGTCCGTATCCGTAGACACACTTCTCTGTCTACGTCCGTATCTATCAAACTGAACTACGACACATTGATATAAATGATATAAAGAACGTCACCTGAGCTAAAGATACATTAGCTCTTTCGTGAAGATATATATCTTTTAAATCACTCATTCGCAAGCCATTCATTCGGTATCCGTCGTCCGTATCTATCAAACTGAACTATGACACATTGATATCTTAGATTATATACCTGTAGATGGAGCCATCGCGTGGCCACTCGTGAAACAGCTATATATTTTTTTTTAAATGCCAGTGTTACTATTACGCAAGATTTTCCCAAATTATGGGTAAAACGGTATACACATTGTTGCATTGGTTGAATATTTGCACTTCTTGTAAAATAATCTTCACCCTTTTTGTGGGAGGTGTCACTGGTTTTTGGACTTTCACCAGAGTCCTTGTGGACTCTGTCAATATATTTTCTTGGGTTGAACTCGAAAACTGCAAATTTTAAAAACCATTTAGACAAGGTGACCTACTTAACACGTACCTACTTACATAAGTTGTACTTTTTTTTTAATATGAATGATTCCTTATCAAAATGTATTGAAGAAATCCTGGAATATTTTGGTTGGTTCCCAATTTTATCATCCAGTACCATCCGCCCAATTCGTATTGACATTACTAATACTATTATTAGGAAATCTAAAATGTTTAAATAATAATCACCAAGGGTGCGTTCCAAAACCAGTGACGCCAGGGTAAAATTTACTTCGTGAATAAGAAAGTGTCAGAGCATGACGCTCGAAAGAGAAAAAACATTGTTTTAGAACGCTAACGAGGAAATCTCGAGTAAAAATATGAAAACATGACATGTCGCCATTTTAATTTGTTTATTATCATATATTGGACAACTCTGCGCACGTATTTAATAAATTAACTTTTTACTTTATGTAAATAAAATACTATTTTACAGTAACCATCGTTTTTGTGTAATTACAAAAATAATAATAAAAAAATTTGATCATGAATATGAAAACGTAGATAATGCTCAACAGATTGACAGCTGTCAGGTAAATTTTACCGGTCTCCAAACACCGATAAAAATCGCCCCAGCGAGGTAAATTTTACTCTACCCAAAGTCGTTCCAAAATACTCGAGCAACTGTCAGAGTAAATGTTCGTTTACCTTCGGTTTCACTCGGGTTTGTTTTGGAACGGCTTAGAGTAAAATTCACTCTACCCCGAGTAAATTGAAATCGTTTTGGAACGCACCCCAAATTGCAAAATGGGGTAAATGAAATTCGCTATATGACAGCCCAAAATTCTTATCATCATCAAGCTATTTTTAAAATAATATGTAAAAACGCCCATTATTTAAGAATTCAATGAGCTAAATACGTTGGATCACACCTGGAAAAACTAAAAACTCATTGTTTTAAAGGGTTTTCTATCCAAATGAAAGAAAATTTTACATACTCACGCGTGAAATGTTATTCCGACAATATTTCGCTCACTTCGACTTTTACACCCCAAAATAGCACAGCCCACCATCACACTTATATTTTTTTTTTAATTTGATCACCAAAAATACATGTAAGTACACAAAAAAATGATAAAACTACTAACGTGAGAGATTGACTGACACAAACATTTCATTGTTTGTCACAATGTTGATTGTGACAAACAAAAAAACAGGCCACGGTGACAGGGACAAAAAATTAATCTTCTCTCTTTATTCTTTGCATAGGTTTTATATCTAGCTATCTCACTTTAACAGTTTGATGACGTCATATGGCTCCATCTACAGGTATATAATCTAAGATTGATATAAATGATATAAAGATATAATTGAACGTCACCTGAGCTAAAGATACATTAGCTCTTTCGTGAAGATATATATCTTTTATATCACTCATTCGCGAGCTACACAACTCTACTCATTAGATTCATAATATGATTCAGATTAAGAATCACAAAATGGCCACTTCACTCACAATTCATATTATGATTCGGATTCAATTCATTCATTTGACAGTTTTGTATGGGGATTCTTAAAATGGTCCACACAATAGGAATTGCTTGTGTGTCAATTAGCAGAATCATAAAAAGTTAGTCACGAGTAACATCTCGCAATTCATTTTTTCGTGTTTTACTTAAAATAAATTCGTAATGGCAGATTTAGGCCTCTATGAGAACTTTTTAGAACATGCCCGTATTACGGAAAGTATTATTCACCGTCGACGAAATGTGTCTCTTCGAAAAATGGAACTAGCTTTTGAGATACCGGACGCAGAGTTTGTAGGGCTATTTCGACTCAATAAAGGCTTGTGTCGCGCCCTCATACATGAGTTAGAACCTTATTTACCAACCCGACGTGGTGGAATAACTACTGTAGCAAAAGTAAGTACCTTATTCTATAAATATTTTAAATAATGTAAATTACAGTAGGTAAGTCTGTGCTTTTCCCATAAGATTCTTATAAGTCATTCATTAAATTACTTATGTAGTACCTACTGTGTTACAAATATAATTTACTTTTGTTTTAGGTATTAAGTGCACTAAGTTTTTATGCCTCGGGTTCCTATCAGAGATTTATAGGAAGCAGTGCCCACCATAAAATGCACCAAGTAAGTGTCTCTAACTGCATGAGGGCTGTGACACAAGCCCTTAACAATGACCATTTTAGAAGAAAATATATACATTTCCCGCAGACACGCGAAGAACGTAATATTATAAAAAACGGGTAAGTACTTACTAAATAAAATATAACAAATAAGTCCCTAGGATTTTATAGTGAAATATTTATTTTACATTAAGGTACTTCAATTGGTTAGTTTATTTATGTTTTCGTAATAGATACTTTTAATATTTTCAGGTTTTATCAAAAATTTGGTATTCCAGGCGTTATGGGATGCATAGATGGCACTCACATTGCAATTGTGAGGCCCGCAGAATTTGAAGAGCGATTTTTCAATAGGAAAAGATATCACTCTTTAAATGCTCAAGTAGTAAGTAACCTATTGCTAATTATACCCGTTATTTTTTTATCATCCCTCATAATTTGATTTAATTATGTAAGTGGGTTTATACCCGTATAATTAAACAATATTAAATAAATAAAAAATAAATAAATAATTCCCTGTTCCCTAAAAAGGTACTGTTCGTAGGTACGCAACGAAAATGTATGAAATAGCTGGATTTTTTTCGTGATTTGGATATTGGTGCCATAGCAAATTGATTTTATGTTATGTCGGCGTGATAAAAAATAACGGGTAGATAGGTACCAACTTAACTATACTAACAAAACCCAAAGGTTGTCTGGTGGAAAATCTAGAAGGGACTAAGCCATAGATTAGGTAATCTATGGACTAAGCCAACCTTTACACAATAAACCTAACTGGAATGAAATAACTATGCTTGATTGACTATTTTTATAATTATGATATTCATAAATGTAGGTGTCTATCAACTATCACTACCTACTTTATGTAATTCGACAAGTTATAAGTTTATTCAGGGAACCTCTAAATGAGTAAGGTAATGAATAAATTATAAAAACCACCATAAAGTAAGTATAATTTTTATTTTTAGGTTTGCGATTCAGATCTAAATATATTGAGCATAGATGCTAGCCACGGGGGTGCAAACCATGATTCCTTTATTTGGAACCATCACCCCCTCAAACAGCACCTCGAACATCTTCATCAGGCAGAAAATGAAACATCTTGGTTCTTAGGTTAGTACTAACACAAGTCTTAATATTCAGTAGGCACCTATCTATCTCTGTGTTATTCTTGTCCAAATGAAATTCCTTTCCAGGTGATTCAGGCTATCCCTTGCGTCCGACCCTGATGACACCCATTGTCAACACCGAGCCCGACTCTCCGCAGCGATATTACACCGATCTACATTGTCGCACACGAAACACTGTGGAGCGATGTATCGGAGTGCTCAAGTCTCGCTGGCGATGTTTACTGGTGGATCGCAAGTTACATTATCATCCCACAACAGCTGGATTGATCACAAATGCTTGTGTAGTAATACACAACATTTGTAATGCTGCTAGGTTGCCTGTGACGCCGTTAACACCCCAGGAGGAGCAGCATGAAATGACCATGCAGGTGAGTGATGTACTTAATTGTTATTTAATCTACACCATAATTAAATTAGCATTTGACTCACTGGGATCAAAAATTCCATTAAAAAATACTAAGTTTCCATTTGCATACTTATTCTTTAATGCTGTTTCAGATAAGAAACACAGCTACTGAAACCACAACAAGAAGAGACGACCATTTAGCTGCTGGAGAGTCGGTCAGAAGTGCCCTTATACAGAGGCTTTGGTCGGCGCGATCATGATGATGAGTGATCACCATTTAGATTATTTAATTAAAAAACTTGAATTAGTTTGTTTAGTTATTTATTACATTTAAAAAATATTTATAGCTAACTAAAGGGGTTGAGCAGAGCTTTGGTTACACATAAAACCACATCTGGTAGTATGGGCCATACAGTACCTCCAAAATAGTGTCAGGTTGCAAGCCTGTCGCCTACACAAAAGGGGCACCAAACCCAAAAATATTCCTTCAGAAAAAAAAACAAACAAAAGTCATTGGCCAGACAGATAAATTTATCGAAATCCTATAATATAAATATCTAAATAATAAAGTAATAAATAACACAAAAGAGAAACAATAAAATGATTGCAATTTATACCAAATTAAATAGAAAATGAGAAACAATAAAAAATATTGTTATGATAAGAAAAATCAGGGATGAAAGGCATGAATAAATTCTTCAGTCCTGTGTAGCTCAGTTGGAAGAACAGTCGCCTGTACAACGAAAGGTCGCAGGTTCAAGTCCCGTCTCAGCACTTATAATGATAGGATATCTTTCTTGTTTCTCATCTTCTATTTAATTTGGTATAAATTACAAACACTTCAAAACAAGCCAAATAGAAATTAGAAACAAAATCAATGTGAGAAATTCTAAATTAAACACACTTACTATAAAGATATATGCATATAAATTTATGTTAGACATTAGTCAGGAAAACTTTTATTTAATTAGAATTAAAGATATTAAGAATTCTTGATGGCACCTAGAAATAATTCTAAAAAATATTTATTATTGTGAATTATTCCTAGGAGCCATTACGAATTCTAAATATCTTTCGGCAACGTCGGCAAGCCGTCCTAAATTTCGGCCTACATCAACTATGGGCCTAATATTATTGGCCAGTAGCTCATGAGCCCGAGCACGGGCGGCATCTGCAGCGGCCCGCTGTGTCTCAACCTGGGAGAGTATTCTCCGGGCTTCATCCAATGGAGCCAGCGGGCGAGCTGAAAAAAAAAACAAGTAGGTATTTTACATTAGGTATAATTACATTGCACACAATAACAATTGGATGAGAGACACTTTTGCAAATAACTTTAAGTACATATTATAATAATCTAATTAATCATTCTTATAATAACATATGTGATTACTGTTATAGTTAGCATATTGAATTAGTGTGTTAAGTTTTTATTATCATTATGATTATTGTATTTATTATTATTTATCCATTATTTAAATATCCATAATGGTGGACTCTGCTTAGTTTACAAATAATATCTGAGAGAGGTGCAGTCTCATTATTTATTGAAATCTAAAATGCCCTTAATTATGGTATAATGTACAACGGGATGGTGAACCAAAGTATCTAAAATAAATAAGTTATAACTCCAATAATGCTTTTTTGTCTTATTTCAAAGAATCAACAAGAAAAAAAACTAAATATTTAATTTTTAATTATAATAAAATATTTTTAACACCTTTTGGATATAATACTTAATGTAAATGTTTTGTCATTTTTCTGAGTATAAATAATTTAAATAAATAATATGATAAAATACAAGTAATTTTTCCTTAATACTTGGTTCAACATCACTGAAGTACACTGTCCAATGTGCCATAAGCTTTATAGACATAAAATGACTTTATTAACTTACTGCGTTGCCGTCTGTGCCGGCTTTGCCTAGGCAAAAGGGGTTCACTCATATTATGTTGTGTATTTTGATGCTCTTCAGTGGGTTCCCCTGCAACTACTTCTTCCTGGTTTCTGAAAAAACAAAATATTAAATTTATATAAGTACATGTATACATGATAGGAAATTTAGTATTTAGTTGGAGAAATCATCATAAATAAAATGTTTAGTTTATTACTCACTGTATAATATCTTCTACTTCAACTAACATTATCTGAGACTCAGCTGTGGTTGTAGAGGTGGAAGGCAACACCATCGGAGTCTCAGTTGTAATTGCAGGGGATGAAGGATGCTGTAAATGAAAATACATTCAATAAATTTTGAATATTTATTCAAATCACTGGAATAAAATAAAGATATGAATGTTGAAAATGATTACCTCATCAGGAAAGGGTTGTACCATCACCCGAGGAGCAGTCTGGCCAAATCCTGGTCCCAATACAGCCAGGAATCGGCGGTCCCATTCGGACAACCTACTGCCTCCAGGGGGTCCTCCCCCTGTGGAGGTAGCATCTGCATTTATATCAGCAACTACCTTTTTAAGTTTACTTTTGTAGTTGCTGACATACTGTAAACAAAAGTAGTAAAGTTAATATTGATAGGTATAGAATTAAAATATTATTACTTTTCATTGCTTTAGTAGGTACTTACAATGGACCACTCCTTAGGTGTTTTGGTCGTGCCAGAGCCCTCCGAGTTCAGCAAGGTGGCTACTTCTTGCCACAATCGGAGCGACTCTGCCCTTCCCTGCGCTGAATTATTGTAACCCCGTGCTCTAGCTAGGTTGGGGTTTAGTTCTAGATACTCTATGAGTATACCCCACTGAGCCTCAGACACTCTGCTAGGTGCACGTCTCTCCATTTCTGCAATATATTATTTAAATTGAATAACTGTTGCACAAATACGATGGTCATGTAGCTTTTGTTTATGAAACTACTAGTACTTACTTTGAGCGAAGTAAACACTTTACACTAATACACCAACACACAACACAATCCACAAACGAATGATCGTATAGCCCTTCCAAAAAACGTAAGTGGATTTTAGATTCCATGTGGATTCCATAAAAAAACATTAGGAATGTGTTAAACTGTAAAAAAACCCTCAAAACCAAGATTTATCAGAAACTCAAGTGCTCACTTCCAGCAAAAGTTTCAAATTTCAACTTCGCGTAAATTTTAACTTGTGACGCGTAACTGTTGCCAGCTATAAATTAAATATTAAATAATTATTCATTTACTTTTTTGGTCTATAAACTTAAAGATTTTAAAGACTATTGGATAATTTCAATGATACTTATCATGTATTTAATGATTTCTGTGCGATTTACCTTTTATTCTAATTAAAAAATGTAAAAATTGGAAACCGGTAAATTTCGATCAAGTACGGTTTTTATTATTCGCGTGTGGCAACATAACCACAAAATATGAATCTGCTAATGAATTGAATTGATGCAATTCTGCTTAATTATGGCACCATTTTACGAAAATTAGAGGAATTGCTTAGGATCTGCGAAGAATTCTGGAAATGAATTGCTTTTAGCAATATTGCGTAACTCGGCCTTTTTAGGCCCCTCGTCAACACGGATGCTTATGCAACAAAACGACACCACTTTCACTGCACAAAATCCACTCCGAAGCAATTTTCAATTATCGAAATAAAGATCGACATCCAGACGCCATGATTACCCGCCAAACACTCCTCAATTTTTTTTTTGTTTTTGGTTAATTTTTCCCTGTTACGGGACGGCAAGGGGATCTAGCCCATACAGCCAAGTCTTTAGTTTCATATTCTTTCTTGATTTCTGCATTAAAATGTGGGTGCCACACTTTTTAATGCATCTAGGGAGTGCTTGGCGAGAAATGCATGGTACAGACCTCATGATGGTGACTGATGAGAATTGTATAGTGGGATTTCCAACCACTATACAATTCGCAACGCCACATACACAAAACCTTTATTTCAATGATTCCTCATAACTGTTCGTCAACACGGATGCTTATGCAACAAAACGACACCACTTTCACTGCACAAAATCCACTCCGAAGCAATTTTGAATTATCGAAATAAAGATCGACATCCAGACGCCATGATTACCCGCCAAACACTCTGTTTCTTTTTTTTTGGGTAAATTTTCCGTTACGGGCCGGCAAAGGGATCTAGCCCATACAGCCAAGTCTTTAGTTTCATCTTCTTTCTTGATTATTACATTAAAATGTGGGTGCCACACTTTTTAATGCATCTAGGGAGTGCTTGGCGAGAAATGCATGGTACAGACCTCATGATAGTGACTGATGAGAATTGTATAAGTAGTGGGATTTCCAACCACTATGCAATTCTCAACGCCACATACACAAAACCTTTATTTCAATGATTCCTCATAACTGTTCGTCAACACGGATGCTTATGCAACAAAACGACACCACTTTCACTGCACAAAATCCACTCCGAAGCAATTTTGAATTATCGAAATAAAAATCGACATCCAGACGCCATGATTACCCGCCAAACACTCTTTTCTTTTTTTTTTGTTTAAATTTTCTTGCTTTTTGCATTAAAATGTGGATGCCACACTTTTTAATGCATCTAGGGAGTGCTTGGCGATAAATGAATGGTACAGACCTCATGATCATGACTGATGAGAATTGTATAGTGGGATTTCCAACCACTATACAGTTCTCAACGCTACATACACAAAACCTTTATTTCAATGATTCCTCATAATTACTCGTCAACACGGATGCTTATGAAACAAAACGACACCGCTTTCACTGCACAAAACCCACTCCGAAGCAATTTTGAATTATCGAAATAATTTCCCGCCAAATACTCCTGTTTTTTTAAATTGTTTTAAAATTTTACTTATTAAAGGTAGGCAAAAGGATCGAGCCCATACAGACATTTCTTCAGTTTTCTATCTTTTTTTTTGTCTTTTTGCATTAAAATGTGAGTGTCGGGCATTTTAATGTATCTTGACGAGAAATACATGGCTACAGACAGACCTCAACTGAAGAGAATGAGTTTCACTAAAAAATTCTCGACATCTTATCACAAAACCTGTATTTCAGTGATTCCTCCAAATTACATTGTCCAAATGGATGATTGTGTATCAAAATAACACCACTTTCACGGCATAAAATCCACTATGAATCAATTTTGAAATAAAGAAACAAATATCTACATCCAGATACCATGGTTTTCCGCTAAGAGCAAATATACCAATATTTGCTCTTAGGTTTTCCGCCAAACACCCCTTTTTTATTTCTTATCTTAGGGAAGGCAAAGAGATGTAGCCCACACCTCTTCAGTAATTTTCTGTGTCTTTTCGATTGCTCTGTCACGACAGACAAGAAAAACACATCATTTAATGTCCGTGGGAAGTCAACAGAGTAAAATAGCATCACCACATATCCTCAAAGGAGTATCGTAGATGGCGAATAATGGATCAGCAGCAGCAAAGATCACCTTATACTACGTCCACCAATCCGCATTCAGCAAGCATGGTAGACTACTGCCTAAACCTCCTTCAATAACAAGGCGAAGTGCCAGCAGTGGGTCGAATAAAGACTGTTGTAATGTGATGAAGTTTTCTTAAAAAAATGTGAAATTCTAACGCTCTAAAGAAAAAATATATAATACAAGTGACTGTTCGGAAGTTACAATGGTATAAACGTGGCCACGCCGCCCGTTAAAACTCGGAGAACCGCACGGCCACTCATTACTCCTAAAATATACCGCCTAGAAGTCTAATTATTTTTGTAAAGACATGTTTTATTTTGGAAAAAAAAGTGGAAGCTGAAGAAACTATACAGGTTTAATATTTTACAAAATGCTTAACTTCAAAGTCGTGGAGAACGAGGTCTAGTTTAGGAGTAATGTTTATTCCTTTGTAACTTTCGAAACAGTACGTGCAAATTTTTATGCTCTTGAGCGTTTGAATTTCACTTTTTTTTTTTCGAAAACTTAATAAAGTTGTTTTTCCAATAAAATTCTCCGTTGCGACCGAGCAATCGAAACGAAAACAAAGAAAATTATCTTTTGAAGAGGTTGCTGTATGAGCTAAACCTCTTTGCTGTCCTGTAATAAGGTTATACAAAAGGGGGTGTTTGGCGGGAAACCATGGCGTCAGCGCATAAACAAAGAATTTCGCCCAATGACATAGGAATTCAATTTCATTCCCTATGTCATTGATTTCGCCAGGATCTTTGTTTCAATCAGGATTCTTTGTCTAAGGTTTCAATATTTAAAAAGATAAAGAGCATGGGGGACCTGTAGGCCTATTCGCTAACTTTTTTTGACAGTTGAAAGTGATCATCACTGAATTACATATCCATTACACGTCACGCTATTCCCGCACTTGTCGGGTAAAAACAGCAATGGCTATGTATAATTCTCTCAGTGATCATCACTTTCATTTCAACTGTCTGACTGACACATACTTAATTTAATGAGTACCTATATATTTGTTATAATCTAAGAGCAAATATATTTGCTCTTAGGTTATAATATAGGTAGTTATTTAAGTTTACAATTTAACTTTAAAAAAAATATATGCGTACCGTAAGAGGGACATATAAACCTATACCTATACATTGAGAGGTAAGATAACAAAATTATAGTAGGATTTAATATAGTAATTTGATGATTTTTTAGGTCAATTAAATTTGCCTCGTATATTTTTGGTACCCAACTACTATGAATGACAGGCACCATGTATAGTACCTATACCTAATTTATAAATAAAAAACTGGTATATTTTCATAAAGTAATTTATTACTGAAGGTGTAAAATACCTTAAATATTGGATTTCATTTAAAATATCATAAAAATATCTTCAATATTAGGTACACAAAGGAATTTTATTTACATTGTTTTACAACATTCTTAACTAAGACTCGTTTTTGACTAAAACTGTTAATTTTAACATAATAAATACAAGTTACTCCTACAAATTGATATGTTTAATAAAATTATTTTGGACCATAATTATCATTTAAAATTGGAATGCAAATTTAAATTTTTAATGATACTATAAAGTATAAGCTTTGAATTTTTACGTGCCCGATTAAAATTTTCGTTAAACATTTTCTTATTAAATGTCATTGATTAAAGTTTTTGAGGTGATTGGACAGTGGCAGTTTTATAAGTAATGTGCAATTGTATTTATTTTTGCCCATTTATTTATGCATTTGAAATAATAAATAATTACTCTATTTTTTTACAAATTTTTCCTTTTTTTCATCAATACCTAGATACTTTTAAAAATGCGAATCTCTATTTTGCAATTTTAAAAATAAATTAATATCATCGATTTTTTAACAACCATTTGAATTCAGAAAATAACGTTCAAAGTATGGTTTTTAACACGCTTAAATTAGTTTCACTTGTATGTTTTTTTGTATGTAACTGACTCTGCTGGGCTCGGTTTGACCCACTTTAAACGGTCAGATTCCATTTAAACTTTATAGACTTATCAAAGACCGATGACATTACAGTAATTAGATAAGAATATCCCATTATCCTGATTAGAGATCGGCAGGACTAGTAAATTATACGTTTAGAATGTTAGTTCAGTTATACGTCACTAGATGGCGTTGTCATTGTTAAGTTGGCGGTGTAATGGTTCGCACTAAAAAGTCCGATTTCATATAAAAGCGTGTTTTTTAGTTTTATTAAACTATTATTATTTGTGTTCTTTTTAAAGTTGTTACAGGAAACTGGTTCTCTTGGCCATTCAAAAGTTATTAAAATGATCACTAGAAATGCTATATACTTACATTTTATGTGTAAATAAGTGTATATTATAGTATTAAATCAATTTATTGTATTGATTTGGCCAAATACTAATTATTCGGTCACGTCTGTCACAATCCTCATTCGGAGTTCTACAAAATATATTGAAAATAACCTCTTACTAAACAAGATGTTATTTTCATTATGTATTGTATATTTTTATATTTCAAGAATTGTTTATATGTACATATTGAAAAGCGCATCGCTACCGTTCGCTACAAATTTTGTTTTAATCAAAAAAAATTATTCTTACCACTGATATATTTGAATTATTAATTAATTTGTGATTAACATAGACACAATTTTGACTAATATGTGCGTTTTCCTGTTTTGATATTACCCAGATTCACAGTTATCGAAAGTAAGCAACGTAAACTTTAATCGTTATGGCAATGATCACTCATACTAGAAGACAGGTTACTTTTTGCCACCGAGCGATTCGAAAAAGTTAACAAATTTGTTGACACCTATATTCTTAGGCAGGTCGTCTTCAGGTGGGTCGTTTGCCCTAATAACGTCTTTAGGGGCACCGTTGGCATGCTGAACCATTTTGATTTCATTCGAAGTCCTCGGCTTTTTATCGCTATTTCCATTTACGATGTTAACTGGTGGCTCTTCATTGAGTGGTTCTTCTTTGCCGTTGGCTTGAATTGGCTCAGGTTCAGCTATATCGACATTTTCATCTTGAACTGCTACTGTTTCTTCAACTTCAAGAACTGGTTCTTGAACTTCAGCTAAAACAACTGGTTCTTCAACAGTGTCTGTTTCAGTCACTTCAACCTCAATCTCAACGCTTTCAACGACTATAACGTCATTTTGGGGTTCCTCAGGGGACCTTTCTTGGACCACTGGTTCAATTGCTTTTCTGACCACTTCTTCGTGGTTTTCTTTTGGCTGCTTCCAAATTATGAAGTGCTTGCTATACACCTCGTCCCAGAATTCCATTTTTTCTTTGTCCGGGTTTGAGCCTATAGACAACTCGTTGCCCAGATTGAGGTAGTACAGGTTGTCGTGGCTTACTGGAATCCATGTGACTGTTAGGAGATGGTTCTCGTCTGGGGTGGGGTTACTGAAATAATAAGAGGAAAAAAATTAAAAAGTTAGTTTTGATACGAAAACCTTCGTCAGTTTTCAAATTCATTCCTTTATCAAATCGTAGTATTTTAGTACCATATGGAACCAAAGAACTACACAGATGACTGCATTAAAAATATACTTAATTGATATGATAACAATGGTCAATACACGTTTGACTTATAATCTATGTATATGTAGTTTCAAAATCAAAAAGTTCTTGTACGGACGACAGCAGACCAAACTACCCAAAACGGTAAAATTTCTGATTAATTTTCAACCTTAAATGCCTGTATTATAAAGCGCAAAATCGATTAAGAACATTTGGCAGTTTGTGATGGTTATCACAAACTGCCAAATGTTCTTAATCGATTTTGCGCTGCGAGCGTGGTAAAAAACAATTTGTATGTACTTATATATCTGTACCTAGTTTTAAGTAGTCAATACGTTTGATATTATATAATTCTTATCAATTTATTATTTGTATGGCAAGTGTCGCCCTCTTTGTCGGTTTGGCGGTGCCCCCACGGGGTGTCATGTGTGCAGTGTACTTCCTTATTTATTTAAATTTTACCACGTGACAGGCAAATAAATAAATAAATAAAAATCCTCCAATAGAAATGCATAAATGCCGCTCAATTTCGGGAGCGGAGATTGCGCTGTTGGTGGATTTTTCAGAGTGTACAAAAATTTTGAAATGTTTTCACACTGCTTAGATTTATAAGTAGGTATATTTTTTTTAAATGTATTATCTCATTGTTACCGCGTGACGGTCGTTGGGAAATCGATAAAAATTGCAAATTACTACTTATTGTCCCCTTGATAAAGGAGGATATAAGGACGAACAAGACCAAACGATACAAAAACTTACCCAGATTTAGCAAAGTTGGTCCATAGCCGCACCATTCGCTCCCTCATCTTTACATCTTGCGGTGTTGGTTCCACGCTCTTCATCACTTCGTTACTGAACAGATAACCCAGCTCATCTGCATGACCAGCATGCTCCAAGCCGAGAGAAGACAATATATTCTTCGTAAAATTCAACTGGCCTACGTAATCGAACTTATAGTAATATGTTGGTTTATTCGAGACTTGCGCCAAATGCTGTATATGCCTGTGCACGTGTACGTTGATCTTCGAATCGGATAACAATTCGAAGTATTCCTTCATGCTCTCCACGCCAGTGTAACTACCTTTGAAGTAAAGTGACTTCAATTTATTCGTTATGTCGACAGATTCTTGCGAATTTCTTTCAACTTGCAACTCTTCTGGGATTAGATCTTGTAAATCATCGGATTCCCTTTCAAAGGTAAGCTCCAGAGTGGTAGAACCAATAATTATTGGAATGTTGGCCACTCGACCTGAGCTCAGAATGTCGTAGAAAGGTTCAGTCAAAATTGCTTCTACACCAGGGAAAACTTTCTCGACCATTACTCCGAAAACTGCGTGGTAGTCTCCGGTCTTTAATTTATTTGCTTCCTCGACTAATTCTCTAGCTGACGTAGCAGCTAGAAAGTCTAGTATCTCATCGACGTCCTCAGCTTCGCTGCCAAGAGCGTGAGCCAACTTTTTAGCGTTTTCAACTGGGTTCTTCTGGTAAGAGCTGTGCATCAGAGCTGTTCCGGACTGGAAGATGGCTTTGTTGATCAAGTCTTTAGAAGCAGGAGAGGCAGTGAGGATGGACGCAGCGATAGCACCAGCGCTTTCGCCGAACAGAGTAATATTGCCGGAGTTTCCTCCGAAATGGTGAATATTATTCTTTACCCACCTCAATGCTAGGAGCATGTCTTTCAGACCAGCGTTACCTGGTACTTCTGGTGTGTTCAAGCAAAGGAAACCTAGAGGTCCTACTCTATAATTGATAGTGACGACTACAACATCTTTTTCAACTAAATAATCCCCGCCGTATAATGACGCACTCCCAGATCCACATTTGAAAGCACCCCCGTGAAGGTATACCATTACAGGGAGGAATTCTCCATCTAAGTTTGGCGTGTAGACGTTGAGGTAGAGACAGTTCTCGTCACCGAGGTAGCTTTTTGTGATTACTAAGTCAACTTGCGGGCAGACGTTGCCTTCAGATGTGGCGTCCCGGACCTCCTCCCATGGCTCAGCCGGTTCTGGAGCCTGTAAATTAGAAAAAGGGAATTATTTTAATACATTCTCCAAAGGAAATCTACAATAAAATAAGTGTCTATTTCTCTATCTGAAGGACAATGCTTTTCACGAGAATCATTAGACTGATTTGTGGAGATTTGAGTGTATATTAAAATTGCCTAACGTTGATAAGGTCACTATGAAACTTTAAACCTCTGAAGGATTGGCTATCTTATCATTAACTATCGGAACACAATAATGCTTTTAACACTATTATTATGGAGCCCGACTTTGAAAAGATGGCGGTAGATAATCGGACGGACTTAAAAATAGTTGACGCAAGCAAGGTACACGGCGGGAGGCTCTTAATGCACCCCAAGCTCGACATACACTGTTGGATAAGAGGAACCTTGAGGGGCCCGAAATATATTCGACGCGCGAGGCGATCAACCACGTCGCCCACGCCTCGCTCCGCCTATGCAGATCACCAGTCTCTCATGACTTGGAACAGCCACAAGCTAGATGACATGAATAGGACGATCAACAAACAAAAATGAAAAATAGGATAGGGATATCTTATGGCCAAAACAACCAACAGTTTAGATTCTTTCACAGAAGAAATCGAAGACGATATCTAGTTTTTTATATAACAAGAGTCTGAGTAAACATCAGATGCTGCGGATATCTTATCGCAACTGTTTATCGTACAACTATATCAGTTAGTTTGTTCAGATTAATACTATCATACCACATACTCTATGCAGCAGCTCAGACGTCATGATTTAACTAATATAATTTATGTATGGGAATAGAACTACAAAGGCTATTCCCATCCCGTTACGACGGACGGACGGGTAACCCTTGTTATGTGGGTGTCGTGAAAGCCGACTGAGGGAGATTCCGAACATGTTCGGAAGGATCGCGTCACTTACGCGGTGTCGGTACACTGGTCAAAACTAATTTAAGCGCAACATACGCTGCTTGTAATGAGACTCAGAACGCAGTGTGCTCGTTGCAGCAGCCGGTGCCGATCTCCTGCTGCCGACCATAGCTAAGGATATGGTTGCCACCGCGATATGTTGGGAGACAGTGCCCTCATTTTTCAAGCAAACTGCGAATGGGTTAAATGAAAAATGAAAATGAAAAAGCTCTTTATTTAAATGGACTTTGCTAAGTACTTTTAAATCGTCAAAACCCTACCACCATTTCGGTTAGGGAGTAGGATCCCTTGACGGGCCCATCCGCAGGTGGCGTACCGGTGGGAGGAAGTCAATATTGACTTCCACTCGCCTGAGTAGAGAAAATCTCTTGTTTGTCGTGTGATGGGATAAGGCCACGTCGCTCGAATTGCACGTCTTGAAGCTGATAGGACATAACAAGCGTTCTCTGATGTTCTCTGACCTGCGTAAAGGCTTGGTAAGGTTTTTACGCGGACTTACATACGCGGTTTCCCGCGAGGCACACCGAAATGCAAAGCGTAGAGAACGTGGATGGTTTTTAGTGGGTATGCTGGAGTCCCAGAGAGTCAGACAGAACGCAAATGAAGAAGGTTTAAAATCTTTTCCGTCACAAAAAAGGGATTGCACGGACCTTGTTCTTCTTTTTCCTTATCGTGTGGTTAACTTGGTATGGGATACAAAGGTGTCAGAGTTGCTTACAAGTGGCCATTTATGTCTCTGACGTGACTAAATTTCTACGACATCTACCTTTCGATAGCAGCCAGGGCCACCAGCTTAACGAGCCTACCGAAGCACATAGGAAAATCGAATTGAAACATTTGTGTACCATCAGAGTATGGAAACAGGAAACAGCCGCTCACGTTTAATGGAATGCAACGCAGTGTGATTGCTACCTGGGACATTCAGGTACTTCAGGATGTCTTCAGAGAGGCGTTAGGAGTCTTCCTGGAAGATTTTTGCTGGCTGGAGTGATCCAGCCTCTCACCCTCCGACGCAAAACAGGCGGACATTCGTCAAGTTGCGGAAACATACCGTACGAACGAGAAGAAGAACTTCAAAACCGCTGTAAACCTAAGGTTTATATTTGGCCTACGCAAGTATGACCAATGTCATAATGTGTCTGACTTTCGCACGATGCTCAATGGTTACCCATTTGCCTTCGCCGGAATGCACATATCCTCTCCCTCCGATATATCCTTTTTAAACCAAATTGTATCTTAAACAACGATTTACTTTCCTTCAAGACACTCACTCTCGAGGTTTGCGTTCATCTACTACTTTGAGGCTGGAAAACCCAATGCATTTCACAAAATTTCATAGCAAGTCCTTCACAGCACACGCTGTTAATTTGTGAAATGCATTGCCAGTCGAAAACTCTTAACGATTGACACAAAAAAGAGGTATAAACATACCTTGAACCTCAAGGATCCTAATGGTGGTTTGGCGTACGGTATCCCTTGAAAGCTGTAGTACGCCTTCCCCGAGGGAGTGTTCGCTACCCGCCCCTGGACCCTCCCTTGTTCCACCGTCACTATTGGCGCCTCAGTCATCCTGCCTCCACTGAAAAGAGAAAAAAATACGTAAATATTTGTAACGGAAGAGAAGATGCGACTAATCCTAGATATTCACAGTGATTGTTTGGTTTTGGTGGCGCATTCATCTGCATATTAAGCTTAGTAGAAGCCCACTAACTAGTTAAAAGAAAAGAAAATATTTGGCTTTTAGAAAAAATACTCAAATAATATTAAAAAATCATATATAAATCCAAGGGTGACTATTTCAGCGGCACCACGGCGGCGGGCGGGGCGGCAGCGTAGTGTGTAAACAGCCTAGACCTTAAAACATTACCGTGCTTAGACTACTAGGTACAAACGTATACATGCACAAACGTGTCCTACATTATTATGCGATAGCACGATTTAATTATATTGTAACACTAATGTAATTATCTAATGGGTTAAGGATTACATTGAATTCATACAAGTGATAAGCTAATAATCATCCATTAGATGAAATGATCTGCAATTCATAATCTAGTAGGTCAGTTAGCGCCCGAGCGTGGGTAGGTACCTTCAGTTTCAAGTTACAGAAGACCACAGGCAAATAACATTACATTTTTGTGGTCTTCTGATTCTGTTGGTGGGTACGGTTGCCAGTGCCAGAGCTCCAGATAGGGCATGGTTTATACTTGTTTTTTTTAATGTAGGTATACATATATATTACGAGTGGGCAAAAAAGCCTGCAGCCCACCGGTAGGCATATTCGCTATCTTTTTTTGACACTTGAAAGTGATAATCACCGAGTGAATTCATATCCATTGCTGTTTTACACGACACGCATTAAGACACTTGTCATGTAAAATTCGGACTATAAAGTGAAAAATAACTTTTTAGTATAGAACCTAAATGATGAACAAAAAGTAGGTATAATTATTATTTAGAGAAAAGCGTGGAGTCAGGAGTGCTTAACATTAGTTCTTGAAATATTCGATCGGTTAATTGTACCAATCGAATATTTTCAAGAACTAATGTTATTAAGCACGCCAAGCTTTTCTCTGAATAATATAAATTATACTTTTCGTTCATCATTTAGGTTCTATAGGTAGGTAAGGTAGGTACTAAAGAAATATTTTTCACTTTTTAGTCCGATTTAATATAAAAACTTGTTTTTTAGTTTTTTTAAAACTATTATTTTATCATCCACTTTTTATTGTGAATTATAACCGCCGATGAAAGTACTTATATTATTAAAACAAATCTTAACACCGCCAACTTAACAATGACAACGCCATCTAGTGACGTATAGCTGAACTAACATTCAGAACGTTTAATTTATTAGTCCTGGCGATTCTAATCAGGATAAATGGATATTCTTATCGAATTATTGTAATGTCATCGGTCTTTGATAAATCTATATAGTTTGAATGAAATATGACCGTTGAAAGTGGGTCAAAATCGAGCCCAAACGAGTCAGTTACAAACATACAGGTGAAACTAATATTAAGCGTGTTATTAATCAGAATAATGGGATATTCTTATCGAATTATTGTAATATCATCGGCGTTTGATAAGTCTATAAAGTTTTAATGAAATTGACCGTTTAAAGTGGGTCAAAATCGAGCCCAAACGAGTCAGTTACAAACATGGTGAAACTAATATAAGCGTTTTAATGATAATGTTTGTCAGTGTGTGCTGATTGAGTGAACCGGTCATTAATCTTATTAAAAATTGATGAGGCTTTAGTAAATAATACCTACATAGGTTTACGAAATGTTTTTGTATAACTTTACTATCTTTTAAAATTTCTTCTATTACAAATAATGGTTAAAGTTTAATTTAGTGCAAACTTAGAATTTATTTGTAATATCGAGTGAATTATTTATGTATTTTGCCTTCACTAGGTACCATAAACAAGTTTAATACCTACCTATAAATGAATTTCAGAATAGTTAATTTTGTAATAACAAAAACCCAAACTATTTGGAAATCCTCGCCTAGCTATTAGGTATTTTACCTTTTAGTTAAAAATAACTTTAATGATGCAGTAACGATGAATCAAACTCAAATAATTGATATTAGTAATATAATTATTAAACTAATCTACGTGTCATTTGTAATGTTTATTTAATGGATTGATAACAAATCTTGCTTTTAATCTATATCGAGTAAATATTATTTAGGCTAGGTCGTTTATAATAAAGTGCTGGTCATACTGCCAGATGCGACTTTGTGTATGTATACCCAAATATAGCTAAACTCTGCTGAATCCCTTTTCGCATTATGAGTGTGATGTATCAGGCGGAATGTAGGTACTAGATAATTTTTTAATATCAGTACTTATTATCTTTAATCTAATCGCATTGCTGTAATGGCGTCGTACTGGCCGACCATCGAGGCATTATCTTTGCATGTATTGACGAGTCATTAGAGATTCCTAAGTGTATACAGGATGATTCTAAAAACAAAATGAATTATGATGTTTTTTATAAGGAACTTAAAAACGTTGAGTGGTCTAAGACAAAGAAGATGAATTTTCCTAATGATATTTTAAGTTTTATTTATAATTCTTTTGAAAACGCAACTAATTCCGCATGTTATAATGAACCTTGCAAATATTCCAAAAAACATTCAAAAAAATTTAGTTTGCCTTGGATTGATGCCAACATTACCCGACTTTGTGATAAAAGAGATAGAATATTTTCTAAGTGGAAAAAAAATTTAAATGATTTAAAAATTAAATTAGAATACAATAAAATTCGGAATAAAATTCATAAAATTATAGAATACAAAAGAAATAATTACTATATACAGCAAATCAATTATAATTTTAAAAATATAAAAAAAATATACCAAATTGTTAATCAAATGTTAGGTAGAATGTCGTTATCAATTGATTCAGCTATACTGAGAGCTTTTCAAATGCAAGGAGTTTCTACCAAGTGCATTGCTGATAACTTTGCTAATGCTTTTGACAGAGCTGTAAAAGACATAATACCTAACTGTAACATAAAGTTGACAGATTCTACAGTTACACACAAATCCTTGAATTCAAGTATTTTGTTTAAGAAAGCCTCAGGTAGTAGTGTTCACAAAATCATTAAACAAATGAACTTAAAGAAAGCTCCAGGGTCGGATAATGTTAAGGTATGTGATATAAAAATGATAGGTGACAGTATATCTGAGCCAATTGCTGACTTAATAAATCGGAGTGTTGAAACTGGTCTATATCCTGATAGTCTTAAAGTAGGTTGCGTAAGACCAATCCATAAAAAGGGTAAAAAAAACGACTACTCAAATTATCGCCCAATAACACTACTTTCGACTATAGATAAAATAATAGAAAAGTATGTATGTGAACAAATACATGCATTTTATAGAAAGCACGACGTTATTAACCGGTACCAATTTGGTTTTCAATCTGGCAAAAGTACCTCGGCTCTCTTGTCAAACTTCTCTGATGAAGTCAATAACTATTTAAACGAGAAAAAACATGTACTTGCTCTTTTTATTGACTTTTCGCGTGCTTTTGACACATTGGAACATAATCAGCTAGTTGACAGGTTGGATGACTGCGGAATTCGTGGTCCATTATTAACTTGGTGTACAAATTACCTAAAAAACCGTACGTTCACTGTAAAAATTGATAACATATGTAGTGAACTCATGACTGTGACTGAAGGAACGGCTCAGGGTTCCGTTATAGGCCCCTTGCACTTTCTGTCCTATGTTAATGACATGGGTAACTGTATCACTAATAGCACATGCTATCAGTTTGCAGATGACACCTGTCTTGTAATTGCAGATAAAAACCCTCAAACAGCACGCGGAAAGTTGCAATCTGATCTGAATGCCCTAATGAGATGGTGTCATGATGCTGGATTGGTGCTTAATGCATCTAAAACAAAATTATTAATTATTAAATCCTCATACATTAGACAAATCCCAATACAGAACTTAGTAGCCCACAACCATGACTGTTTACATGCTGTAGGTGCGATAAACTGTAACTGTCCGACCATAGACACTGTCAAAACTCAAACGTATCTCGGATTGATTATAGATGATAAGTTTAATTGGAGTCACCACGTCGAACGAGTTTGTGATAAATTAAGACAGTTTCTTGCCAATATAACAATATTAAAAAAACGCATACCCTTCAAGGTGAAGCTTATGCTTTATTACGCATTGGCAGACTCTCAAATACAGTATGGCCTTAATAGTTATGGCCGTACTTACAAAACCTACCTTGATAAGATTCGTAAACTTCAAGTTCAAATACTCAAAAAAATAGTATCTCCTAAAATAAAAAATCAATTTTACGACAGTGAAAACGGTCTCTTTAAACATTGTCAAGTATTACCAGTCCACACTAACGTAAAATTTTTATTACTAAAAGAACAATTTTTTAATGAATCTTTGAGAAACGTTATAGAACATCCTGTATGTACACGGGCTGTTTCTCAGAAACGGCTTTGCACACAACGCGCCAATAATACGTATGGCGAGCGGACAACCAGTTACATTGTCCCACGGCTTATCAATGAACTACCCTCGGATCTATGTGACAGTATAACAAATAAAAATATTAAAGATAAACTAAAACAGTACTTTCTTAAATCCATTTAGAACTGTTATTTTTTGTGATGCGAGCGGAGTGTATTGTATGCTTAGAAATTATATCATTGAGTTAGGTACTAAAGCTTAACTTTGGTACCTAACTCAATGATGTAATTTAATGTGAACGTCTTTGTTTAAACTTTAAATAATTTGAATAGCGAATGCTTGTGGGTAATAACTTCACGGATTCTTTTGTTTCTGTCTGTAACTCAAAATAGCACAGGTTTAAACCTCAGTGGTTTTTGGTTGCTATTATTGTTTTAATTTTGATATTTTTTTGTAAAATCGATAATAAATTAATAAAAATAAAAAATAAAATAAAATAAATATTTTTGTAAAGCATTTTAAATATCTTAATAATGTTATTTACATGTAGGCACTCCAATTATCATGTCTGTATATAATCTGATTCGCGGTAAAGCGTCGGTGGCGTAGTGCGTAAGAGCGTCGTCTTCCACCCGGGAGGCACCGGTTCGAACCCCGCCACGTACCAATATGTTTTCAAATTTTTAATTCATAATGTACGTTTAATCGACGCTTTTACGGTGAAGAAAAACATCGTGAGGAAACCTGCACACACAATTGAAGAAATTCTTAAGTTGTGTGTGAAGTCGACCAACCCGTACTTGGCCATAACAAATTTTTAACTAAAAGGTAAAATGGTTGACTAAGACCTAATCGCCCTTAATGTGGGGCAGGCTCGAGACCGAGGTGGGGACATTATATGAGCTGTTGATGATGATGATGACATATAATATTAGTTAAAGAAACAGAACGAAGAACGTGACCGTTTGAACACTTGACCGCGTGACCGGCTCTTGTCTGATAGATCCTTTAATATCCAACTACGAGTTAATGATGATCATTATTTTTATATTTAAAAACGGTCTTAGAAACTAAGAAACAGAACTTTGAAAAACAGCGAAATAAAAATTCTATTTTTACAATAACAAAACATTGTTTTGTTTTAAAAAATTTATTTCTCCTACTACAAGTACCTAGAGTCACAATGAATAGAGAGAACCAACACAACTGGCTGCTCTTGGCTGTAAATGACCTTCACGGAGACACCGGATTTTCGGGCAAGGACATTGGTGAGTCAAGTTTGTAACCTCGCAAGGTCGCAAGAAGATTTGTAGTCAGCGAATCTCTCTTTCGAGGGATCTAGGGCGTTCGTCAGTTGTAGAGATATTTGTAGTTCAATCACGTGTACACCTAACTGTTCACTTTAAAATTACTGATTTTTTTGTTTAAAAATTTACCGAATGAAAACATAAAAACAACATGTCTTATAATAATGTAAATCCTTGGTTAATCAAAAAAGATCACACACACTCCACTTACCTACTAGATAAAGTTATCCAAATAACACAAACTGTTTGTAAAAAGGCAATCGATAGACTGGAATTCTTAAAGCCATGAGTATTTGATATGTTACCTGATTAGATAAATTGTGTATAGTGTATCAAAATTTCGTTATTTCGTAAGAGGCGAGATAAAATATCGTAGATAGTGAGAGCAAGATCCTGCCACATCACTCGTTACTGAATAACTTACAATTTTAGACGCTACGCTATGAACTTCTATGACTGGACTAGGGGCGGCTCACAGACAAACCAATAGCACGGTAATATTATCTAATAGTCCGGCCTCAAGCTACGGTATATCCCTGTGCTACGAGCACCAGACTACGACTGGAATGGGGTCCGGCTCACACACACATGCACCAATAGTCCGGACTCAAGCTACGGTATATCCCTGTGCTACGACCATCAGTCTATGTCTGGACTGGGGGCGGCTCACAGACACTTACAACAATAGTACGGCCTCAAGCTACGGTATATCCCTGTGCTACGAGCACCAGACTACGAATGGACTGGGTCCGGTTCACAGACACACACACCAATAGTCCAGACTCAAGCTACGGTCTATCCCTGTGCTACGAGCACCAGACTACGACTGGACTGGGGGCGGCTCATAGACGAACACACCAATAGTCCGGCCTCAAGCTATGGTATATCCCTGTGCTACGAACACCAAACTACGACTGGACTGGGGCAGCTCACAGACACACTAATAGTTCGGCCACAAACTACGGTATATTCCTGCTATCTGAGACATACCTAATGTTCAGGGAAATAAAATAAATATATATTATTGGAATTTCCTTGTAATTATGATTAGAATCTATTTATATAAAATTCAAAGTCCTGACTCACTGACTGAGATATCAACGCACAGCCCATACCGCTGAACTAAAATGCACATATATACAGTGTAGGTATCCGCTAAGAAAGGATTTTTGGAAGTATACCCCAGGGGGTTAAAATAGGGGCTGAATGTTTGTATGAAAGTCCGTCAGTTTTGAAGTTAGGATCTTCAACTTTTGTATTTAGGCTGACAATTGAAAAATAATATTTACATTTTTTGACAATTCCACCCCCGAAGACCCCTTCGGCCGAAAAGGGGAATGAAATGTTGTATCAGGAAAGTCCTCCATTAAATTTATTGTTTAGGCTTATGGTTGGAAAGTAAAACAAAAAAGCAAACACATATTTCATATTATTATACTACATTACGAAAAAAATTGCCTAGACAAACTTATTACAAGAATACATTAGAGCAACTAATCCCCTGCCAGGATTTTATTTACAGAAGTTAAAGTACTATAAAATAAGTCAATGTTGTTAACATTAACACAATCAGGCCTACAAACATCATCAAATCTTTTACTAGCTCGAACCAAATAGGAGTTACCATGATGCACTGTACGTGAGAATATTATGGAACGTGAAGAACATTCCTAGGACGGCAATGAGGTGGAACATTTAAATTCAATTTAGTCAACAGTTCAGGACAGTCAACTTTATTCTGAGCTATTGTCAAGAGGAAACGCATGCATTTTGATGAAATTAAAACATAGCATAGTTTTTATCCTGGTTATGGTCCCCTAGGATTTTCTCGAATGTCCACGCGGACGAAGTCGCGGGCGGAAGCTAGTTAGTGATAAGAATTTGCTGTGCTGTATATGAACATGGTATTTAAGAGTTTTCTATTGTTACAATTTTAACAACCACCAATCATGATGTTTATTAGATGTTGGCATACACAGAGAATTCTAATTAACGTTTACAGAGTACAAAATTATTTATATTTCCAATAACATTACAATTTAGCTGAAAAGTTGCACTAGTCACGAGTGTTTACTGTAGAGATAACAATTTTCTCCTATGCGAAGGTTAAACATACACTAAGGAGAAGATAAGACGATGGAAGTCCTCAAAAAATATTTTAACGGAAATTAATTGACATCTTTTAAAGAGTTCTCGGATATTTTTTAATTAAGTAATATAGATTAAACAACTTTTATGACCAAATAAGAATACTATAAAAGCCCAAAGTAATCAGTGCTTATCGTTTACATTTAATATCTAATAAAAATAATGTTTTTATTGTTTACTAGCTGTGCCCGCGCCTTCGTCCGCGTGGATTTCCCGTTTTTGCAACATTCATTGATGCTCAACTCCTATTAGTCGTGATGTTATGGAGGTATAGCCTATATCAGGATTTCTCAAACTGCGTCGCGGCGCCCTGCCCTGGAGTGACGCGGCTCTATCCCGGGGGCGTTGTTTATAAAGGAGGTATCAGACGGTTCATTTTTCGTTCATTTTCGCCATTCATTGTGAAACACAAGAGCTGAATGAATTGAACCTATCCAACAGTGTTGGATATTGGCATTCGGCATCTTTCACTCCCACTCGAATGAACGGTAAATGAACAGTCTGAACACTGAGAGAACGTTCACTCGGATTCGCTCATTTTCTTTCGAGTCTTGTAGTAGAAAACGTCGCGGCAAAATGGTCTTCTTTCGACGACGTACTGAAAGAAAAGAGGAGATGAATTTTCTTTTGTTTCATTCCAGTTCGACCACGTGAACATGGAAGGAATTAAAAATGAAGCATTCACTGGAGTGAACATTCATTCGAGTGAACCGTCTGATATCACATTAAGTAAACAAAATATTCATTTACATGCTCATATCAAATTTAAACTTCAAAGACAATTCGGTTTATTGTCCAGTGACTGAAGAGACGTGCTGGGAGACGTGGAAAATCGTGGCTGCGAAACATTAAGGAGTGGACCGGCAATACCTCCGTTGAACAACTGTTTCGGCTTGCGACTAACAGAGAGGAATACCAGAAGCTGACGGCCAACCTTCAGGATTGAAGAGGTACTAGAAGAAGAAGACTGAAGAGAGTCCACAACCTCTGTTTTTCTGCCAAAACCTTTCACATCGAGAAGCAGCTATAATAAATAATATAATACGAGTATTTATCGCGGCACCGAGTGTTGATTGAGCTGGAAAAAGATATTATAATGTTGCTTTAAGCACCATTGCGTATGGTTGTAATGCTGCAATATTGCTGTAGCATTTATAGTAGTGTTGCATGCATCTGGCAAAGTTAAAGAACCTGCTAAGAACTGACTTATTTTTTTTTACTCTTTACATATTCAATTTAAAAGTAGGTATTAAAATTACAGATTGCCTCAAGGCCACCTTTGAAAAGGTTCGATTTGATCGATAAACATTTATGCATGTAAAACTGTAATTTTAATTATAAAATGATGTTTTGAAATCATTACCAAATTGTAAGCTGTGGAGCTTCTTTCGCCATTTCTTCTCCATCTCAGCATAATAATAATTATTTCGTCCCGAAATGGTGGTAGGCTTTGACGATTTAAAAGTACTTAGCAAAGGCCATTTAAATAAAGAGCTTTTTCATTTCATTTCATTTCCTAGCTAGGTCTCCCTCGTCCCGCGTCTCGCTTCACTCACTACCGATTCATATATTCTTTTCGTTTAATTGAACATAGAATGAAAAGTTGATCACAGTAACCAGGAAGTCCAGTAACCCATCATACTGCTTCAGACATAATAATAAAACTTACCGAAAAATCATTTTGAACTGGCTTGATACACCGTCCAACTTGTTATCATCTATTCTCTTACTTCTGCTGGTTTCTGAGTTCCACGAAAATTCCTTTTGAAATCTTCAGGGACTGATTCGCAAAAATCAGACTAAATGTCCTTTCTCTGAGTCTAAAGTTCCCAAATGTTGTTATATTTTTCAAGTGCCTACAGTTTATTTAGAGTTCTAGTTAATAAAAAAATCAACTCTCCCAATCTTCTGCCAATAAGTTTCGAAAAACTACCAAAGTGAAAACTGGCAACACAGAGGTCACAAGACGCGCGAATAGTCTTTTTATCCAGCAACTAAAAAAGAGGTTTATTTAGGGATGACTTTAATATTGCAAAATTTTAAATGTTTAATACACTTCACTAACAAAATTAATTTGGGAATATTTTCTTTACGAAATGCAAGTTCTAGAACAATCTATCGATTGTTGTTTTGCGACACGCGACAAACCGACGCAAATGTTATTATACCACTAACGCTGAAATTCATAACAGATTATGAAGTCTGAAAACGTGACATCACAAATATGTGTAAATTATGTTAATTAAGTTTAAGTAACTGTCAGTCAACTTATTGTGGTTGTGGAATATTTCAATAGTGTTAAGACATAATATTTATTTACTTAACCCACTGGCCGCCTCCGACGACCTTGTAGGGTCATAAATCATCATAACCTTTATAATTGGATCCACTGCTGGGACACAAGGCCTCTCCTTGTCATCGAAGGAGGTTTATGCAGTAGTCCACCACGCTTGCACAATGCGGATTGGTGGACGGAGTACTGTAACAGTATGTGCCCTATGGTCCAACTCTGCTAGTATGGTCCACTAATCAAACATGTTTCCCGTCACTATTTTATTTTATTGAGTTACTTAAACAGCTTCAAATGGTATATAAAAGGCACTCTGAAAATAATATAAAACACACTGTAGAAACTAAACAATAAAACACTTAAAACTGATACACAAGAATATAAAAAGGTTTTACAAAAGGTACTCACAATTTTAGTGCCTTGATATAATTTTATAAGTAGGTACGAATTATAGTAAAGGCCCAATAGTCCAGTCAACAAGTTCAAAAACGTGAAAAATAGAGATAAAGCTCCTAAAAATATGAGCAATAGCTCATTGGATTCGGAACGACCTCTAGAAAAATGAGTTTTGAGGATTTTACTGCACGTAAAAAATTGCAATTGTTATTAACAAAATAAGATGAAAAAAAAGAGGTATTTACGTTTTTGTTAATAACTCATAAACTATTAATATTTACGATATTTGGAAAAAAGGTCCTTAAAGAGGAGGAAATTTCCAAAAAAAAAGTCCCAGCTCTCGGAACTCTACCTCTATTATTTATAACTTTAATTTACCGCTGAAAATAGGGTTCCGCGCAGCCATTACGGCATGGGCGCACTGCCGTTAAAGACAGTTTCTTACATAAAATTATTTTTTATAGTAACAAATATGAATTTAAAAATTTAAATAAATTATGGTGTCATCCAGATACTTGAAAGAATATATTGCCGTTGGAAAAAAAAATTTAAATTAATTTTTCAAAAAGTTATGCAATTGTTAATTAACGAATTTTTTTCCTATCTCCGTTTTCATAAATGACGACATAAAAATTTAAATAATAAACCTATAAATTTTTGGCTCTGTGGAGCTCTTCTTATATATATACTTAACAAGATCCCGCGATAAAAGTTTATTAAAGTTAATTATTTTGTTTATAATAATTTTTTAAAGTTAACAAAAAATGAAAAGTCTAAGAAATGTTATTAAAAAAATTTTTTTAAACAAATGTTATATTATTGCTGTTTTCTTATCCAACAATGGCATTAAGTAACATCGGAAATTTTTTTTTACATCATTTGTTAAGAAATTGTTTATAAACAAATAGACAAGTTTAATATTTAAAGAAATTTTTTTTTACCATTGTGTTGTCTTGGCAAAATAATGATTTTTAAAAAAAAAATTTTTTCTTAAATAATTTTTTTTATTGTTTATAATCGTTTTTTTTATATTTCGATTGTTTAAATAATTAGTTAAGGAATGATTTTTTCTTTAAAAATCATAATTGGCATTTCTTCATAGGTAAATAGAAAAAAAAAAAATTTTTATCAATAATTTCATTGTTTGTTAACTTAACAATTTGTTATAAACAAATTCTAACTACGGTTATATTTTTTTTCTAGAGCTAAAAAAAATAACAAAAACAGCCATATATATCAAAATACAAAAAATCGTGTAATATTTAAAAGCGTTATAAAAAATAGAAAATTTTTTTTTTAGTATTTTGATATATATGGCTGTTTTTGTTATTTTTTTTAGCTCTAGAAAAAAAATATAACGGTAGTTAGAATTTGTTTATAACAAATTGTTAAGTTAACAAATTACAATTATACATTATATAAATTGCTTATATTTTTAAATTTAAAAATGTCATAATGTCATTGTTAATTTAATATTTCTTACATTAAATTAAAACCTAATATTTTAAATATTCGTCAATTTGATTTGCCTATATTTAATACTTTAGTGACTTTAATCTGTTAATGTACATACTTATAATTTAATAAATCAATAAATTTGATAAAATGTCTCATGCAGCAACCACCTTCGCTTCTAATCAAATTAATGGTAATACTTTTAGTAAATCAGGAAACTGATTATGACTATTTATGGTCATTGCGTAGCATTTTTTTAAAACTGACGGTTTTGGGAGTCCTTTTCAAAACTAGCTGTGGGGATTTCTGGAATAAGTCGTATAGACGTCCTTCAGTGAAAGTATTTTAACAAAATATACACTAGTTATCTAGTAATATTTTTAGCGTTTACAAACGCGTAAATAGTTTTTTAAAAGTAGAAAAAATACACTGAAAAATATCGACCTGCCCCAGGCGGGAATCGAACCCGCATCTTCCGCTATCCGGGCGGTTGCGTTAAACACTACGCCACAGAGGCACTGCTTTCGCCGTCGAAATTTGCCTGTGTTTGGTGCTTATGTTTTTATGGTAAACATTGTTTCATCAAATCTTTGAAATTTGCACTTTTGCATTTTGCACTAAATATTAAGGATAACACGTAAACCGTACTCAAAGAGATATATTTTACAACTGATATAAAAACAATATAATATAAAATATGTCATACAAAATCTCATAAAAGGAATAGAAAATATGAATATTAAAAAGAGGTGCCGGTGGCCAGCTGGTGGCGTAGTGGTTAACGCAGCCGCCCGAATTGCGGAAGATGCTGGGTTCGTTTCCCGCCTGGGGAAGGTCGATTTTTTTCAGTGTATACACTAGTACCTATGTATTTTGTACTTACGTTTATAATCAATTGTTGGAATTCTAGAATTCTATAGATTTCCTATTAAATATATAGATTAGAATTTCTGATTTCTTACATTTCCTTTATCATAATTATACAATCTATGTGTTCGCAGATACAATCATAATAACATTAATTAATAACAGTACCTATATGAAACTTTGTTGGTATCAATTTTCGTTAGAATATCCATCTATTACGGTTGTAAAACTCGATAAATTTTGTAAACATGTTTTCATTAAAGAATGTGTCTTTTGATAACAATATTTAATTCACAAGTTTTCCGGCTTTTGTTGGTTTGGTTTACTGCAAAGTTCTCGCGAGGTTTTTCTTTCGATATCAATTCGAGGTCGATTCACAAACATTTCATACGCATTTCAAAACCCAGGATTGCAATTACTGGGTTTTGTGACAAGGTGTACAAAAGGTTTCAGAAAGCCTCATAGTTTTTTAACTCTTTATTATAGCCTTATTCGTAGCACTTTAGAGTATGCCTGTGTCATTTGGTCGCCATGTTATAAAAGTTCACGCGGATAACATTGAAAATGTCCAAAAGAGAGCTCTTAAAATACTTAGCTATAAATGTGGTTTAGGCCGCAGCTTACTTGATTACAATGCCCGACTTAAAAAATTCAAAGTTACTCCTTTAAAATGCAGGCGTGATGAGCATGATCTTATACATCTGCACAAATTGCTGCATGGTAGCTTTGATTCGCCTTACCTCTTAAGCAAAATAAGTCTTAATGCGAAGTATAATCCCCGTATACTTAATAAAACATTTAATATTCGATGCTATAAAAAAAACACCTCTTATTATAACCCACTTTCTAGAATGTGTCGACTTTACAATGAGATGTCTATTCAATTTCATAATAATAAAGATTTTGATATTTTCAACCACAAATTTGGAAGATTTAAAAAATCTATAAAGCAACTGCATTGTCCCTTATAAAATAAAATATACTAATAAGATACTAACTTTATTTGTAAGTAAGTCTTTACTAACAGATTACCCAATATATTGATGTGTTAACATAAAGTAGGATAGCAATCTAGAACAAAACCTCAGTGCTCAGTCTAAGTGTTACCCGTTTGTATTGTTATCTGTTTTGTTGACCGAATAAATAAATAAATAAATTGCGTAGACGATTGTCGTCCGAAGTTGGACACTCAGCTATTGACAAGTGCTATCGTTGATGACCAAAACGTTCCCTGCGGTCCATAATGCGCAAACATTACGAACGTTACCAACAGTGCAAACGCCTTGGACCGAATTGAATACGGTGCTATGTGCACTATTTGCGTGCAATCAATTTGCTCCACGCTTTGTGTGTAAATGTCAAAACGTCTAAGAAGAGGTTATGTAAAAACCATTTAAACACTAAAATAGCACTCAAGGATTATTAATAGAGTAAAATAAAATTATTTTAGCAAATAAAGTAGCTATAACGAGTCTTTATTAATTCAAAACTCAAATGTTTACTCTAGTAATTCATACATTTAAACGTCAAATTCGAGTTTGACATTTGCGCACACACTGCACTACCTCTTTTTCGTGTGCACCGTTAGCACTGCTTAATGACGTCATTCATGACGTCACATATTTTCGTTGGTGCGAATACGTTCAATTTGATTCATTCCGTGTGCGCGCTATCGGTGCCGATAGCGCACATATGCGCAATTTGGACCGCGGTGCTTATAAGTACAGTCGAACCAACTGAATCATAACCCACTTGGCCGATCATTCCTTTAGAATTATAAATTTAGTTAGGTTTTCTTCGCTATCATGCGTGTTGCACTTAGTACGTTTTAAATATGAATAAAAATGCGTCATTACGGGTCAGAGATCTATGCAATTTTAATCTTTCTTATCACTGCACTAAAGTCTCAATTGGAATTTTAAATAAGATGTCGTTCATAATGTAAACTCTTTTCACTATTGAGAAAATGGAATAACTATTATATTATTAAAAATAAAATAACGTTTTGTGTCAGATGTCAAGTAGTAGTCTGAACAATTTTTAAAAAGCCATATTTATTTGACACTGGCAGTGTCTAACAAATTGATAACAGGTTCGTTACTTAGAAATGTACGTTCAAGCGAATTTCATCCTACTTTGTATAGAGTGGCTGTAGGAAAATGATCTTAAGGTGGGTCATGATTCAATTTGGTCGACTGTACATCAAGACTCAAGCTCGCAGGCTACATGTCTGTGAAACCGGCTTCAGTGCTTCACTACTTTTATTTGGTCTGAGGTATTGTATTAGTCACAATTATTATTGTAAATAGAAAAACCTAAAGTTGTGTATCTTCTCTTCTGTATCTTTAGTGTCTCCCCTTTCCTTTTACTCTTATCGTTCCTTAGATTAAAGCAAAAAAGGAACATACAGTATCTGCCTTATCGCATTTATCAAAAAGTAGGCCTCGTCAACCACATGGACAAACTATCACTCACACTCTGTCAATGAAGGTTACGTACAGCGTCGTTAAGGTGCCGAATAGTGCCGATCGAGAAAGCGAGATAGAGTGATCACTTGCTACGTAAGCGCGAGCGAGTCAGCGAGTCTGGAGACGTCACTACATTAAAAAGTAGCGTCAGTAATCGTCAAAAAATTCGACCTCGAGATTTTGACGGATTTACACGTTTTGGCCCTCCCCGAGTCCAAAAATATTTTTTTTGGAATTATGTCTGTGTGTGTGTCTGTGCGTTAACACGATAACTCGAGCATGCTTTAACTTATTGCAACCAAATTTAACATACGTGTATGACATCAAAATATAAGATTTCTATAAAATTTTGAACCGTCGATCACGAAAGTTAAGCAACCAAGTGCGCGGTCGATACTCGGATGGGTGACCAAAATTTAACATGCATGTATGACATCAAAATACAAGGTTTCTATCAACCTTTGAGTCGTTTCCGGTATACGAGAAAGTCAAGGGGAGACCACTCCCGATTTTTTGCTTTAATCTAAGTGTCGCTCCTTGCATATGTAGGCCATCAGCCTGATATCCATGGGCTTGGAGAGCCTTTAGTGCTCTGGCCTTGGATAGGCCATTCCCAGGACATTCATTCACACAGCAGGAGTTCAATTTATTCCCGGTCCACATGCTCTGCAATTTGGTGACGTTGAAAGTTGCTTTTGTTGAGCATGTGGTTTCAGGCATAGTGCCGTGTAAGCCCACAAAAGATTAGGCTGATCTGTTGTGTCTGCTGTCCCCATATAAGAATTTACTCCATCCACTAGGATTGTTTCTTGAAGGATGTGGACTGTTTCAGTCCTGTGGGATAGAGTCATTTGATAAACCTTTTTATTAAAAAAAATATCAATGTCTTGTTGGCTGTTAGAGGAAAGTAAATGCCTAATTTAACAGTCAGATCGGAACTGTCGTGAGAGCAAGTCACGTCGTAACGGTCCGACGCGTGCTTAGCTTGCTAATACTGTCTGACATCGGGTATCGTGTCTATCTGATTCATTGAACGGTTTGTAAGGTTATAAGCACAATTACCTTTGTCACCTACCCGTACCATACCACAGTGAGTAGTACCAGGACCAGACCCAAAGGTGATGCAATAAAATGAAAATTAAATCACCTTTTTTACAGTGATAAAGAGTTTTCACAAATCCTGCAGTGCCATACTCTCGTAAGCGCAATGAAGATCAAATACGTTATACATACATGTGTTGCCAGCCAGTGATGACTTACGGAACCGAAACGTGGCCGCTTACAATGTGCCTCATAAGAAAGCTCAAGATCTCAAAGAGCAATGGAGAGGGCTAGGTATACTTGGTATTTCTCTGCATGATTATATCAGAAAAGATGAGATACGCAGAAGAACTAAGGTTATCGACATAGCCCAAAGAATTGCGAACCTTAAGTGGCAGTGGGCAGGGCACATTGCGAGGACTGACGGCCGTTGGGGTGGAAAGATCTTCGAATGGCAGCCGTGTACCGGGAAACGCAGCGTTGCCCACAAGGTGGACTGACGATCTGGTAAAGGTCGCGGGAAGCCGCTGGATGCGGGCAGCGCAGGACCGACCGGTTTGGAGATCCTTGGGCGCCTATGTAGTGGGCATATCTTGCTTGACTGTTATAATGAAATGTTACCTGAGGCTAAACCTTTGCGATAGTATATACTACTCTGTAAGATCATTAAAACACAAAAAGTCTATCTCTCTCAAAGTTGAATGAGTATTTTCAGTCACTATTTCCTTCACTTTTGCGATGTTAACTTCAGTTGCAGACGTTGATGGCCTACCAGAGCGAGGTATATCTTCCATCACATCTCGACCGCTTTTGAACGCTTTGTACCACTCATAAGCACGTGTTTTTGATAAAGTCGATTCACCGTACGCCTTCTGTAACATTTTTAGTGACTCCGAACACGAAATTCTATTGGCGATGCAAAATTTAAGACAATCTCTTTGTGCGATGTTTTTGTTCATCATGAAATTCGCAATACACTAGATATGATATAAATTACAGATGCAACTCAAACTCCGCGCCAAAATGTAAAACAGTTGTGCCAATGTAACAACAGCAATAAGAAAAACAAAACAAAAAATTGAATTTGGAACCATAAACAATTCCATATTCCACAAGATATTCCCGATACTTTATTGACAGAATGTGTGTATACCAATGACGTAAGAATTCCTACGTCATTGGTGTATACATATAACAAAAAACGGGGTTTACAAGGAAAAATCTACTCCTCCTATAGTTAAAGTCGGTTTTAAAAGTTCGTCGTTCATTTCTCGTTCATCAAAACCGGACGAACAGTTTAGGTGCTACATACGGTGGAACATACATAGACTGCTAAAATCATTACCCTTCCTTTTAGCTTCGCCGTAGTCGGGTAAAAAAGGAAGTTTTGTCCAGGGCTAAACCCTCGTGAGTCAAGCCTTAATAGTCACCTTGGTTCTCTAAATTAAGAGTCACAATAGGTATTGTCGTCGCATGTTTTACATATTTATCGATGGTCCAAGTGACTCACTGAGCTACAAATTAACGAAAGTGCAGAAGGTAAGATTACTTAAAGATTGACAGAGTTCAGAATCTCTGAATTATATACACCGTGTTCCTTGTGATATTCATTGACTTTGAATAATAGCAAATCTAAAATCTAATTTAATCTATAGCTCTTGTTAAACATATCGTACAAAGTAATTAGTAGTTTAAATAGCTTGGTAATTTAAGTTTAACCAATTTAATTGTGTTGTGCAGTGAGAAAGAGTCTTTGTCTGTGAGATGTTGCAGGATGTTGCCAGTTTGTGCAACCAAAACTATCAAATTGTATTTTAAGAAAAGAACCTCAAGAAAAGTTTCGAAAACTTATGTGGACATGTGGACCAAAGTTTTAAATGCGACGTTGCCAGCTCAGGTAAAGATAATTCATATTAGAAAAATTGCATCTAAGCATTTAGTTTGTATGAAAATAAAAAATGTTAAAAAAAATGGAATTCATAAAAGTGTCCATATTAAAAAATGATCAATTTAATAGTCTGAATAACACGCCGAAGTTAATGTATTCAGGAACACGGTGTATATCTTTTTGTCTGGAAATCCATTTGCCCCCCACGTCATTATCTGGTAATGCAGGGCGAGTCCATAATGCCAGAACCTGTAGCAGTATTGTCGATATCATACTGCACCGACCCCAAATAAATTGAAAGCAGGGTAGCAGAAAGAAGAAGAAGGTTTATGTAAGTCATAGTTGTATTTACGGGTGCGCATTTTCTTACATAACTTTTCAATTCCTATCATTGGACGTCCGAAAATATTTCTCATACCATTTAAAACCATAATGATCATTCTTCATAGCAAATCATTCGTCATAACTTCATAAAACATAATCATTGAAATTCATATCATTAATCATAGATTTTTGGGCGAGTCTAGTGTTTTAAGCACCTACGTGGCTGGGTGATGGGTAGGTTAGGGTTATTTTTTTTATGACCAGGCGGAGTGCACTGATTTGTAAGCAACAAGGTAGTAACAGTATTAATAAAAAAATATGATCACTAACTCATAAGGGTTCCGTTGGTAGTAATAAAAATGTATGAATAAAAAAAGTATGACAAATAAAATTATGAAGACTGATTATTATGAACACAAATCGGTAGTAAGACAAAGAATAGGCTTTAGAATATTATGTGAGCCAATATGGACCCTGTATTTACATTACATTGTATGTACTTAATTATAATATTTTTTTGTTTATCTTAATATATATAAATTACGTGTCACGTTGTTTGTCCGCCATGGACTCGCTAAACTACTTAACCGATTTTACTCAAATTTGTACACCGTGTGCAGTTTGATCCAACTTGAGAGATAGGATAGTTTTTATCTTGATAAATAGTAATTTTTTTTCTGCAGATACAATGTTATAGGTTAGTAGTATGAAATCAGCTAGTGAATATATATATTTAAGTACGTACCAGCTTTCCGGTTGACTGGTAGAGAATGCGTAATGGCATTAAGTCCGCCATTTGTACCTTTTTTGTGTGCAATAAAGTTTAAATAAATAAATAAAAAATAAATAAATAGTTTTATCAACCCTAGCTCTATTGCTCTAGCGTAGACACAAATATTCTTGATTTCGGGGCTTTCTTTATTTTGTGGAAGAAGTCTGCGAGCCATTCACAAACACTTGACGAACATACACAAATTCTTGGCTTTGACTAGTTAACTAATACTAAATTACAAGGTTTATTTCCAGTATTTTTTTTTATAGGAAATTATACTTATTTTTTAATTTATTCATGGCGTCGATAGTAGATGCAATATCCTTCAGTCGCTTATAGGAAACTAGCGCCCCGCCCGCGACGTTGTCCGTTAATAATTTTGTGAAAGAATTTTTCTCTTTGTAATACTAGTATAAAATAAAATAATGTTATTCAATGTTGCCAGTGATGATTTACGGAACCGCTTACAAGAAGGGGCTTTTTTTTGACTAATTTTGCAGGATGTCTCTGATGACCTTCTCTGCGTCACCGAGGTTTTTGGTGAAGGCGAGAACCTAGGCGGGTCCTCTAGCCTGTAGTTCGAATCACTCCAGAGAGGATTCCTGACCGGTGAGCGTCTCCTGCGGGGGAGCCTCTGCACCGATTAGGGTCTCTAGGGCGTTCGAGTCGGACGGGAAGAAGGGGCTCATACTTAGAGCTCATAAGAAGGCTTATAGTCACCCAATCACTCAAAGACTATAGAGAGGGCTATGCTCGGGGTTTCTGTGCGTGATCGAATCAGAAATGATGAGATCAAGACACCTAAGATGACTAAGGTCACCAACGTAGCCCAAAGAAATGGACAGGGCACATTGTGAGGACTGATGGCTGTTGGGGCGTAAAAGGCGTAAAAGCGTTTTTGCCGTTTTGCCGGCTTTGCCGTTCAGAGCATGCTTAGCGGCCGTGTAAACGACGTTTGTATGTGTGCGTGCGCCGATTCGTCACTATATATATTGAGTCAAAGTACTGTATCGTTCCGTGCATGTTCTGTGTATGCTTAATTTCTCAACCCTTTTGGCAACCCGGGTTTGACACGTGGCTCTCCGCCACTGCGTAAACAGTTCCCTCACACATATGCGTTCGGCACCGCTATGGTGTCCGTTCGCGCTTCCACGCATATGCCCTAGTCTATATGTCTAGGGAAGCGTGTGCACCTCCCTCTCTCCTGTGGGGGCGGCTGACATAACCCTAGGGGCCGGCCCTTAGGTTATCCATGAGGATTCACCCCTCCTTCCCTCGCTTGACCGGAAGGCTCTTCTGACTTTCTCGCTGCTGTCTTTCGCTCCTCCCCGTGGGGGAAGGAAAGGAAAAGCGGTAAACATCCTCCCCGGCCTGACCTCCAGTGCGTTATTGCGGGACGGCTCGGGATCTGCGCACGTGAGCGCAACTACACCGAGACCGTCCCAACGCTGCCCGTCTAGGCACTCCTTGTGCACCAATTGGTGGCCAGCAGCCCACAGGGGCTACCGACTAACGCTAGCCCCTGTGGGCCGCTGGCCGACGCCTCTCACCGACGGCTGCTCGACCTGGCGCGTCCTCCTAACGAGGACACCGGGAGCAGTCATCGGACCGCGCCCGGGGACGCCGGGCGCGGTCGTGGCCCTGAAAAGGGCCGTCCGGAACTAGCCGTGGTGGGAAAACAATAATAACTCGACGATGGCATGTGACTTCGAATGCCAAGGGACGCTTGACATCAAAAGCCACACATCCGCCGAGAAAGTTTCCCCACCACGTTACCAGGGTCCGCAACAAGGAAGCTTCCGGACGTGGACCCCATTTGATAACGACACCTAATTCGAGCGGCTATAGTCCACTGTACTACCTCGATATTTTCATAATACCCATAAATCCGTATAATTTTCCCGCAAAGTTATTTAAACAAGTGTTAATTATAGAGATCGCGTTCATGTTCAATGAGACGTAGTATTACGGTCACTTAGCCAAGAGCATGGGGATCCAAAGCTGAACGAACACGCAACTGAAAACACAACATTAACCCCGGTAATAAGGTTACTTTTACAACGACAGCAGTCCTGTTTGTATTGAGGTATTAATAACAGTATATTTTCGATTTCTTTTTGCTTAATAGAAGGTTATGACTTGAACACATATACATACTATTAAATTTCTTCTGTAGTAGTTTCGTCTGTTTATAACCGAAGCGAGCTTCTACCGAAACTATCAAATATCTACTTTGTTTATTTAGGTGCTTAAAAAGATACAACACATAAAAAATCGGGAGTGGTCTCCCCTTGACTTTCTCGTATACCGGAAACGACTCAAAACTTGATAGAAACCTTATATTTTGATGTCATACATGCATGTTTTTGGTTGCAATAAATTTAAGCATACTCGAGTTATCGTTCTAACGCACAGACATAATTCCAAAACCGGTATTTTTGGACTCAGGGAGGTCCAAAACGTGTAAATCCGTCAAAATCTCGAGGTCGAATTTTTTGACGATTACAAGACTTTCGCCATACTACGTATACGAATACGAGAAAGTAAAAAGGTTCCTTATCACGTTCATCGCCGTGGTGGGACAAAATGACCGGCACTTCATCTACTTATTGGGGAAATGGGGGGTCAAAATGTCCAGCACAGCAGACCCGAATTTGCGATGCATGCCGTTACGCTGCAGATGGCAAACGCCACTTATTCAACCATAAAATATGACCGGCTGGCGCGGTCCTAATGAACTAACCTGGTTTTTGGATTTTTATTGGCATGTATGTGTGTGTAAACGTATTTTTTAGTAGGTATTTCGGAAAAGTGTAGTTAAGTTTTTTTAATCGTAACGATTCAGAAGCCGATTCCAAAGCAAACTAGTTTCAGAATGTGCGTTATTTTATTTTTGTTACGTCGTATAAAAAAAATTAGTCCAGTGGTCCAGTGACAGTCAAGTGTCAAATTTGATGATTTCATTTAAGCATTCAAATTCAATGGGGAAGAAAACGCAAAACTTTTTTACAGAGGGCGCTGTGTGTTTGTTACCTGTCAAAGTCTGTTGTGAACAACAACATCAGTGATTTAAACACAGTTCACTTAAAAATTAATGTTTTTAAAATTATTGTATGTATGTACATACATTAAATGTCTTTTGAAATAAATATATGTCACTTGTGTTCTGAACAATTTTTTTTTATTCCATTCTAAAAATATTAATATAGGTATAAATGTGTTTACTGGAGTACACCTTTTTGTCTGGAAGTAGTTTCAAAATCAGATTCTTTGAAATGCTTGCTGCATATTCTAGAGTACTTACTTAGTAGCTTTAAAATTTACCCTTCTCAAAGCCTTTTCCCACTTTTTCCTGAGAAACAAATCTGTAGGAAACTTGTGTGTACCGGTTTCTACGCACTAGAAAGCTACACATCGTCCCATATTTCTGTTTATCTAGAAATACTAAGAAATCCCTATGAAATGTATCGACTTTGACACATCCTTTGGAACAAACACTCAGCGCCACCTAGGAGGAACTAGTTGACAGTTGTCTTCCCCATTAGATTCAATTAGCCCCTGAGCGCGGTTATCTCGGTTTTGACAGTAAAATTCGATACAGTCGACAAAAATCGATTGATTGTTTGTCGATCGTCATAATGCCCAGCGACAACTTGGGTCCTTGGTGGTGAGTGTTAATTATATAAATATTAATAGCATATTAATAATTAAAGCAGTTTGTTCAATGGTATTACAGGTATTAAACAAAGAAGCAAGTCATAGGCGCGCGCGTTCTGAAGACTCGAATACGTTTCAATTTCAACGTCTTTCTTGCTATCAGTATGTTTTTTTTTAATAATAACACTGATGTACTGCTAACATATTAATAATGTTAACCCCTCCGATGCGCTTCGACTCTGCGCTAGTATAAATTGACCCTAACGGCGGCCGGGGATCGATTTTCGTTATACTATTTATGATCTGAGGTTCATACAGAGTCAGCGATTCTCAAACCATCAAGAAAACATTTTTCAACGCAAATGCAAATTACTATTAATTTCACATCCATTTATCCTATTAATATTATAAACGTGAAAGTTTGTATGGATGTATGTGTGTTTGTTACTCTTTCGCGCAAAAACTACTGAACGGAATGAATTTAATGAAACTTTGCAATAAATATCAGAATAACATACAGGGTGTAAAAGACATGAACAGTCAAACGAGAACCATGTATTCTGCTCACCATCATAACATTTTTTTTCCTTTAGACTATACCTGGGAAATTGATAGTTACGATTTTGAAGTAAAACTTCTTTAGGCGCGACTAGGGGGTAACTCAGATTTTTCTAACGGAAGTAACGCTCAGTATTCTATAGTCTGTGTAGTTTCCGCTATTTAAAAATAGTAATTTCGATTTTATTGAAGGTCAAAGTAAATTTTTTTTTTTAATTTTTTTTATGAAAACGTATTCTATACGTTATTTCTTAATTATTGTCCAAAGAAACATTATCATTTTTTTTAGTATTTCATAACAAAAAATGGATTCAAAACGTTAGCGTTCAATGTAGCTCACTCGATGCGCACGGACACTAACGAACGGGGCCGCCGTCTGGCAAAATTATCGCGGTTTTGCGAGTTGCGTGCGAGTTGAGCCCTTTACATTGCGCGGTAAAATTTGCAATTTTTTTTAACACCAAAAAATAAAAATCATTTCCCAGCAATATTTTTTTTGAAATATGTCTTATTTTGATGTATTACATGGTTCTCGTTTGACTGTTCATGTCTTTTACACCCAGTATATGCTATAATTTTACCGATATTGGTGCGAGCGAAGCCGCCGCCAACCACTAGTAGTTTATTTATAATATCTACTTCTTTTATACGAAAGGCGATCACGACACATAACGATTACGCATTGCGCCAATATCAAGTGAAAATTTTAATAAAGTAACCGACAATTTGTACGGTAGATTGAGGTTAAAATTGAGTCTCTCAACAAGAACTCGGGAGAAACTCCATTTAATATCATTGAGTTTGTTAGTATTTTTTTTTTATTAACATGCCCAGTTAGTCACGTGAAACATGCGTCAAACGCACTCACCGGAGATCGTCCAAGAACTCATTGACCGTTGTTATCATTCTACCTCTGAAAAAAACATAATTATTCATTAGTTAATACAATAGATTATTTACTAACAGTAGATAGATACTATTCGTCGAGAACAATCAGTTGTTTCATTTAGGAACATTTAGGTCATCAGCTAAGAAAATATATTTCATGGGATGTTGAAGATTGTGACGCGATTAGAGTAGCTCAGTTGCAAGATCGAAGTTCGCGGGCTCGAGTCCCGTCTCAGCATTTTATTATGACAGGATGTTTTTCGCGTTTCCATTTGGTGTGGTGTATTTTTCTAACAGATCAAAGATGAATATTACACCTACATGTCGTGGGCCGAATTGGCCACATCGTGATCGGCATATCATGAAACGCTACTGAAAGACCATAAAAAATCTCCACCACTGGTGAAGTAACACATTTTCGAAAAATGGTAGTGGTCAGGAGTGATCTATAGGCTCAGGGTTATTTTTGTTGTTTTTTTATGACCATTTGCAGTGGACTGATTGAGGTAAAGTTTATTGGCCTACGACACAATTGCAGCGTATCACGCTGTACCATGGATACAAGAAATTTATAAGTAAAACTGAAAACCACACTAGCAATAAAAAAGTGAAGACAACTTTTTTGACCCCAAGTAACCTTTGAATGTTGCCGTTTCCTACCTGTCTCCTTCTAACTCTCCGCACAAGTAATATTATGACGTACGTACGTAATTATGACGTATTAGACGGTCACTAGAGGTTAGAAAGGGACAAATAGGAAGTAAGCACTGAAGCACACACATACAATGAACATTGTGCATATATATCTACACAAACAGTCACGACGCACCCGCGTGCGTTTAAGAAAACTACTATTGCAACGAAACATGGTAGAAAATGTAACGGTAAGCTGGCAACACAGATTGGCGCGCAAGATATCAACATTCAAAATGGCGCGTCCATTATTATCTCGCAATGGCGCCTCTTATGACGGCTTGAGAAAATTATTACGCAATTATAATGTTATTGATCTCATTGAAGCGTGTTTAATCTGTACATTGAAAACCGTGGGAGTTTTATCGTCAAATAATGAGCAGTAAGTTAAAACAAATTGCAGAAAAGCCACTTCTGACGTCACTGGGTATTATTGGTTGTGGTTCTCTGTAAGGTAGAGGCCTGGGTACTATCCCAGTTAGTCTTCTCCGCTGTGCTCGACTAAATAACTAATATTATTAGCATAAGATTTCATATCATTGTAACAATCGTTGGGGAGCAATTAAAAAAATTATCGAGGCAATTGTTAATTATCCGACTTGCGAGGAAATACCACAGCCGTCTGGCCATTTTCTGTAAGTATCTCAGATCATATTAAATGATACGAGGTAAGTACTTACAGTATTTATCTTTTATTATTCTTGTAGGTCACCGTCGGTGGCGTAGTGCGTATGAGCGCTGTCTTCGGCACCGGTTCGAACTCCGCTACATACCAATGTGTTTACAAATTTTGAATACAGTACGTTTAATCGACGCTTTTACAGTGAAGGAAAACATCGTGAGGAAACCTGCACACCCCTATTGAGAAATTCTTAGGTTGTATGTGAAGTCGACCTACGCGCACTTGGCCAGCGTGGTTGACTAAATCCTAATCGCCCCTAATGTGGGGTAGGCTCAAGCCCGAGGTGGGGACATTATATGAGCTGTTGATGACGATGATGCTTGTAGGTTTATAAACAAAAAGCTACCAACATACCCAGCTCTTCAATAAATAAATTACCTAATAATAGAATTTTAGAGAAAAAAATGGTGATTAGGAATCGAATCGAAACCTGTATAGTTCAATAACCTTTCTAGTTGCCTCATTAATAGATATAGTTTTAATATGATGATACTATTATAAGAGATAATTTTGAGTGTAGCATTTTACTTTGTCCTGGTCGTTCGTTTTTGTTTGCTAGTTCCTAAAGTGAGGAACTCCAGATCCCTCCATTTCTATCAGTCGGCGCGATGTGGATGTCATCCAAAAATTGAGCAAATTAACACACGACCGCTTCATTCGCGTCACTCCAATTCGTAAAAATGTAAAATAGCATATCAAATAATATTGTTGAGGACGACGAGGCGATAGCATATCAAATAATATGCGACCCTTCCCTAAAAATATTTAAGTTACGTGTTATGTATAGTATTATATTATCTGTGGTGTTATTGTGTTTTTTAAGTAGGAATAAGTTTGTTTTTATGTGTTTTTACGATTTATTGCTTTGTTTTACATTTAGATATAAGTATGTTTGTGATTAAATGATTATGATATGTTTCCATATTATTTTACACACCTTCTCAGAAAGAGGGAAGAGAGATGAACATAGCAACACACGAGCTTGCGGTTTTGGAGTTTGGAGCGATGATGGAGTGGTGGACTTGGGTATCCAAAATTTTTCGGATATCCAAATCCATCACTCCATCGGTCCACGGAACGGTTTTGGCTTATTTTGGAGTGATGGCTTGGCGTGATGTGGCTTGGAGCGATCTTGAGTTTCCCATACGGTGCGTAAAGGATATCCCTCAAAAATAAAAATTGTACTACTCGTGTAATGTATTTTTTTTTCATTTTTCAAGTCGACTAAGAGACAATTTTTCTTTGTGAACCACAGTGTAAATTCTAGACTGTGGTGATACTGTGTGGCCTATAGACGGGTGTGGCTTCATGTGTCTTAGGTGCAACCTAATGTTACATAAGGCACCATTCAACCCCTTTTGGACCTATTTATATGAAAGAGAAAATCGCGGTTAGTAACTCTCATTATTTAGTGTTCCTGAGATCTAAATAAGTAACCATTTTATTTCTTCGAATCGAAAAATAATTCTATAAGTAACGGCATAGTTCGTCTTTGTTTTCTCACAATGGAGCTAATTTCGAAATCGGCGATTTTAAGTCAACTCGTGCGCGCACAGAATTTAAATTTTGATGTTCTTAAAAGTACCTACTCCAGCTGTTTGACACTGTCTCATTAACTTTCACTTGTTTAATAAAATGAAAATGAAATGGCTTTTTTTTTCAGTGTTAAGAAATCTATACTTACTATCTATATACTAATAATAAAGCTGAAGAGTTTGTTTGTTTGTTTGTTTGTTTGTTTGTTTGTTTGGTTGAACCCTAAGATCTCAGCAACTACTGGCTCAAATTGAAAAATTCTTTTTTCGTCGGATAGTCCATTTATCTAGGAAAGCTATAGGCTATATAACATCACGATACGTCCAATAGGAGCTGAGAATCAATGAAGAATGTTGCAAAAACGGGAGAAAAATATTTCTTTTCAAAGCTTTCACTGCGTGCGCTGCGTAAACGGTTAAAGTTACGTAAAAATCATGTGTGACGGAATTGTTCTCCATTAAATTTTCTAAAAAAAAGTCCGCGACAGCATATATCTATCTTTTATGGTTGGCTCACTATAACCTTTCTTTTTGGTAATCAAATTTGTCTTAAAATAATGCATTATCTGCGATGGTGTTTTTGTATGCATGATATTATTCCTTATCAAAATAAATACATTATTTATCACAAGTATTTAATTTTGCACAAAATTGTTCATGACTTCATTTGATTTCAATGAATATCTTAAGAAATATCATAGTTTGAAATAAACGGAAAATAAAAAATTTTGATTTTCAGAGATTTCTTTGCGTGCGCTGCGTAAACGGTTAAAGTTACACAAAAATTATGTATGACGGAATTATTCTCCTTTAAAAGTTCTAAAAACAAGTTAAAGACAGCATTTATCTATCTCTTAAGGTTGACTCGCTATAACCTATTTTTGTTAATAAATTTTGTTCTAAAATAATGCTTAAGATGCGAAGGTATTTTTGTAAACATGATATTATTCCTTATCAAAATGAATACATTATTCATCACAAGTATTTAATTTTGTACAAAATTGTTCTTTACATCATTAGATTTCAATGAATATCTTCAGAGATATCATAGTTTTAACATAACTCCGCAGCTAAATAATGATCAAGTATTACGCACGCATCTATACTGTTGTTTTTTTTTTGGTTGATCGCGCTTATCTTAGGAACTACTGATCCCCTCAGATTCAGACGCCTTAGCTCACCGGTCAGGAATCCTCTCTGGAGTGATTCAACCTTAAAGTTTGAGGACCCACCGAGGTCCTCTCCTTTACTAAAACCCCTGGTGACTCAAAGAAGGTCATCAGAGACATCCTTTAAAAATAGTAAAAAAAAAACCGCCTAGAAGGAGTCGGATGCGTGAACGAAGAGTTCCGTGCCATAGATTTTATCAAAACTGTCCGAAAATTGTTTGAATTTAAAATTAAATATTTTGTTAATATTTCAAGTTTCTACCTGTTATCGTTATTGAGACCGAGAAATAAATCACGTTTGTTGTTGAGCCAACTTAAATATTAATTTTATTTTTATTTAATTATTTATTTTTAAAGTGAATAATATAACTAAATATTCTGTGAATATTTCAAGCGTCTATCTGTTGCCGTTATCAAAATCAACCAAAAAAAGTCACGTTTATTTTATGGGAACAGCTTCAATATTTATTTTATTCTATTTATTAGTATTTGTTGTTATAGCGGCACCAGAACTACGTCATCTGAGAAAATTTCAACTGTCTAACTATAATGGTTAATGATATACAGCCTGGTGACAGATGGACAGGCGGACGGACGAGTCTTAGTAATAGGATCCCGCGTTTTACCCTTTGGGTACAGAACCCTAAAAAGGGGAACTACTGATTCAAATTGAAAAATTCTTTGATTGTCTATTTATCGAGGAAGACTATAGGCAAGGACTTCCCAAACTTATTTTCATAGTGACGCCCTTAGGAATTTTCCAATTTTTACGAGCCCTCCCCCCGTTATAGTAACAGCAAAGTTAAGTACATACCTACAAAAACAAAAAAAAACGGACGCAGCCGCCCGGATTGCGAAAGATGCTGTGTTCGATTTTTTCGCCCGCCCTAGACAGTCGATCCGGGCTCAAGTTTTGAAATTGCGACTTTCATTTCTTTCTCTACATTTATTTTCGTTCTACTAGCTCGCATAGCAGCTAGACAGCCATTCTATGTGGATCGTCTCACTACGCCCGCCCCCGGGATAGAACCGCGAACCCTGGGATGCCAGGGCATCGCGACGCGCAGTATGGGAAACCCTGATATAGGCCTATATACCTCCATAGCATCACTCTACGACTAATAGGAATTGAGCATCAATGAAAAATGTTGCAAAAATAGGAAATCCACGCGGACGAAGTCGCGGGCACAGCTAGTTTATTATAAAGCTGCAGAGTTTGTTTGGTTGAACGCGCTAATCTCAGGAACTACTGATTCAAATTGAAAAATTCTTTATTTTGGATAGTACCACAGATTTAATAATACAAGGACATAGGCCAAGCCAGCGTTTAACTTGTGACAAGTATATGCCCAGTGGGCATACATTACCGCCATTTCACCGTCCGCGTCACTCGGATTTCCTATGAACTCAGCGATTTGAGCGATCTCCTTTGCGGTTGTGCTTCGCTGTCGTTATGACGCGCGCAATGAATAGTGTATATTACGGCATGCTCAACTAAAACCATGTTATGTAGTACGGCCGGTGATTGCGACACTCTGTCTTCCTATGAACTCGGCGATTCGCCCGATCTCCTTAGATTGATATATCTGTGGATAGTCCATTCGAGGAAGTAACTTACATTAACGCGAGCGAAGCCGCGGGCGACCGCTACATGCACATTGTTATCAGCGTTCGTGAGATAAAAATACTACAGCGATAATTATAAATCTTCGAACTTTATAGTTTAAAAAAACATGACTCAGACTCAGAATAACTTTTTTATTGATTGCACATTCTTTAGTCACCAAAGAAATGTGTGTTTTGAGATAAGCCGTGACGTTTTTAATAGAGATAAAGAAACTCGTGAGAAATAGACCTATGGTCAAGTTTTTTAATAACTTATCCAATGTTAAATGAAATGAAATGAAAAAGCTCTTTATTTAAATGGACTTTGCTAAGTACTTTTAAATCATCAAAATCCCTACCTCCATTTCGACGAAATAATTATTATTATGCTGAGACGGAGAAGAAATGGCGAAAGAAACTCCGCAACTTACAATTTCGTAATGATTTCAAAACATCTTCCTGCGGCACTACCACTACCACAGATGAAACGTCGCAAAAGTAGTCATGTTTAAAATCGTTGTTATAGTTTTTACTTTCTCGTATACGTTACAGAGGAAGTCTTGTAATCGTCAAAAAATTCGACCTCGAGATTTTGACAGATTTACACGTTTTGGACCTCCCTGAGTCCAAAAATATATTTTTTTGGAATCATGTCTGTCTGTGTGTCTGTGCGTTAGCATGATAACTTGATTATGCTTTAACTTATTGCAATAAGGTTTCTATCAACTTTTCTGTCGTCGATCACGAAAGTTAAGCAACCAAGTGCGTGGTCGGTACTCGGATGGGTGACCAAAATTTAACATGCATCTATGACATCAAAATATAAGGTTTCTATCAAATTTTGAGTCATTTCCGGTATACGAGAAAGTCAAGGGTTTCCCGATTTTTTTATTTATTATCCTGTTCGGTGCTAGTCAATTTTCTTTCTTCACTCATTTCAACACTACCAAAGCATATACGTATCTATGCCTTTCTCAATCCTTGACGCTTCTTATTTTTGCTATCCTCATCCATAACAAGTTATCAATGTATTTATAAATACGTTAAATCATTCATATTACAAGATTTATATTCTGTCTTGTACTACTGTATTGTCTACTTATCGGTCAATGTATTGCAATTATAATATTAAGCAATACATTATGAGTCTTACCGCTACGTGATAGTGATTTTAATTGTTTACGTTCGAAATATTAATGAGGTATTCAAGCAAACAATTGATTTGAGAACTTCTCTTTAGTCGTCATGTGGTCACATAATGTTTGCCGCAAGTTTCTGGTGTATAAAAATGTGTAATAAATGAATTCAATCCACCTGATGGTAAGCCGAAGTGGAGTCCAAATGCGAAGATAGCTGGTGCGAGAGATAATGTAAGCCCCGAAACGCAAAGTGTTTCTTCGTAACCGCCGAAACGCAAAGTGTTTCTTCATAACCCCCGAAACGCAAAGTGTTTCTTCGTAACCCCCGAAACGCAAAGTGTTTCTTCGTAACCCCCGAAACGCAAAGTGTTTCTTCGTAACCCCCGAAACGCAAAGTGTTTCTTCGTAACCGCCGATACGCAGTGTTTGTTCATAACCCCGGAAACGCAGTGTTTCTTCGTAACCCCCGAAACGCAAAGTGTTTCTTCGTAACCTCCGAAACGCAAAGTGTTTCTTCGTAACCCCCGAAACGCAAAGTGTTTCTTCGCAACCTCCGAAACGCAAAGTGTTTCTTCGTAACCCCCGAAACGCAAACCTTTTCATCTTAGGTACAACTGACAGCCCTCTATGCAGAGGATGCATGGAGGCAGAAGAAACAGCCGCTCACGTCTTGATGGAATGCAACGCAGTGGCAACACACCACGCTCACTACCTGGGCCATCCGGGTAGACTTCAGGATGTCGTCAGAGACGTCATGGCGCTAGGAGACTTCCTGGAAGAGTTGGGCTGGCTGGAGTGACCGGCCTCTCACCCTCCGACGCAAAACAGGCGCACAGTTGTCGAGTTGCGGAGACAGCCCGTACGACGAAGAATGAGCTTCCAGTGGAATTAAAGCTTCTCAAACATTCGTCATGGAAAAGACTAGGGATGTTACGGATGTCGCCCGTCTGGGGATTGCCCTAGTGCCCTAGGGTAATCCCTCTCAGGCGCAGCCCGGCCTGCTATTAGGTCGGGCAGCCCGGAGACTTTTCGGAATCCAGGTGTACACCGTGCGCCGTTCCCGAAACGACCCCCCAGGCTGTGAGGGGAACCCCCGGGATTTTCCATCGGAATAAAGGGATGTTACGGATACGGAGCTTCGATTCCGATGCCGAAAGATTGATAGTTCCGATCCGATTGATTTCCGATTTCAGCTCCGATAATATTGAATCCGAAGTTATAACGAAGATCGGAACGAAATACATTTGCTTACACGAACGAATAAAATATCAGTACAATCCAAGCATAGTCAACAACAGATATAATTAGAATAATTTTAAATCTATTTTATAAAAACGTTACACTCATAAATATTAAGATGAGTCGCGATAATGAGGATGCTAACACAACAGAGAGCCAATATAGTGATAAATGTTTCATATGAAATTCTTATAGAACATCGCAAGAAAAACATATAAAAAAATCGGGGTCTCCCCTTAACTTTCTCGTATACCGGAAACGACTTAAAAGCTGATAGAAACCTTATATTTTGATGTCATTCATTCATGTTCAATTTTTGTCACCCATCCCAGTAAAGACCACGCACTTGGTTGCTTAACTTTCGTAATCGACGACTCAAAAGTTGAAAGAAAACTTTATTATATTTTGATGCTACACATGCATGTTAAATTTGGTTGCAATAAGTTAAAGCATACTCGAGTTATCGTGCTAACGCACAGACACACAGACATAATTCCAAAAGGGTTAACCTTGAAGCACTGTATCTATTGCTGAAAACCGCATTGAAATCCGTTGAGTAGTTAAAAATTCTAAGCGTACATACAGAAAGTGCTACTTCATTTTATACTATGTGTAAAGTATAGATTTATACTAATCATACGCAGACGAAGTCGCGGTCAGAAGCTCACTATTAAAGGTATTAAATAAAATTTCTTTTACTGCATTAAATCCCACAGATTTAATAATACAAGGAGATAGGCCAAGCCGGCGTTTAACTTGCGACAAGTGTATGCCCTGTGGGCATACATTTCCGCCACTTCGCCTTAATATATAATACGTAACTTAGCGATTTGACCGAGCGGCTGTGCTTAACTTTCATCGCATCGCAGTCCTTAAGACGCGCGCAATGAATAGTGTATATTCCGGCATGCTCAACTAGAACCATGTTATGTAGTACGGCCGCTGATTGCGACACTCGGTCTTCCTATAAACTCGGCGATTCTCCGAACTTCGGCGACCGATCTCCTTAGATTGATATATCTGTGATTAAATCCGAAGTAGCAATCAAGTATGGGGCCGTCATTGTTTATTGAGTCATTAATTAATTTCGCGTTCCCCAATCGTTGCAAGTGGGAGCATTCACGCGGCCGGTCAGCATCACAATTAGATTAACTCTTTAGAATAGAATATAATATCTTTATTGTTCATACATCAACACGTATTCTATAACGATATTAAGTGGGAAACTCACGATCGTTCCAAGTCACATCACGCCAAGCCATCACTCCAAAATAAGCGACTTCGGAATACCACGTCGCTTGAATGGAGTGACGAAAAATTTTGATTTCAAAACAATCTGAAATCCATCACTCCATCGCTCCACACTCCTAATCCGCGTGCTATAATCATTGACATTAACCCACAAAAATCCTACAGTTGCACTTACTTACGTCGTTTTACACTGAGTAAGTTTTGAAATATTAAAATACATGGAATCAAAATTGTAGAGGACAGCGCGCTGCGATCGGTCTACCAGTCGCTAACTGCGATATACCCTCCCGTTTTCGAACTCAAGGTTGAATGTTGAATCGCTCGTTGCAACTAGCGATAAGTGCAATAGGCAAAATTGTAATATAAGAAATGTGTTTTAAAATAAATTAAGTGAACTACCGATGATACTTTTACTTCCAAAAGAAACAAGAAGAATCTTCCTTACCTCAACAAAACACTTCAACAAATTCGTATACAGTCCACAACAAAAATTAAAGAAAATATAAAAATACACATTGAGTTTTTTAATGTCTATTTCCCATCCATGTAATTAAAAAATACTATTAAAAATGTAATGTTGTCAATATTATACCAAACCTTCCTTCAAAGTGGTCAACCGCGAACTAGAGCACCGCGCCTTCACTATTCCGATTTTTGTGACTATGTCTATTCTATTCTATTCTTAATTAATGGCGTCGCGTCGCATTAAGCGTACGCATTTTGCCAATGTCAAGTGAGAATGTAACTAAAGTAACAAAAATTACGGTTGATTGAGGTTAAAAATGGAGTCACTCAACACCTGTTTTTACAACAAGAACTCGTGAGAAACTCCGTGACTATGTCTAGAATCATTACGTATCCGTATCGATGTCCTAAACCTTTCCGTAGAATCGATAATATTATGAGTCATTACAAGTGCACGCAGAACTCAATTCATCCGTTAAAAATGGCGACCGATGCGTCATTCGTGTGTAATCATAATATACTGGGTGTAAAAGACATGAACAGTCAAACGAGAACCATGTATTCTATACATCAAAATCATTCCCCAGCAATATTTTTTTTGAAATATGTCTTATATTTCAAAAAAAATATTGCTGGGGAATGATTTTTATTTTTAAGTGTTAAAAAAAATTGCAAATTGTACCGCGCAATGTAAAGGGCTCAACTCGCACGCAACTCGCAAAACCGCGATAATTTTGCCAGACGGAGGCTCCGTTCGTTAGTGTCCGTGCGCATCGAGTGAGCTACATTGAACGCTAACGTTTTGAAGCCATTTCTTGTTATGAAATACTAGTAAAGTTAATAATGTTTCTTTGGACAATAATTAAGAAATAACGTATAGAATACGTTTTCATAAAAAAATTAAAAAAAAAATTATGACTTTGACCTTCAATAAAATCGTAACTATCAATTTCCCAGGTATAGTCTAAAGGTAGAAAAATGTTATGATGGTGAGCAGAATACATGGTTCTCGTTTGCTGTTCATGTCTTTTACACCCTGTATAAAAAGAATAAGTCCTGACTGACTGACTGATCAACTTCCAGCCCTAATCTTAACCCGGCGTCATTGTGGCCGGGTGTCTAATACCCGACGGTTTTTTAAATCTTAATAATTTTAAAACAGAGTATGTGTTATTTGCCGCTTTCAGTAGCTGGAGTGCTTGATATTTTTGAGTGAATCAGCTGTTCTATCTATTGTTGCTGCTGCTATTGCGGAATTGACACGTCTATAAAGAGCGCGCGGTACTACTTATACCAAAGTTGCGTTGATTTTGAGAGCGATCAACTTAGTCTAAAATCATATTCTAGCTTTGTTTTACATGGGTCATAATTTAATGTAATTGTTTTGGTTTTCTTATAACAAACAAGTAGGAAAAAATAAATGAGAATGTGAAAAAATACTTAAAGTAAAAAATTGGAGACTTCAAGCAATTAATTTTATTTCACAATTGTCAAAAATTTTTTTTTTAAAACAAAAAATAAACATATGTCATCTACACCATGTAGTCCCAAACATCGTGTTGGTATCAATTTTGTTTATAAGGTTTGTTTGATCTTTTGAATATTTCGTGTAATTTATGTCCCAACAAATTGATCTTAGGAGAAAAATATTTATTTATTTAAATTATGATGATTATAAGTACATTTTATAATAAATAAGTGCCTAATTCTCACAAACTATGTATATAATTGTAATTATAGAAAACCAATATTAACACAAAATTGATTCTGTGTAAGTAATGTACATGGGTATAATATACCCGGCCACAACGGCCATGTTCTGTTTGGTCGCCACAATGACGCCGGGTTAATATATAAAAAGAAAAGTTCAGCCACTACCCTTGCACCTAGGTAGCTGAAATTTTGCACCAGAGTCCTTTTATGAGGATAACTTAGTCATCAGGCCAAGCCGAGATTCCTTGTCAAAAATTTAAAAAAAAAATCGGGAGTAGTCCCCTTGACTTTCTCGTATAACGGAAACGACTCAAAAGTTGACAGAAACCTTATATTTTGAGGTAATGCATGCACGTTAAATTTTGGTCACTAATCCGTGTACCGACCACGCACTATAACTTTTGTGATCGACGACGCAAAAGTTTATAGAAATCTTATATTTTGATGTCAACCTGCGTGTTAAATTTGGTTGCAATAAGTTAAAGCATACTCGAGTTATCGTGCTAACGCAGATAACACAGACATACTTAATTCCAAAAAAAATATTTTTCTCAGGGAGGTCCAAAACGTGTAAATCCGTCAAAATCTCGAGGTCGAATTTTTTGACGATTACAAGACTTCCTCTATACTACGTATACGAGAAAGTAAAAAGGGTAGATGGGTACTTTTCTCCGATCCCGCTGCACAAAACGGCATACTAGAGCGGAAAGCAGTAAGTTAGTATATAGTAAATCTAATTAAATCGAAAGATTTAATCGAAGTTACAACAGTTAGATTACAATTTAGTGCGATTAGAATAATGATCTGAATTAGAATAGGTCCCGACCGCACTACTTCCTAATTGTTTACGATGTAATTGACGAGTGTAAATGTCTAGCTGCGATTTACGCGTATAAACGATTACTTATTAATTGATCTTATTGGTATCGACCATCTTAAAAAAAAAAACTTAAATCTTCATTCAAGCAGTTTGTGCGACATTTGTCTCTATAAATTTACTTAAGAATATAATAGAATATTTCTTTATTGTATAACATCATCGAGCACCATAACCAATAGAGTGGTAATGCGCCTTCCGTCTCCGAAACAGGTTCGTGTTTTTTCACTAACGTCAAACTGTCAATCGCACTATACTAGATTACTTAGAAGATTTTGGTGAATTTTAGTATATTTATAAAGAAAATAAATAAGTTTTTTTTATATAGTATCTTTGTTTTATTATGTACAGTCGAACCAACTGAATCATGACCCACTTGGCCGATCATTCCTTTAGAATCATAAATTTAGTTAGGTTTTCTTCGCTATCATGCGTGTTGCACTTAGTACGTTTTAAATATGAATAATAATGTGTCATTACGGGTCAGAGATCTATGCAATTTTAATCTTTGTTATCACTGCACTAAAGTCTCAATTAGAATTTCAAATAAGATCCCGTTCATAATCTAAACTCTTTTCACTATTGAGAAAAACGAATAACTATTATATTTTTAAAAATAAAATTACGTTTTGTGTGAGATGTCAAGTAGTAGTTGAAAAAATTTTAAAAGGCCATATTTATTAGACACTGTCAGTGTCTAATAAATTGATAACAGGTTCGTTACTTAAGAAATGTATATTCAAGCGAATTTCAACCTACTTTGTATTGAGTGATTGTAGGAAAATGATCTTAAGGTGAATCATGATTCAATTTGGTCGACTGTACCTATTTATTTTCATAGCTAGGTAACGATATCGATACATTTGCATGCCTGTATATCCCCATCTCTAGTATGACGCGTAGTTTCAATTGTTTGGTGGAATTATTTTAGACCTAAGAGCAAAATATTTGCTTTAGTTTTAGACAAAAAAAGTGACATTTTAAAGTGAACATATAAACAAGACACTTAACACTAATTGCACAAAGGGCGACCTTATCGCTACCTCAAGAAAAAACAGTGCATATTCAGAAGTGCAGGAAAATAAAAATTATGTTATTATAATATTTTGTTACCATAAATATGATTGAATAAAGGGGTCGCCACTTTAAAATGCCGCAAAAATAAGCAGTATTGTCGATATCAAGGCATAAGCACCGACCCCAAAGTAAAATTCGAGCAGGGTAGAGCAGAGAAATGATTGGAGCAAGGCAGAGCAGCAAAATGATGACAAATTTGCCAATGGTACTTTTTGCCGGCAAAATCCTATCGTCCTAGTCCTACTATCATTATAAACGCTAAAGTTTGTATGGATGTTTGTTACTCTTTTACGCAAAATCTACAGGATTCATTTTGATGAAACTTTACGATAATAAAGCTTAAACATCACAATAACATATAGGCGTTTCTCTTTCTCCATGTGTCCCGATTTAATTAAGATATTTTAAGATTTCTCGAAATCCTACAATTAGGGATTTAAAATAGGGGATAAAAGGGAATGAAAGTCTAAACAAATCTATCTATGTTAACTATCGTATATTCGAAATTCGGGTATGATTCGTAAAAAAATTAAATGCTGCTCAAAGTAACTATACCACGGGGACGAAGTTGCGAGCAAAAGCTGATATGTATGAGATGATGTATTATATTAAACGGATACACACACACGTCTACCAAACAATATCTCTCTCACATATATGGGGCTGCATTGTACAATTCTCTGTGTTATGTACCTATATCTGTCTTTGTGTGTACATTAATTGTTAAAACTAATATTTTAAAAAAACTAAAAAACACGCTTTTATGTTTGTACGGGCATCGCACGTACATTGTCACATCAGCAGTTATTGTTTTACCGCAATATTGTAAATTCGCTAATATTGTAAATTTAATTTCATTAACTCAGTTCGCATTCGATCATCAAGAGCATCGCGCGTTCTCATATTTCATTAAATTCATTCAGTTTTGCAATATACCATTTTTAACAGTTTTCCAGTTTTTCCTTTATCTTCATCATTCTATGTACGGGCTCCCGTACATTGGTCCTTCGAGCCTTTCGGGATAAGGCGGGACACTCCACGTGCCGCGTAGTGAACCTACATACTCTACAAAACACGTGCCAGTGATTTTCGCTTGACGACCTACATAATTACAGTACACGCATTTCGAACTTTGAACTGTTGCTATTCAGTTCAGTGAGTAGTGACCATTCCAGAAGATTATCACGGTACTATCAAGAAGTACAGTGATTCCAGTTGCAGAAACGTCCAGTATTCAAGAGGAGAGCGACTTAGCCATAGTCGTTGCCAGTTGCAGTAACAAGGAGTTTTCAAGTAAGACCAGTCCTTTATTTTAAACCAACAATGTCTTCTATCGATGACGTTTTGGCAAATCAGCAGCAGCTTACGTCGGCGATAGAGAACATATATACTAATTTTAAGAAAGACTCGGCGTCCAGGAAAACCGCCGAAAACATCAGGAAAAGATTAGATACGCTAGATAGTTATTGGGTAGAGTACGAAAGAAATTTTTCTCAGTTATCATCGGCCAATCTAGAATCAGGAACTAGAGACTTCATCTACAAAGATATGGAGAGAGTCAAAGACAGGTACGGTAATATAAGAGCGCATATTCAGAGTTTTCAATTGACGACGGAAGAGAGGCCTCAGTCACCTATTATAAAGCCTCCTTCGTTTATTCCAAGTACAACTGTGCTTAGTCAGGATAGTCAAAATCCGAGTGGCAGTAAGACAGCAGTGCACACTGCTACGGTCAGCAAGTCGGAGGAAATGTTAAGAATGCAGAACAGTAACTTTAAGGCCTTTCATAGAACTGTAACAGGTATTGATTTGGATTTCGTTAACGAAAAATGGGAATTCGAAGACCTTCTTCACACAATACAGTCTCGGTGGGCAGCTATTGATAAGTTGCATTGGGAATTAGACAGCCAAGTAGGTAGATTCAGCGAGGAGTATGAAAATGCTTATTCTTCGTATGAAAGTAAATTTCAAGCAGTCAAAAGGGCCATTAATAAGAAAATGTGGTCAAAGGTCCACATGGAGAAATCCACTCCTCACATGGAAGTCCCTACTTTCAGTGGGCATTATAACTCCTGGGTTTCGTTCAAAGATTTATTCGTTGAAACTATTCACAGTAACCACTCTTTGTCCAGTGCACAAAAGATGCAATATCTTAAGAGTAAGGTAAAGGGAGAGGCAGAGCGGTTAATACAGCACTTACAAATAAGCTCAGATAATTATGAAGTTTGTTGGAATATTCTCAACCAACGATATAACAATAAAAAACTAATATTTACGTCACATATGAATTCTTTAATGGGTCTTCCTCTAATACAAAATCAGTCTGTTGCACTCATAAAACGCATGCACGACACCACTCAAGAATGTCTCAACGCAATCAAGAATTTGGGAGTCGACATTAGTTCGTGGGACCCCATGATTGTTCATATACTTTCTCAAAAGTTAGATACCGCAACATTCACAGATTACATTGAATCGTTAAATGAGCCACGTGAATTACCAAAATTGATCGAATTTCTACAATTTTTGGAGGCCAAATTCACGTCGTTGGAAGCAACACGTAGGAAACCGGAAATTTCCACACATAAATATCATGCTACAAATAAAAATGAAAACAATATTATTCAGCATAAACCTAATTTCTACAAAAATTCGTTTACCAGCAGTAAAGTTATTTCGCAACCGCCTTACATGAAAAAATACAAATGCTTTCTATGTAACAGTGATGACCATGGAATTTATTTCTGCCGCCAGTTTATAGAAATGACACCTTACAATAGACTAAAAATGGTTAACAAGTTAAATCTTTGCCAAAATTGCCTTTCGAATCACTACGGGAAACCATGCATGTCTGAAAACGTGTGTCCCGAATGTAATAAGGTTCATAATCGCTTACTACATAAAGCATTTGCGCAATCTCAACGTGCCTTTCCAACAGCACACGTCAGTAGCGCAAGGGGAGGCCGCGGCGGGGAAGGGTCAAACGCTCGCAGTAAAATCATTTCAGCCGATTCAACAACAAATGCTAACACCGGAAAGCAAGTTCGAAGTAGCTCGCACGTGTCGTTGCAGAATGACCCTTTCGAAGTTTTGTTGCCAACGGCAATGGTTAAAGTCCAGGCTGTTGATGGTTCTACTCAAATTTTGCGTGCTCTTCTAGATCAAGGATCTCAGACTTCTTTGATAACAGAGCACGCGGCGCAACTTCTGAAATTACCTAGGACGAGATGTAAGGGAGTTGTCTCAGGTGTAGGAGACAAGGAGAGTAATTGTAAAGGCATGATTACGATTTACTGCTCCTCTATTGTCAGTGATTTCACGTTTGAAACAGAAGCCTTAGTTATGAAACAGCTTATAAAAAATTTGCCTAGTTATACATTTGCTAATCCAGATTGGTCATATTTAAACCACATAAAACTCGCAGACCCAGAATTTTACAAAAGTCGTCCCGTAGATGTCTTATTAGGAGCAGATATTTACTCTACTATTTTGATGGATGGAATATGTAGAGCAAATACTACCTTACCCACTGCCCAACAAACGCAACTCGGGTGGATTTTAAGTGGTAACGTAAAAACTTTTCAATGCAACGTGGTATTGAATAATATTTCTGAGATTCAAAATTTTTGGGAGATCGAAGACATTTCAGAACAGTCAGAATTATCCAAAGAAGATGAAGAATGCATAGAATTTTATCAGTCTACCACAATCAGACGAGAAGATGGAAGCTATGAGGTCAGATTGCCGATGAAGTCGGATTATGAAAAACAATTAGGCCTGTCGAAATCAAAAACTATCGCTCAGTTTTATAAATTGGAAAAAAGATTGCAGAATAACCCTACTATTGCAAAAGACTATACTCATTTTATTAATGAATATTTATCGCTCGGACACATGACACCCGTAATGCAACCCAGCGAAATATTTAAATGTTATTTACCGCATCATTCAGTAAGCCGAGTTGAGTCAACTACAACAAAATTACGCGTTGTTTTTAATGCCTCGGATAAAACATCGTCTGGCCTAAGCTTAAATGACGTCATGCGACGTGGGCCAAATTTACAGCAGGACTTGCAGAGTTTAATAATTAAATGGAGACAGCACAAATACGCAATTACGGCGGACATTGAGAAAATGTTCAGACAGATATGGATAAATAATAAAGATCAATATTTACAAATGATAGTATGGAGAGATGACAAGAACAAAAAATTGCAAGAGTATAAACTAACGACAGTCACGTACGGGATAAAAGCAGCGCCATTTCTCGCAATGATGACGCTAAAACAATTAGCCAAAGACGAAAAAAATAATTTTTCTGCAAGCTCGGCACCAAAAATTCTGGATGAGTCATTTTATATGGACGATCTGATCCATGGTGCACACTCAGTACAGACAGCTAAAAAATTAAAAACTGATATGATAAATTTATTAAGCGCAGGGGGATTTAAGCTAAGAAAATGGAAGTCGAACTCACCCGAGTTACTGGATGACGACGACCATATTACACAGCAAGAACATTTTAATTTCAAACAAGGAGAATCCACCAAAGCTTTGGGACTCAGGTGGAATCCACAAAAAGACTATTTCACATTCCAATCAAAATTAGAAACAACTTTGAAACTAACGAAACGAACTCTTTTGTCGGAAATATCTAAAATCTTTGATCCCCTCGGGTGGATTTCACCTCTCACAACAAAACTCAAAATTTTATTTCAAGATTTGTGGCGAGCTAACATTCAGTGGGATGACATAGTACCACAAAATATTTGTGATGAGTGGAATAAAATTAGAGAGGACATTTCAACCATAGACCAGTATAAAATACCTAGATGGTTACAAACAAAAGAAAAAGAGCGTATTGAATTGCATGGCTTCTGTGATGCGAGCACAAAAGCCTATGGATGCGTAGTATATTGTAAAATTAATCAAGACAATTTAGTGAGCAATTCGATAGTACTTGTAGCAGGAAAGACTAAGTTAGTTCCCTTGAAGAAAAATTGCTCATTACCACGATTAGAGTTATGTGGCGCAGTCCTTTTAGCTAAACTCATGTCAAAAATCAAAAAGAGCTTAGAAGAGCATGAAATTGTTGACTTTGGTTGGGTCGATTCAATGGTGGTCCTTGGCTGGCTTAGCGGTGATGCGGATAGGTGGAAGCCATTCGTGGCAAATCGGGTAAAGCAAATTACAGAATTAATGCCAGCCACGCGTTGGCGATATGTATCTTCTAAAGATAATCCAGCAGATTGTGCTAGCCGGGGGCTTACAGCATCTCAACTGAAAGAACACAATCTGTGGTGGCAAGGACCCAGTTGGCTACATAGTTTCATACCTGAAAACGAAAAACAGAAGAGTTATTTCACAAATCAAGACTTGAAAAAATCTAAGCAAGTTTATGTCACACTCTCTGATGAAAATGAATTAATTCAGCATATTTTAAACAAATACAGCTCATTCCAAAAAGCTATAAGAATATTGGCATGGGTATTAAGGTTTAATATTAAAACTAAAAAGCTAAGTTACTTAAGTGTAGAAGAATTAAATAAAGCTAGAAATATATTTATAAAAAGCGTGCAGTATAAGGAATTTGCAGAAGAAATAAGTTGTTTGAAAGCGGGAAATACTATAAGCAATAAAAGCAAAATAATTAATTTGAATCCCATGTTAGACGAAAATGACATTTTAAGAGTTCGTGGCAGACTCAGACATGCCAACATGGACAGCGAAATGAAGCATCCTATTATAATTCCAAGCAGAACCAGACTTGCAGACCTTATTATAGATCAGGCGCATGAGCTTACCTTCCACGGGGGTGCGCGATTGACAACATCATTCATTCGTCGTAAATACTGGCTTATTGGTGGCAACAATGTCACAAAAAAGCGATTGCGCAGATGTGTGAAATGCAGAAAACAGAATCCTCAACTTCAGAGCCAGTTAATGGGAGACTTACCTTCATCTCGAGCGAACCCATCCCGACCCTTCTATCACTGTGGAGTAGATTATACTGGCCACGTTAATGTTAAAGCCAATTCAGGACGTGGTATTAGGACCACAAAAGGGTATGTCGCGGTGTTTGTTTGTATGGCAACCAAAGCTGTCCACCTGGAGCTCGTGTCCAGTTTAACAACGTCATCTTTCCTCTCAGCATTGCGTAGAATGTCAGCGAGAAGGGGCCTTCCCCGTCATATATATAGTGATCAAGGCAAAAACTTTATTGGCGCAGATAAAGTATTAAAACAGGAATTATCCCTAATTAAGCAAACTTTAAATCAAGATTTTATGTCAGAGATTTCTAATATGGGGATAGAATGGCATTTTAATGCACCTTCCTGGCCCTCGGCAGGCGGCTTGTGGGAGGCTGCGGTAAAAAGTCTAAAATACCATCTAAAAAGAGTCATAGGTGAACAAAATCTGACATTTGAGGAGTTCACTACGCTTCTCGCTCAGTTAGAAGGATGTCTCAACTCACGCCCACTATGTACACTCACCGAAGACCCTGATGATTTAGATTTCTTAACACCATCACATTTCTTAGCCAGTGGACCGTCATTAGTTCTATTTGATACAGAAAAAGATCACAGAACCAGGTGGCATCTCACCCAAAAATTATTTCAAGATATATGGGGTCGTTGGCGTGAAGAGTATTTAACACAACTAACATCAAGAAGTAAGTGGAAAAGGTCGCAGAAAAACATAAATATAAATGATGTTGTTGTAATAAAGGACGACAATCTTCCTGCGGGAAAATGGTCTCTAGGTCGTGTAGTGGAGCTACACCCGGGTAGTGACGGCTATGTCAGAGTAGTCACCCTAAAAACCAAGAATGGGTTCATGAGACGCCCCATCGTAAAATTGTCAATTCTACCGATAAATCAAGATCAAGCGCAAGACGATTCTCAGAATGAAAAGAAGACCGAAAAAACACTTTCAAATCCAATCCCCAGAAAAAACCGAAATAAGTTCAGTTTCTCTACGATGGCGATTTGTCTTTTATCACTGTTTTTCATAATGATACCATCGGCGCAATGTTTTTATAATACAAACGAGTTCAAGGGTAACAATAGCATCTATTTCGATCACATTAAGGATATACAAATTGTAAGAGACAATTGGCGATTAGTTGTATTTTACGATCTTCAACCTTATGAAGAAGCTAATAAGGCACTGGAAAAATATCTCAGTTATTTAAATAATCTTTGTATTATGTTACAATCACAATCAAACTGCGACGGCATTATGTTACAACTACGTCACGAGGTGAGCGAACTGCAATATTACAATAATATTTTTATGAATCACAACGTAAACAAAAGGATACGCCGCCGTCGAGGTCTAATTAATGGTATCGGATCTGTGGCTAATAGCTTATTCGGCATTTTAGATAATCAATTTGCAGAAAAGTATGAACGAGACATACAATTAATCAGGGAAAATCAAAATCATTTGGCGTCGCTCTGGAAAAATCAGACATCGGTCGTTGAGGCCGAATTCAATTTACTAAAACGTACAGAAAGCATAATCAATCGACATCATAAAACGATAAATAAAAAATTCAACGCTTTAGAAGGTGCTGTCAATCAGCTGAAATCAGAAGTTCAAAACGTTTCACTACTAAACGACTTCATAACAACGGCAATGATAACGAATAACATCGTGCTGAGCCTTAAAAATACACAACAAACTCTTCTTGACGCCGTTACGAACATCTATAACGGGAAATTTAACTTGCATCTCATACCACCAGATCAACTCAGACAGGAGCTGGGAACTATATCAGAGCAGCTTTCCAAGGACTTATCACTGCCAGTCAAGAAATCAGACAGTTTATCCGAGATATATAATCTATTGCAAGTCCGGGCAAGGGTGACCGGCAAATTTATTATTTTCGAAATCAAGATTCCGCTTATCGGTGAAGAAGTGTACGAGATATTGAAATTAATACCTATACCGCGTCTTGCTGACCAAAACTTCGAGATAACAGTTGTCCCTGTTGCCGAATATGTTGCCGTCAATCTCAAACATGATGCGCTCATAAGAATAACAGAGTCAGATTTAAAAACGTGTATCGAAAGAAATTCAGATTTAAATTTATGTTACCTAAAAACTACTATTTACCTTATTAAGGATGACCAAAGTTTTTGCGAAACCGTACCTGACTCCAGAAACTGCCGAACAAAGACAAACTTATGTAATAATAGGTGGATAGAATTATATAAACAAAATAAATATTTATATTTCTGTTGCGACGTCTGTCGCATGAAAATTATATGCAAAGATCAGATTACCCCAGTTCAAATAAGCAAATCCGGATTTTTCAGTATAGAGCAAGGTTGCACCATTAAATCAGCAGATTTCTTTGTTTACTCTCATAGAGAAGACGAGAATCAGATGAACTTAAGGTCAAATATTCAGTCACCAGAAATTTCGCAGATAAATCACATCATTAATATTACGCTACCCATTAACTTAATAGAAAGAAATGAAACATTCGATTTATTTAACCACACTATGGAGTTTCAAGACATTGAGAACAAACTAGGGATTATGAAACATGAGGAACCTTTAATAAATGAAATCTCCACCCATGATGTTCATCATTACGTTGCCATTTACGTTTTGTTTGGATGTCTGGGACTTGGTCTCTCAATCTGGGCCTGGAGGCGTTTTAGGCGGGTAATGCCAGTAGGAGCTGACCAGAGCGCTGCTGAGGCGCCCCCGCCCGCGGCCGCGCCTGCGCCCGCCGCGCGGTCGCTAGCCGCAGCGGTGGCGCGGGCGACGCAACCTACGATCTCAAGTGCACAGTGCAGTGAAGTGAGTAATGCGTCCGACCATTATGCGCGTGTGTCAGTTAACATGAAAAATATGCGTCCAAAAGGGCAAAGTGCGCGAGTGTTAATTAAAGAAAAGGCGTCGTCGCCTATGGTGCTTAGACCAGAATTTCAAATTCCAGACCAATACTTAGACTAATCTTAATTATTCTAGACATAATCCAAAAATGCCAATCATCTTGTTATTCATCTTGCATACTAACAAATATACGGGTTCATATAATTTTAAGTACTATTGTTTCATCTTGTAATTCATTCATGGGTAGCATCTCATCTACTAATCCCATTTTTCCCGCCCGGGAATATGTACGGGCATCGCACGTACATTGTCACATCAGCAGTTATTGTTTTACCGCAATATTGTAAATTCGCTAATATTGTAAATTTAATTTCATTAACTCAGTTCGCATTCGATCATCAAGAGCATCGCGCGTTCTCATATTTCATTAAATTCATTCAGTTTTGCAATATACCATTTTTAACAGTTTTCCAGTTTTGCAGAATCGTCTTGCGCTCCATCTTCATCATTCTATGTACGGGCTCCCGTACAATGTTAAATAAAAACTAAAAAGTGAAAAATAACTTATTAGTATAGAAACTAAATGATGAACGAAAAGTATAATTTTACTATTTAGAGAAAAGCGTGGGATGCTCAATTACATTAGTTCTTGAAAATATTCGATCGGTACAATTAAACTAGGCATGATACAAATTAGTTAGGCGATTCTAATCAAGATAATGGGATATTCTTATCGAATTATTGTAATGTCATCGGTCTTTGATAAGTCTATAAAGTTTAAATGAAATCTAACCGTTTAAAGTGGGTCAAAATCGAGTCCAAACGAGTCAGTTACATACATACATACAAAACCAATATAAGCGTGTTAAATAAATAGCCTATGCTATAATTTATACTAATCCTGTGCAGACGAAGTCGCGGGCAGAAGCTAGAAAAAATACTTTTTAATACAGTTGCTCAAAAAGTGGCGTATTGCAGGGACGTATATAGCGTTCGGGATGTGGGCTATTACATACTCGTGCTTTTTTTTACCTTTCCCGAACTCGTGCGTTCTCTTTCCCAACTGTCAAAATAATGTCTATTAAAAAGAAAAACTAACCATAAAGTTTTTACTAAAAAAATCATAGAAGTTTTTATGATTCATGCAAATACGTATATTTCTAAAAAGAAGCTACTAATTTGTTTCAATATCAGATTTAATGATTTGATTGAATGAGTTAGGTTAGGTTTCGTTTCATTTCATCTCATTAAATTTTTTTTTCATTTCATGTCAATAAAAAAATTCTACTGAAGACTTGGCTGTATGGGCATAGTTCCCTTTTTCTACCCAGAATGGGTGAAGAAAACAAAAAAAACTGCTTATATTCTTTTACGGTTGGCGCCATTTTCCAAAAATTTTCGAGTTCAGTTGTTTGTTGCACTAAATGAGTAATTTCGACGATATTTTATTAAAATGAACACCACCGGAAATCATTATAATTGCACAAAATGCTTCGGAGAACATTTTACCGGAAAAGTCAAAAAGTCGCTACCTTCTTCTGATGAATTCCATTTTCAAAATAATTTTTTAAACAATATAGATTTTACCGAAATTACCAAAAGAAATATACTATCCAGGACTTTTAAAATTTTCGATCCTTTAGGACTGCTGTCACTATGTATCATTAAACCTAAAATCCTTTTACAAGAATTGTGGAACCTAAAAATTGGTTGGGATGACCCAGTACCCAACGAAATAAATATATATATATACGACGAATTTATTGCGTCGAGAGACGAGAAAAAAGCAAATAGTTTTTCAGGAAATCTTATGTTGGCTTACTTCTCCGATATCTCAGCAAAATTAAAACCTTCTACGTTATGTTCGAGGTATTATAACTTTTATAAGAAATAAATTATTAGTTAGTTGAGTTTATTGTTTTTATTATTTTATTAAATTGCTTCATTTTTTCGCAACTGTATTAAAAATAGTCGTTCAGTACACGTGCGGAACCGTCATTGCAACTTGTTCCGACTGTCAACACTCGCCTTCGGCTGCGCCTCGGCTCGGGTAGACAATTTTGTCGGAACTCTTTGCAATGACAGCCTTTCCATACTTGTAATGAAAAATACTAGTACAAACAAAGTATTTTTGAAATATTTTTTGGATACTACACTAACCAAAAAATATTTCAAAAATACTAAACGATTTCTTAACTTTTTCTCTGGAGTAACCAGGCAATACGAATACTATCTGCATCACTGTTTACGTTGCTGTTTTATCTCGCTCTCCAGTCATATGAGCGATAAAGATAAACAGATAACGGTCTGAAAATTTATCTAAAAGGCAATAAAGTCATGGTTTTTACCTAGTGTTTTACAAAAAAAACTTATATTATATCACAAGCATCTGGCTTACTCATAAACATTTGGATATGAAATCTATTTTAGTGAGGGGGCTATTCGTTTATTACGTTATTATTGCTCGTTTTTGACCCCCTTTTTTGTCGGGGAGGTCAAATGCATATACGCTATGCTCCTGCGTGGACTCGTTGCAGAGTTGCGACAGAATCTCGTATTTTACATATTAAAAAATTCCCGTGTTTATGGGATATGCAGTATGTCCTTTTTTACACACTTTAAAAAAAGGGCATGAGTTCATCATCGTCCATTGAGATTTTTTACGTATTATTACACGAGTACCTCTCACGGCAAGCGCTAGACTACGACTGAGCGCCGATTAAGAAAGACCGGCCACCGGTGAGTGTGTCACGATGAGCCCGTTTTTATGGTCTTTTCTAGGTAGCAAAGAACGACCGGCTAGTGTGGCGCCACGCTTATCGTCACTTATCGTCACAACTTCCTCATCAAAGTAAAAAGAAAAGCAATATATTTTCCTTTATCTTTGACGAGGAAGTAGGCACAGTACATAATAATTACTACAGCATTACAGTTCTTCAGGAAAAACTAATCATTTAATGAACATGTCTAAGCTCCAACGGTAATTAGGATCTGTACTTTCAGCAATAAGGTGTATATTTGGTTACATAATAGCTGGCGTTGTAAGCATAACATTGCAATGAAATGTGTGTGCTTCTCGCATAATTTTTCCGTTAGTAGGTATGTTATTGGTTTGAGTGTTACGTGAAAAAGAGGGTTATTCCCAGAGGTCTCCGCTTCTATTGTTTTTGACGTGACAACGTCTTATAATTCGATAGAGCCGGCTGCACGCACGAAAAAACATGACGCATGCGGCGTTACCTCGCTCTGAGGCGTTCCATGTAAGGCTTGAAGTGCAAGCAAAAATCTATTAAACAAATGAAATTAAATTTTTCTTTTGAAAAGACGTTGTCACGTTCAACTGTCGTCAGTAAACCGACTTTACAGACAACCAATTTTTGACGTGACAACGTCTTATAATTCGATAGAACCGGCTGCACGCACGAAAAAACATGATGCATGCGGCGTTACCTCGCTCTGAGGCGTTCCATGTAAGGCCGGCAAAACAAATAAAATTAAATTTTTCTTTTGAAAAATGCTACCATTCCATCAGTATTTTCTTAAGACGTTGTCACGTTCAACTATCGTCAGTAAACCGACTTTACAGACAACCAATTTTTTCTTTTAAATCTAAGAGCCCTCGTTCAGGGCGACTTATTGTAGCGCTGCTGTCAGTTACAATAATAATTTACTTAAATCATATTATTATACGCTTTGAATAGGATTAGACAGTTAGCATCGAAACAATTGCTCTTATCGCCTACCACGGCTACGTCTCACCGGTGTGCTATGCATAGATTCAATAATACAAGTAGATAGGCTAAGCCGGCGTTTAACTTGTGACAAGTGTATGCCCAGCGGGCATACATTGCCGCCAGTTCGCCTTCCGATAAAGTCGAGTATGAAAGATATTATACCTACGTACGTCAGAAAGAAATATCCGTTTTTCTTTCAAAATGCCGTCCTGTCCCTATGTAACATGCAATCATTGCAGTGAATCAGTCATTTATCAAATAATGGAATAACTTTTCACACGTAAGAACCGAAAAACTTAGAATTATGTTTAAAAAGCAATATTTAAACAAATAGTCCGACTTTTATTCATAAAAACATTATCGCTTAAAATTATGTGTTACTATCTTACAAATTGTTTTACCTACATTGCGGCTGTGCTTAACTTTAATTGCTTCGCAGTCCCGCAATGAATAGTGTATATTACGGCCTCAGACCAATAAAAAAGTCTAATAAAATCTATACTAATAATAAAGCTGAAGAGTTTGTTTGTTTGTTTGATTGTTTGTTTGTTTGTTTGTTTGTTTGGTTGAACCCTAAGATCTCAGCAACTACTGACTCAAATTGAAAAAATCTTTTTTCGTTGGATAGTCCATTTATCTAGGAAGGCTATAGGCTATATAACATCACGATACGTTTAATAAGAGCTGAGCATCAATGAAGAATGTTGCAAAAACGGGAGAAAAATATTTCTTTTTAAAGATTTCACTGCGTACGCTGCGTAAACGGTTAAAGTTACATAAAAATCGTGTATGACGGAATTGTTCTCCATTAAATTTTCTAAAAAAAAGTCCGCGACAACATATGTCTATCTTTTATGGTTGTCTAACTATAACCTTTCTTTTTAGTAATCAAATTTGTTTTAAAATTATGCATTATCTGCGATGGCGTTTTTGTATGCATGATATTATTCCTTATCAAAATAAATACATTACTTATCACGAGTATTTAATTTTGCACAAAATTGTTCATGACTTCATTTGATTTCAATGAATATCTTAAGAAATATCATAGTTTGAAATAAACGGAAAATAATAAATTTTGATTTTCAGAGATTTCTTTGCGTGCGCTGCGTAAACGGTTAAAGTTACAGAAAAATTATGTATGACGGAATTATTCTACTTTAAAAGTTCTAAAAACAAGTTACAGACAGCATTTATCTATCTCTTAAGGTTGACTCGCTATAACCTATTTTAGTTAATAAATTTTGTTCTAAAATAATGCTTTAGATGCGAAGGTATTTTTGTAAACATGATATTATTACTTATGAAAATGAATACATTATTCATCACAAGTATTTAATTTTGTACAAAATTGTTCTTTACATCATTAGATTTCAATGAATATCTTCAGAGATATCATAGTTTTAACATTACTCCGCAGCTAAATAATGATCAAGTACTACGCACGCATCTATACGGAGTTGTTTTTTTTTGGTTGATCGCGCTTATCTTAGGAACTACTGATCCTGTCAGATTCAGACGCCTTAGAGACTCTAATAGGTTCAGAGACTCCTCCGAGGGAGATGTTCACCGGTCAGGAATCCTCTCTGGAGTGATTCGACCTTAAAGCTTGAGGACCCACCGAGGTCCTCTCATTTACTAAAACCCCTGGTGACCCAAAGAAGGACATCAGAGACATCCTACAAAAATAGAAAAAAAGGTGCCATAGATTTTATCAAACCTGTCCGAAAATTATTTGAATTTTAAATTAAATATTTTGTTAATATTTCAAGTTTCTACCTGTTATCGTTATTGAGACCGAGAAATAAATCACGTTTGTTGTTGAGCCCCCTTAAATATTAATTTTATTTTAATTTACTTATTTATTTTTAAAGTGAATAATATAACTAAATATTCTGTGAATATTTCAAGCGTCTATCTGTTGCCGTTATCAAAATCGACCAAAAAAGTCACGTTTATTTTATGGGAACAGCTTCAATATTCATTTTATTCTGTTTATTAGTATTTGTTGTTATAGCGGCACCAGAACTACGTCATCTGAGAAAATTTCAACTGTCTGACTATAATGGTTAATGATATACACAACCTGGTGACAGATGGACAGACGGACGGCGGAGTCTTAGTAATAGGATCCCGTTTTACCCTTTGGGTACAGAACCCTAAAAAGGGGAACTACTGATTCAAATTGAAAAATTCTTTGATTGTCTATTTATTGAGGAAGACTATAGGCCAGGACTTCCCAAACTTATTTTCATAGTGACGCCCTTAGGAATTTCCCAATTTTTACGAGCCCTCTCCCCGTTATAGTAACAGCAAAGTTAAGTACCTACCTACAAAAACAAAAAAAAACGGACGCAGCCGCCCGGATTGCGAAAGATGCTGTGTTCGATTTTTTCGCCCGCCCTAGACAGTCGATCCAGACTCAAGTTTTGAAATCGCGACTTTCATTTCTTTCTCTACATTTATATTCGTTCTACTAGCTTGCATAGCAGCTAGACAGCCATTCTATGTGGATCGTCTCACTACGCCCGCCCCCGGGATAGAATCGCGAACCCTGGGATGCCAGGGCATCGCGACGCGCAGTATGGGAAACCCTGATATAGGCCTATATACCTCCATAGCATCACTCTACGACTAATAGGAATTGAGCATCAATGAAAAATGTTGCAAAAATGGGAAATCCACGCGGACGAAGTCGCGGGCACAGCTAGTATAAATATAAATCTAATAAAAAACTTTTTTATTGGTCTGAGATTACGGCATGCTCAACTAGAACCATGTTATGTAGTACGGCCGCTGATCGACACTCGGTCTTCCAATAAACTCAGCAATTTGACCGATCTCCTTAGATTGATATAGGTATCTGTGGTGCTATGGCATCATACTTACTACGAGATTCGGTAGATGCAATAAGAGTATTTAAAGTACAAAAAAAAGTATACGGTCTATCTGTGGTGCAGGCTTATAGCCCACCTAGCATGACCACCGAAACACGATATGATATAGCCATTTATCGCGTTGAACTGTCAAAAATTATTGGATATAAAAGCAATCTTGAAATTTTATCGATACCTACTGCGAACATGTGTATAAGCCTTATAAATGTTCGCAGTTTCGATAAAATTTCAAGTTGGCGGTTATATTAATCCAATGTTTTTTGACAGATCAAAGCGAAAATGGCTATATCGTATCGTGTTTCGGTGGTCATGCTAGGCGGGCAGGAGTCCTCCTGTAAGCCATTGTTCAAATCATTGGATATATTACCACTTCCCAGTCTATATATTTTCGAAGTGGGGATATTTGTCGAAACGTACATTTATTTATTTGATAAACAAACGTTTTTGCATTTAGGGGTAGAGAGGGTGAAAACTTATACGTTCCAAATCAAATACTTGTTATGGATTCGAAAAAGCCACCACCTTTAACCGATTATAACTTTCGAGTGTCTTCTTTTACAAATGAAAGGTTGAATTTACAATTGTTTGAGAGCTATTACAATAGGCCGACGCGATCGAAAGCTTAAAATTCTAATGTGGACCCCCAATGGGAACGCTAACTACCTTTTCAACTATGAGGCCGTACTTGGAACCAAGTTTGAGATGGAGTATTTTGGCCGCTTGGTCATGCCTGTGCAAATATTCGGTAGGTAATGGCCACTACAGGACAACCGGAAGTAATATCGTTTATGTGAAAAATAAATAAATTTAACTTATCACGAGAGAAAAAAATAGGTAGGCAAATTTTCCAGACGATTTTTATTGACAGACAAAAAACAAAATTATTTTACATATAAACGTCACTTACAAATTCACTATGAAAAAAGTATAAAAAAGAGGTTGGTAGTCCCCGACATCCTCCCCGCCTTGCGTTACGCAACACAAAAACTAAACAAATAATACACCGCTAAACATAACACACTTCTATAAAACATAATTACAAAACTAAAGACTACGCTCTTATCTACGGAACGAACGATTCTGTAGTGTTATGAATTGAGCTGTTATGGGCCGGGGGAGAACCGGCAGTTGTGGTACATTGCTCCTGGGGAACCTCTAGGGGAAAAAGCCGTTGAAACGGTCTAAGCAACACTCCTAATTGAGTTTTGACGCGTGCCACTCGACTTTCGTTGTCCGATCCGGAAATAATCTCTAAAATGACCCCGAGTGGCCAGTTAACTCTCTTTTTATCGTCTGAGCCGACAACGACGACGTCACCTACCTTCAACTGATATTGAGTTCTTTTGACAGACGATTTTTGAGCTAGTACATACTCGCTTCGGAACCGCTGCTTTAGGTCGTCGTGTAATTTTATTAGATAACGCCACCGAGCTGTCAGAACAGCGCCATTCAATTGACCAAACAAATCTGTGTCGAAACTATTAGTCGACCCTACGTTCAAAAACATCGCAGGTGTAAGTGGGACCACATTCTCACTGCTCACAGCAATGTATGTTAAGGGTCGGGAGTTTATCAAAGATTCAACTTCGCAGAGTACTGTATACAATTCTTCGAGCTGCAGGGCTGCTTTGCCAAGTACTCTTCTCAGCGTTTCTTTGACAACCTTAATAAGTCGCTCCCAGAATCCTCCCCACCATGGCGCTGCTGGAGGTATATGGCGCCAAAAAATTCTCTGCGATGACATCTGATTCGACACTTCTTCCCAGTTGACGAATTTTAAGAGGTTGCTAGCACCTCTTAAATTAGTGCCGTTGTCACTATATATTATACTGACATTATTTCTCCTCGCTATAAATCTTCGCAACGCTAATAAAAAATCTTCGGTGCTCAATGGAGTATAGATTTCAAGGTGCACCGCGCGATACGTTGCACACGTGAATAATACAATCCAGCATTTAGACCCTGACTTCAATATCAATGGACCCGCTAAATCTATGCCAGTTACTTCAAAAGCAGAGCCGCAGTGTATTCTGTCCGCTGGCAGTGGAGGGTTAGGCGCTGAACAGGCTTTAGCGCTATGGCGTCTACAAATTACGCACTGCCGTACAGCCCGTTTCGCCAATCTTCTAACACCTATCACCCAATAATCTTCACGTAATATACCCATTAAGGTTTGTGATCCGGCGTGAAGATTATGCACGTGCTTTTGAAAAATTAGTCTCTCAGTGATGACACTTTGATCCGGTACTAATATCGGATATTTGAAATTGTATGTGTCTTCACCTAATGTAAGCCGCGTTTTAACTCTAATTAAACCATGACTATCTTTAAAAGTTTCTAATCTAAATTGTGTAAATAAATTCTCAAAATTAAGGAAAAATTCTAATTGTAATAATTTTAATATACAACGTTCACTTTGTGCATAGTCTTCCGCATCTAATTCGCCGCCTTTCCTTTCATTTTTATTGTGTCGACTATTATTTGCAAATCGCAATATCCAACCGACTGTCCTAACAATCTTCGTATACTTGCTGAAATAACAAAGACGATCAGAAAACTTATCATGTTGAACTATTAAGCAACTCTTTTTGACTTCCTTTTCTACCTCTTCTAGGTTTGGCGTGATATCTGAAACTGGCCATTCCTCAGTTGATGCCTTCAGCCAATCGGGCCCTTCCCACCATCTACTTTCAAGAAGATGCTCTGCAGAGCACCCTCTTGAAGGCAGGTCTGCTGGGTTTTGTTCGCCTGGGACGTGTCGCCAATCGTTGACATCCGTACCGTTTACGATTTCACTTACACGGTTATGCACAAAAGTGTTTAGACCGATTTTTCTTTTAATCCACGCTAACACGATGCTAGAGTCGGTCCAAAAATATTCTTTGCACTGTAAGTCAAGTCCTTTCTTCGCTTCTGCATACAATCTTACAGCCGTTAGAGCAGCTATGAGTTCTAAGCGAGGAATAGTAATCGCTTTCGTCGGCGCTACTCTTGACTTAGCCATGACCAATCGAACACTCACTCTGCCTTTATATTCGGAACGAAGAAATATGCAAGCGGCGTATGCGACTTGACTCGCATCACTAAATATATGAATAGAATTATTACTACTGTCTAAGTCGAAACAACTAAGTGTCCTAGGTATGCGACAGAAATTCAGACAGTCTAGTCGTCGAAGCCAATCTATTATAATCTTTTGAAGGTCTTCGGGCATATCTTGATCCCAGTCGATGTTAAGAATCCAACACTTTTGTATGACTAATTTTGGAATGATAGTAGTTGGACATACGAGGCCGATTGGATCAAAAACGCTTTGTGCTGCTGAAAGTATGGATCGTTTCGTCACCTTCTCCTCGGTCTTTATAATAGCAAAAGGTGTCTTACAGAAGATTTCGTCACACTGAGGGTCCCTCATTAGTCCGAGAACCGAAATAGGAGACGACTCACCTTCTGTAATTAGAGGACCTGTCACCCAACAGCGAAGCTCGAACTGGCCTTTGATCATCAACTCCTTCGCTTCCGTTATAAAACGTTGCATTTCTTCTTCGTTTTTCACGCTAAGTACGCAGTTATCTACGTAAAACGAAGTTCTCAACTTAGCCGCCGTATCGCTGTCGAACTGCTCCAGATGATGTAAAATTGTAGCCGACAGTAAAAACGGACTAGTTGTGACACCGAAAACAACACGCCGATGTCTAAAAACCTTAATTACCTTGTCAACAGCGTTAATATCGCGCCACCACAGAAACTTCAAATAATCGCGATCGCGGGGGTTGACCGATATTTGAAGGAAAGCTTTTTTAATATCGGCCGTCACGCCTATAGCATTCCTTCTAAATTGCAATAATAATTTAGGTATCAATTCGATCAAATTAATACCTTTCTCTAGACACGCGTTGAGAGATAACCCATTGCGATCCTTCGCCGACGCGTCAAATACAGGCCGAATTTTGGTAGTGAGACTCGACTCCTTGACCACAGCGTGGTGAGGCATGTAATGACCACTAAGTGGGTTATCATCGTGTACTTCTTCTATTATATTGCTCTCACACCATTCTTCAAAAACTTGGTTATACTCTTTTAATATGTCTAACTTAATGAGTTTTGTTGTTGTAGACTTTAGTCGTTTTAACGCTAAGCTATAGTTCGTGTCGAGAAGAGTCGCAATGGGTTTCCATGGTAGGTTAACCTCGTATCGTTCTTCATTGTTGACACGAACCGTATTTTTAAATGACTTCAAAATATCTGAGTGTACCTTTTGTTCGTTCACTACCTCTACCTGGTCCCTAATACCTAGCGTCTCTAGCTTCCAAAAATCGTCAATGTCAAAAGAACATGTATTGTTAACTGCGAGTGTGTCTACGTTACCGAAGGAGCAATGTACACCAACTGCTGGACCTTGCAGCGTCCATCCCAATTTTGTCTCGACGGCCAGAAGGTCTTCCTGTATATGAATCGATCGTCCCGCAGATATGCCACCTAAAACATCAGAACCGATTAAAAGACTAATTTCTGTTACGTCGTTAACACAATCAGGTAAAGAAATATTTATGTCATTTAACAAAGTTAATATACTGCCCTTTTTTAACTTAGGTAGGTCCCCGCAGATTGCTTCTTGTTCTATGACGGTGAACTTCCTTCCGTATCTGCCATCTAGGCTTTGTACATATAGTTCATAAATATTTTGTTTACGTTTTTTAGTGACGCTTCCTCCAAAGAGTGAGTGGCTTAGTTCTCGACATCCAATTTTCTTCAATTGTAGTTTCTCAGCAACGTCACTTTTAATAAACGAACGCTGGGCTCCTGAGTCTAACAGCGCGCGCACGATAAGCTCTCTTTCGCCGTTAATCAGCTTTACTTTAAGCGTCTGTAATAATACGGTCTCAGGTTCAGAGGAAACAGCTTGATTTAACGTGCTCTGGTCAGCGTTCACAGCGGAGGTCATGAGCTCGCTCTTACTTTTGTCCTTGGCTAGGTTTTCGCACATTATTGTGAAATGCCTTTTACTGCATACAAGGCATTTTGGATACTTCCTGCATTTCTTCCAAATATGGCCTTTCATGAGGCAAATAGAACAAGCGTTCTTGCTTTTGATGAACTCTTTGCGCTCCTCTATCGTTTTATTCATGGCCATTTTACATTCAGAACTTGAATGTGTAGTTCGCTCGCACCACAAGCACTCTCTCGCTTTCACCTGCTCTGGCTGTGAATAATTCTTATATTTCTCATTTGTCTTACTCGTGCTTGCACTACTAGTAAAAAAGGTGGCGGTTGGTGCGGCAGGTGAGAATGTATCGCTATATCCTGACCGCGACAACCGGATCCGCTCTTCTGCTTCCACCTCCTTCTTGACAAAGGAAAGAAGACGAGACAAAGGTGTACCTTTCTCCTCAGTTACCTGCATGTGTGAGCGACTCCAGGCCCTTAGTGTCTCTTCTGACAGTGCTGACTCCACTAAAGGGTGTAAGAAAGCAGCGTACTTATCTTGGGCGAGACCGAGAGATTCCAAGGCTAGTATTTGGGTCATCAACCGATCGTAAAGAGACCGCAAGGACTGTTTCAGTGTGCCTTTGGTCTGCGCCACTACAAGCTGCATGATTTCACGAACATAGTGCTCAATAATCATCTCATCACGTGCAAAACGGTCTTTCAGCTGCTGTATGACGATCTCGTAATTGCCACCCGTGGGTGGAAAACTCTCTACTAATTCACGGGCGCTCGAACCTTGCTCCATACACTGAAGTAGATAGTGAAATTTTTCATCATTGTCTAGATGCTCATCTGTGTGAATCTTTTTAAATTGTGTCCAGAATGAGAGCCATTTACTTATTTTACCATCAAACTTCGGTAATTCTAATTTCGGTAACCGAAGGTGTGGACTATTACTATTCGAGACAACTGATGTACACATACCTTTATTTTGGTCTTGCCTTGATGACAAATTCATGATCTCCATGTACTCGTTTACCTTTTGTTTGAGCACGAACCATTTGTCGACATATTCTTCTGAAGAGTTCAGGTCAGCGTCAAATTCATCCTCGTCTCTTTCGGGGTCATCTAACCACAGCGATAACATATTGTTTTGTATATTTACCAGGCTATTATAACGTTCCGAAAGTTTGGCAAACTCTGCCGCGATAGAACTTTTGTCGCCACTCTTCAAAAGCTCGGTCAATTTTGTAGTGGACATTGTAAATAAGGACTATTATTATTGTTAAGCGTTAATAATTCTAAATTTGTATTATATTTATGACTTCATTTTACCATCAACAATCGATAATTATTCCAAAAATAATTTATACAATTCGATACGGATTTTTCCCTAATGTAGTAGTTTTTGCATTGTCCATTATAGCAAAATACATATTATTATCGTGTGGTGTGCGGTTTTTACAGTGATACCATCAATATTACCCATGTAAGGTTTATTTCTAGTGCAAATATTTTTATACTATGTTAACCCCATATACGGAGTTAGAGCAATATTTATCACCTTACCGACGTTGGTATTGTAGGGATCTTTCATGAAAACTAGTTTATTTCACTGAAAAGCCTTTATTTTTGGGAAATAACAGATTAACAAATAAAAATACTTTTTAAATTCTGCACAAAAAATTTTATTCCCAACGAAATTGCTCCTAGCCTAGCGGACTCTAAGCACCTGCCATCTTCAAAGGCACAGAACCTAATCCTTATATTAGGTATTTTAAATTTCAATTTCTTTGGGGACGGTGCAGTACCTTTGTCTACCTATCTAGCCATTTCGCCGCTCTGGACAAAAGCCAAAAGCACCCACAATTATTTTGAGAATCTGGTGTTTTGAGAATCTCCACCACCTCTCCTTGGGAACTGGGACTGCTATCATTCTACACCACCCTTCCAATTCCGAAGCGCGGAGGAAAATTGAACTGTGGTCACCCGTAATACTTTTGCAGTCACTAGGTAGGTAATATCTTCAGCTTTTCATACTTACACGTGTATGAATATCAGAATTCATTGATTTTATAACACCCTTTATAATTCAAATCCAAATTCAAATTTTTATTGCATCACATGTGGTTTACAAGATGTTATAAATAAATTAGGATCAACACATGCACCCTGTCAGGGCACAGCAATAGATAAAACTAAAAAAAATATTTCAATTTTACAATTTTGACAATTAATATTTATGTCAAGATTCGACCCACTGCATATATTCGACCCACTGCTAGGACACAAGGCCTCTCCTCGTCATCGAAGGAGAGGCAGTAGTCCACCACGCTTGCCCAATGCGGATTGGCAGACGGAGTACAATGTGATCAATACCCCTTTGATGATCCATTAGTATTGGAGGATATGGAGTGATGCCATTTTACTCTGCCGGCATTAAGGTTGCCAGATGCCCGGGAATTCTGGGAAAGTCCCGAACTTTTGCGTGTTGTCCCGTGTCCAGTAAATACACCTTACTGTTCCGAAATTATTGAAAACTTCGATTTTTCCATAAACGGTACCACAGGGCGACGCAACAAGGAAATATTATCGCGGTCTGTAGGTATTGACGTCGGTCGTGTCCACAGAATCTAAGGAGATCGGTCGAATCGCCGAGTTCATAGGAAGAACCGAGTGTCGCAAGCAGCGGCCGTACTACATAACATTATTGAAAATATTGTTTAATGAGATATTTGTAAATTGGACTTTGTTTAATTGTGTTAGAGTTCATGAAAAATAATTTAAATAATTTTAACGTTTAACAAAAGTATTTGACATAGTTCATTTGTTTATTTTCTATTACTTAGGGGAACATTCACAATGCCTTGAAAAGGCAAATTTGTACAAATTAATATAAGACCTTACCTACTTTGTATTGTACCATTTTGTGCAAATTTTAGTGAATAAATGAATATGAATATGAATATGAACATGTTCTAGTGGAGCCTGGAGCATGCCGTAATATACACTATTCATTGCGCGCGTCTTAAGGACTGCTAAGCGATGAAAGTTAAGCACAGCCGCAAAGGAGATCGGTCAAATCGCTGAGTTACGTATTCACTTGACTTTACCGGAAGGCGAAGTGGCGGAAATGCATGCCCACAGGGCATACACTTGTCGCAAGTTAAACGCCGGCTTGGCTTATCTCCTTGTATTATTAAATCTGTGGTCGTGTCACACACACAACTCACAGAGCCTGTGTACTTTTTTTACGATTTTGTAATATTTTTTCTCCCATCCAACAGCCAACATTTTTAGTTGGATTTCGACTCTAAGCTCCAACTTCGTTTGTAAACCCAGAAATGTCCAGTAAAAGATTAGCCCGTATCTGGCAACCCTAGCCGGCATCACTTGGCTTATAAGATAAAAAAAATCCAGAAGTTCTAAAATCATAATATTTCGGAAAACCTAAACCATAAATAGACCACAACATTGCCTCGAATTCTACTTGGATGGAACCAAACAATTTGCTATAGAAAGAACCATCGCGAATGGCAGCGTATTTTAGAGCGATCACAGATTTGCCTTCGTCCGGCAACTAGGTAGGTACATGGTATATAATAGGTACCTATTTAATAATATTTGCAAATATTTAACTTTACATTAGGTACATATTTTAAATTACTTAATCCACAAACACAATCGCGATCGTTTCGATTTTCGAAACTGGCAGAAAAATTTGTATGGCATTAAGTCCGCACCTCAGACCAAATAAAGAGTTGGTCTGAGGTCCGTAAGGTAAGTTTGTAAGTAATAAAAATTACCAAAAGTAATAGCTATAGGTAGTTCTTATTGAATAGGTATCCTTTGCACCATTAAATGAATTTATTTTCCGAATAAAGGTTACTTATTTATCATGAATGAAAACACCGAATTAAAATTAATAAAATCTTAACACTCGCGCTTCAAATAGGCTCCCCGAAAATTAAACGTTTCTTTCACTTCATTACCAACGCAATGTTCAATAAACGTAATCTTATAAATATTTGTCAATCTGTCGAAAAAATTTGTTCAAACACGGTGGGTATTTCAATATTTCAACAAAAAATAGTAAAAATAAAATACAAAAATATATGTGAAAAGTTGCAAAACTTAAACGTAGACGACTGCAGATAAATAGCCACGCATGTCCAAAAGTCTGCGATAGGTGCATTACAAATCAAAAACTAAAAAAAACTTAAAACCTGTTTTGTTTGCTAAAATCTTGAGCCTCACGAATCGCAGAGCACAGCCGGCAAACTTATATCACATAATATTCATTGTTTATCACAAAAGAAAAGTTAAGAGTCATTTGTTTGATAATGTAAGTCTCAAAACTATAACTAAAACTTACCCTTGAATTTGCGTGCCACAAAATCCGAAATATAATTCAGAAAACAGGTGTTTTTAAATACAAATCGTCTGGCGCACTCGTGACCTAGCGGGCATTAGCACTAGCAATGCTGCCAACTTAATTGAACACTTGCTTTGATTGAATGACGTATGACGTCAAACATGATACGAGATTGGCGAGCCTGGAGTAGTATTGCCAATAAGAAAACATTTTTCTAATATAGTAGAAAACATCTACTTTAATCTTAGACCATTTAACACGGGACGTGGCATAGCGCAGATTTAGTAGGTACTGAAAACATTCTGCCGTTTTTCGCGGGCGTGAGGCAAACACGCATAGTACACATTTACTCACTCGTGCACACTGTTGCAAACATTGTAATCGCTATTATGAGCGTACACTCGCGCGCTTGGCTAACCCGTGTACGACTATATCGCCTAACGTTGTTATATCGTTGTTTCTGTCCCAAAATTTGTAGAAAAATTGTATTGTTATGTGAAACAGTAGTTATTTCAGTAGAAAATTACTTCCGTGTGATAAGCAACTCCGTTCTAGGATAACTTCAATGTTTCTGGTCGTCGTTTACAAGAAAACACTCCGCAACCAATAATTTTTCGAGGTCCACTTAGCGACAGATATGAATTCAAAATGGCGGTCGGTCGTCGCGGCGAACTAGTTTTTATAAACTGACATGAACTTTGTTCATGTAGTATTAAATTGTCGAACACTTGAATTAAATGATAAATTCCTTTGACATGTAGATTAACATACCAAGAACGAAAGAACTACCAAGAAATTCTACCAAGAAACTGGATGCCACAACTGGAACAAAAAGTGAAGACAAAAAATTTGACCTTGAAACTCCATTTATTATCCATTTGTCTCTTTCTAACCACTAGAATACGTGACACAGTGAACCTTCTATCTTCATGCAGTGAACAGTTAGAAAAAGACAGGTAAGAAACGGAAACATTCAGTGGTTGCTCAGGGTCAAAAAAGTTGTCTTCACTTCTTCAATGTTAGTGTGGCTTCCAGTTTTACCTAATTATAAAATTTTATCTGTGCAGTGTTAGTGGAGTGAAAATGGTTTTCTTTTGATGCGCAAGTAGTCGTGTTAACGTTCAATCATAAGAAACCATTAATATAATGATTTTGTTGTGTATGTATACCGTTGGTTGGTATGTAGTGGAATTACCACCTCATCAGTGGCCAACATGGGGTCTGTCACCAATTCATTAATGTTGCACCCAAGTTTTTAATGCAAAATTCAAAAAAGAAGAAATTTACTGAATATGTGGATGTATGGGCTAGATTCCTTTGCCGAAAATAAAAAAAACATTTGCATTTCCTGTCGGTGACAGTCAAGTCAAAACAGAATCAAAATTTGAATTATTTGAAAAACCACCAACGGACGAACGAACGGATTTTTGTTTGTCTGTCGCTTGCATGTGATGTGATGCAAACAATCACAAACAAACAAATTAATTATTATTGTAACCGTCTCTTGCAGTGCAAGTGTTCACGAGTGAATGTGTCCATAATTCAATAATATATTTCAGAAAAACGTATAGTTCTAGTGAAAAACGTAAGTAAACAAACTTCTTGTTATCTATTTTTGGATGTTTATCTTGATTTCACAATCGATTTGATGAAAAAATTGTGAGGATATTAAATAGTTTAGGTCACTTAACATTTGGAAATATTATTATACATTTAACCCTTATAGATTTAACCTAACATTTTAGCTTTATGAAATTAAATCCCCCAAATACAGTAAAACCTTTATTACTTATTGTGGTTCTAAATGTATTTTAAAAATTATAAGAACTACACTGGAATTTAACAATGATTAATAAACTGGCGTCGATTTAGGAATGGTGTTTCTAAAGACAACATGAATAATATTGAAAATTACCTGTTTTTTTTTTGTATGTTGTTATGTGTTTTAGTATAGTAAATAACAAATTATGCTTATTAATAATAATAGCATGTTTATCCTTAAACATACTAATACTACATACCGTTGCAAAATAAATTGGAGTGTATAATTAGGATTTTTTTTTGCTATAGTCTAAAATTAAAATAACCATCTTTTTTATTGTTTCTTGCTGGCTCAATTAGTCGCTCCTCAGAAATACCATATGTGTCAATAAGAGTACATTCCCTATAACAGTAGGGATTCTTGATGTGTAGTCTTGAGATGGCTTCATGGGTGGAGAGGCGGACACTTCTTTGAAAATTGGCATCAATGAAATCACAATTTACAAGTAGATTGTGTTTGTTTGTTTTGTGTGTTATCATTATTTAATACTATCTTCTGTCTGTGACTTTGTCTGCTCACTTTTTTGAAGTTATATCTATTTTTTCAGGAGATCATATAAAAGATGGCTTCAGTAGAAGAAAAGCTTCTAAAACTAAGGGAAGAACGTATTGCTCGGGAGAAAGCAAGAATTGATAAGGTAATCTTAGAAAAATTGTGTTTTGTCTTCATTTGAGTTCACAGTATAAATTTTAATGCTTTTGTTACAAGCAGACAAAGCAAGTATTTCAGAATTACAAAAATTAACCAACACTGTGAGTTTACACAAACATATAGAGTTGACAGCATTGGCGTAGCTAGGAATTTTTCCTAGGGGGGCTATGGATCGGCCGGACATGGCAAGGTGGTCACTGACTATCAGCAAGTATGGATGTCATTTACCGTCCTATTATACTATTATTTTTGTTTTATCCGTGTCGTGACCAAAACGATGTAGTATGTGTGAGGAAGGGTATTTTCTAGTGTGGGCCCACAGCTTTCTAAGGTGGGCCCGGCCCACCTTGACAGACCAGAATGGTGATGAGAGTACACATTCTATCTGTATTTTTATAATATGTTACTCTCACCAATGAGCTAATCGTATTTCCTTTTAAGGTAGAAGTATATTTATAAGATCAATTGAAACAGTTTTGAACATAATTAGGTATATGTTTAATAGGGGAAGCTATAGAATATTGTATCTTTGATATGCTTTGAAACTTCATATTTTTAGATTTTGAAAAAAAAATTACAGTCTGGGAAATAAATGCTTTAAATAAGTACCACGTTTTTTTGTTCCAATGAATCGTATCCAGTTTATCAAAAGTATAATAACAAACGTAAATGTATCATAATTCAAGTAAGTCAATAGCCATTTCACACCATCGTTTTCTATTCTGGGCTTCCCGCATCCAGCTGTCCTCCCAAGGTCATCAATACAGAAATACATTATATTATTTTTTAAAAACACTATTACTCTCATTGTTTTTTACAGTTAAGAGAAATGAACCTCAAGAAATATGGAAAAAGTGAGACGCCCAGACCATCAGCTTCAAATATGTCACTAACCACAAAACCTAGCAGTAAAGCCAATCCAGTAGCAAATAAAAATGGCAACGTCAATGCCAGGACTGTGATGAATCCCATAAAAACTAATCCACTTGTAAATACAACCAAAATACCGACCAAAAAATTAAATGTGATACCGAAGGTTGAACCGAAGAAAGTGACAGCGACTAAGCAGATAATTAAAACGGAAATACCTAAGTTGAATACAGTAAAGAATGTGACTCAAGCTAGAAAAAGTATAGCACCGAGTATAAAAACTGTGCAAAATACCAAACTGCCAATCAACCCTGTCAGAAAAAGCATTGTACCACCAAAGCAACATCCAAAACCGAATAATGGAGAATCCGTCTTCGACAGACTTTACAAGCCAAAGTCTGTTCCAAAAGCACACATTGACGATGCAACCAGACTCAAAACTGACCCGAACTTCCTGAAGAAAGTCATCAAAGACTCGTGTTTAATTCTAAACAAAAGGCATACTACGTTTGAAGTTAAACCTAAAATCGCTGTACCAGTCAGACGCTCGATTTCAGCTGTTCATTTAAAAAAAATAGGCAAACATGAAATCAATAATTGTATCCACAAATGGTCATCAGTTGGAGAAAAATTAGACAAAGTGCATTTAGCAGAAATAAACGAAGATGAAGCTCTTAAACAGGACAAAATAGTTTCCGCTGTGAAAAGCGAGAGGAAACGTGTAAAATTCCAAACTCCTGTGCCTATGAACTTCAACACGCCAAGGCCAGAAGAACTGCAAGCGAGATTGAAGAGCTGGCTGCAGAAGCGAGGCAAATCGCTAGACTCGTACCATCACCTTCAATGTTTCGGTATACACCACATGCCTTTACGAGAGATCAAACCGGTTACTGTACCCCAACTTGAGCTTTATGACGATGAAGATAAGGAAAACATTGCTTTGGAACATGACAGTGATAACGATTCATACTGTGAGAATATGAATGATGGAGAAAAGTTGGACATGCCCAAAGAAAGCTGGCGTAGAGCTAGCTATGTTAGTGATGCAGATTTTAATGATACGCAAAATTCTACCTTAACTTCTAGCGATAACTTGCAAGTCGATGAGGTGTTGTTGGGCGCTCTGAATGACTTGACAGAACTGCTGCGTGAGGTAAGATATATTTTATTAATAACAAACTTTTCTATAGCAGACAGATGCCAGCTAATCTTCTAAATACTGTAACTTATTAAATTTTTCTTTGAGTCTTGCACGTAATAAGTTTTTATACATAACCTACAATGTTGAGTTTACAATAAATACTGCAATTATAATAGTATAGAAGTCTATAACGTAAGGAATATTGCAATCTTGTTTGTGGTTCTATAATAAATAAAAAGGTCAGGCAGGCTATGCTTGCCACCGAGCCTATAGACACTTGCAAGACTGACGAGATACTCGTCCCCTTCCCTACCCTCTGGAGCTCTGGCCTTCACTGGCATTTCGAATATTCCAGGGCTTCGACTGGGAACAATGTGCTCGTTGGCTCCGAGCTATCCGGGACAGATTCCCGTTCGCCCCTGACACTGCTGCGTACTGGGAATGTCGCGCCGCCTTGGAAGAGAGGAGAGGGGATCTGCCCGCTTCGGTCCAGTGCTGGGAAGAAGCTATCGCTAAAGGGACTGAGGTAAGGTTTTATGTGTAACAAGGTAACAAGGTCCATGACGTTAGCTGGAGTTCCTGAGAAATAAAAAAACTTTGATATGTTATTTATTACCTTTTTTTTTGACGGGGAGGTCAATACAATAGACAAGAACAGAAATATCACGTGATTAATGGTAATGAGTGATAAATGAGTAAAAAATATTTGCGTGTTTGTTAACTCCAAAATAGTTCCTTCATATAAGGTAGTTTCGTCTTAACTGGACGTCAAATAGAATATCAAATACTGGGTGTAAAAGACATGAGCAGTCAAACGAAAACCACGTATTCTATACATCAAAATAAGACATATTTCAAAAAAAATATTGCTGGGAAATGATTTTTATTTTTTGGTGTTACAAAAAATTGCAAATTGTACCGCGCAATGTAAAGAGCTCAACTCGCACGCAACTCGCAAAACCGCGTTAATTTTGCTTGACGGCGGCCCCATTCGTTAGTGTCCGTGCGCATCGAGTGAGATACATTGAACGCTAACGTTTTGAAGCAATTTTTTGTTATGAAATACTAAAAAAAATGATAATGTTTCTTTGGACAATAATTAAGAAATAACGTATAGAATACGTTTTCATAAAAAAATGAGAAAAAAAATTATGACTTTGACCTTCAATAAAATCGTAACTATCAATTTCCCAGGTATAGTCTAAAGGAAGAAAAATGTTATGACGGTGAGCAGAATACATGGTTCTCGTTTGACTGCTCATGTCTTTTACACCCTGTATATTCGTTCAGATACGAGAAGTGAAAATCTCAAAGATTTGACGAAAAAATGTTACCATAAAATATATGATTAAGAACATAAGCACTGACAAATTTCGACGGCGAAATTTTAAAATTTAGCAAGCGTTTTCCAAGGAAAAAAATTTAATGTTTCCAGCGCTCCGTAGTTGAGAGTAACCTGGATCAACTCTTAGACAAGTTCATGCAACTGAAGATCAGTCCGAACAGTGGTAAAGGGAAACCGGAGAACTCCAAGATGGTGGATGTGAAAAACGTCTTTAAAAGCACTATCATAAGGTTCGCAGTGCAACAAGCTAAGCTGTAAGTATTGTTTTTGGCTTTTTTATGACATGGTTTAGCAAATAATACTTAATATAATTCCACGCCAGACCAATTATCTAGTCCAAAGTAAGTATCAAAAACTTGTGACGCCAGTAGGCTAATCAATTTTTGCTGCCAGTAGGCTAATCAATTTTTGCCGCCAGTAGTCAAATTAATGTTTGCCGCCAGTAGGCAAATCAATGTTTGCCGCCAGTAGTCAAATCAATGTTTGCCGCTAGTAGGCAAATCAATGTTTGCCGCCAGTAGGCAAATCAATGTTTGCCGCCAGTAGACAAATCAATTTTTGCCGCCCCTACTTCTGAAATTCGATACACTAGTTCCATCGGTTGACGCCGTCGTGGTGGAGTGGTCAGTATAGCTGCCTACACATCAAGCGGTCCGGGTTCGAATCCTGGTAGCGGCAAATATTTGTGTGATGAACACGAATATTTGTTTGCGAGTCATGGTTGTTTATATATTTATTTAAGTTTATTTATAAAAATATCTAAAAAAAAAATTATGTATATAAAAAAAATGTCCGTTATCTAGTATCCGTAACACAAGTTCTTAATGATACTTACTTCGGGCTAGATAATTGGTGTGAGCGTGAAAATATATTTATATTTATTTTATTTATTTATTTATTTTATCGAGCATATGTTTAGTTCACAATTATATTAATGACATTTGCAAATGTATTGTGCTTTATATTCCTCAATACATCAGCTTTTTTCCATTTATTAAAAAAATGAATTTTTGGGGGCACTTTTCCCAAAATTTGGTCCAAATTTGCCTCCCCCTAAAATCTGCCGCCCTAGGCTCCAGCCTACTCAGCCTACTGGTAAATCCGCCTCTATCGTCACACAAATATTTGCCGCTACCAGTATTCGAACCCGGACCGCTTGATGTGTAGGCACCCATACTGGTGAATGATACCTAATTGAGACGATCTTAGGTCTTTTTATACCCTGTAGGTGTATAAGTTCATAGTTTTATTTATTTTTAATTTCTAACTGTCCCTAGCTCGTCCTCTGACATAGGCCTCCTAAAATTTTTCCACTCTGTTCTGTTCTTTGCTTTTCTTGTCCATGTTCCTCTACCATCCTCCCATTATGATCTCATCATCATCATCTCAGCCTTTATAATTGGACCTACTGCTGGGACACAAGGCCTCTCCTTGTCATCGAAGGAGGTTAAGCCAGTAGTCCACCACGCTTGCCCAATGCGGTTTGGTGGACGGAGTATAACGTGATCAATACACCTTTGCTGATCCATTAGTCGCCTACGACACCCATTGGAGGATATAGGCTGATCATATGGCCATTCCCTACTCCCCGATAATACATTTTTATCCTTTCAGACGGCGCTCAAGCCAGCTGGAACCAGCCAAGTATACCGTGACACCAGTTCGTCGCAGTTCCCGATTGAGTTGTCAGTGGAGCGCCAAAAGACCACTGCATGAATGTCTGAGCGTTCGTCAAGCGAAGGAGCTGGCTCCGGTACACTTTGTACCGAACCCGTCTTTATGTCGTACTCCTTAAGGTACGAAATAGCGTATGTTTCTTAAGTAAACTAACAAGTCGACAAAGTTCCCGATATTACATTTGGCAAACAGAATCTTTTAAACTGCTCCCCTGCACCAAGACCCGCCTATTTTTTACTCCGGCCAATAGGATGTTAACGATATATGGCGCAGCCAATAAGGCGTCTTCACTCCGCGCAGTCGCTGTATCGTAACCGACGTGTGCTCTGATTGGCTCAAACCGGAATTGGTCTGCCAATCAGACACGTCGGTGCCACGCGATTATCGCCTACAAGTGTTACACCGCGAACTTTGTCGATAGTGTGCTTAGAGTTCTCGATGTAATAAGTTAAATATAGGATTTGGATTTGCCAAAACGAGCTCTGTATATAGTTTTGATAAGGTAGAAAGCAGATCTATTGTGGAGAATTGTTTTACATCTTTGCCTTTACTTCATATCTCCTATTTCCTGATTCTTTGTAAGAACAGTGCCTAGACCAGCGTTTTCCAAACTGGGAGGCGCGGACTAGTCTAAAGGGAGCCGCATTGTGACACGTTAAAAAAAATGTTATCATACATTTTATGAAATCTTCAGGGTGTCGCCAAATGATTAAATATTTTTAAGTAGTAACATTCAAGTTTGGAAACCACTGGCCTAGACTATTTGCCAATCTCTTCTATCTAACGCTTTACTAAGAATAGAATGTAATGTTTGAAACTGACATGTTATTATAATTGTAATAATATATTTATTTTATTTCCATTACACACGGGTAAGTACAGTACGTAAATGGAAATTCCAAATGAGCCTAAATATACCTGACTGGTGCCTAAAAGAGGTATGCAATACCTGCACTGGACATGGAAGGCATATCATCTTAGTCCTCAGGATGGCAACGCTCTTGCAGTGTTAAGTGATTTATCCTTATAAATAAAACAACTTTTACGGATTTAACTCGCGTGTAATTAGATTTTACATGATGTTATTATTGTTGATGCATGATGTTTGTAAAATCTAATTACACGCGAGTTAAATCCGTAAAAGTTGTTTTATTTATAATGTGTAGTGCTCGCGCAAATCTAAGAGAACATTATGATTTATCCTTAATATTGCAAGTGTCTATAGGCGACGGTAACCACTTAACACCAGATGGACCGCAAGCTTGTTTGCCATCTGTTTTATAAAATCGTGCGATGAGAACGCATTGGGTCATCGCACGATCTTTACCAATCAAGATGACACGTTAGCCTTCATCATACATTAATTGAGTACCTAGTACTTACATATTAAAAAATATAAAAATAAAAAATATATAAAAAAAAAAAAATGTCCGTTATCTAGTATCCGTAACACAAGTTCTTAATGATACTTACTTCGGGCTAGATAATTGGTGTGAGCGTGGAGATATATTAAAAAAAAATATATTAAAATATTTTTGTGATTGGTAGGTTCGGCAAGGTAATCTTTTTCGGGCCGACCTTTGAGAGAGAGTAATGTCTAACTACCTACATATCTTTTATCGGTAGGTTCAGAAAGGCTGCACCTAGTTCAACCGGCTAAAACTAGGTATATCCGCACTTCATAACATTTATAAGTATTAGGTTAAACTTTACAGTTAAATCTACATTTTGGTTTAAATATGTTATTAAGTATTTCTTAAGATTTCAGAATAAATAGTTTTGTCTCTATTTGTCCACTTATAGCTCAAGGTATTGCAACTATCGCTATTTGCAATACGTTGTCCTTTTTCTGATTTATTCCAATTTTTCTTCAGAATGTCACGCTGGACTTGACGAATTGTTAAGGATGTATAATATATATTAATGGAGAAAGTTATAACTGTCAAAACTGTAATTTTACAGTTGGGTATAAACGTAGGTCTAATGCTATGGAGACCTGTATAAAAAATCTCAGAATTATGTATTGGTTATACTATTATTATGACTGTGTCTTTTTGTAAATACTCTCTTTCAATTATCTTCTCTTTTATTTTTACAGTTAATATATAGTTTTACAAAATATGAACGGTTTTTTATTTCTTCTGCAGTATTATGAAATTTAATTGGGTTACTCTAAAGAGCCTATTTCATATATCCCCAATCCTACGAAGGCTGCACACATCGCCATAACATCCGGGCGATAAACTTCGTTCTTTGGCCAACGGCGAATGTGCAATAGGCAGAACAATTTTCATTATAGTTAGCACACATCCTAATATAAGGAACCAGGGACTAAATTCCTAATTGCTAATGAGTTCTAAAATCTTGTCGTTATTCCAATCCATGCTCGAATATCAATTTAAACCAGGACGTCCGCTGGGCACGATTTTTGTGGACCGACTGAAACTGAAGGCTAAGTTCATTGCGATAAAAACTCTTTGGTGTGCGTCAGTTTACTGAAAAAATAGTACAATATAGTAAACGGATTTTTTCCACCATATTTTGTACTTCATGTCATTGTGCATTGTGATAAGGTTGAAAAACAATGACAAATATAACTACATGACTTTTTTATATTTATCTGATTAAGACTGCCTATCCGGCCCGGTTTTGGCTTGACGTCGACATCTGAGAAAATTTTGTCGAACAGCGAACAGGTTTTGAATGTTATGTTATGGTATCACCACGGAGTACTTAGTCTTTGGGTATCACCTATTGACAATGGTATCACTATGTGGGCTGCTGTGTTCCGAGACCTCGCAGTGCACGTCTGAGGCAGACAGACGGCTTAGGTCTGAACACGGAAGGGCCCTTTTCAAGAGCAGCGGACCTTGAGGTCGAGGTTTTGCAAGCCGATAGGCTGGAGGGCCGCCCTAAGCGGAATTTTAGGGATCTTTGAGGTCGGTCGCTCCTGACATGCTGTCAATAAGGACCGGTGTTCTGGATGGCTACAGCCTTAGGCAAGCAGAAGTAAGTAAGTAATTTCATTAATGGCAAAGGTTTTATAAAAACATTTTGCCAGCGTCACGTCAGCTATAGATATAGAATAAATAAACGGTTCATGTTAAATAAATTTCATGACAAAAACGGAACGGATTTTTTTTTTTTTTAAACACAACCTGAAGTAAAGGAAAAATAGGGAGCACTACTATACAACTACATATAACTACCATACACTAGAGAAAACCTGCAACTAAGATGCCTAGAAACAACTAAATTTTGATATCATTATCAGTTATGAAAGAGGAAATCAAATTGATGGATGTTGGATTTAAACTAGATAAAATAATATCGATACTAGTGGGCAATGAGTATTTATTTTTAACCAATGAGTCAAACAACTTTTGGTGATTATACTTTGAACATGAAAAGAAGATATGATTAACGTTACCTTCACTGAGGCCACACTCGCACAGTGAAGAATTGAGAATACGTAATTTCTTGAGGTGGTAAGGTAAGCAGCAATGACCGAAACGCAACCTGGCGACTATTGAAGAGATTTTTCTGCTTACTCGGAACTTGAAAAACCAGGGCTTTGTTGGTATGACAGGCTGAATCCTCGCATAGTATGAACCCTTAGTCTTACTACTACGTGCCCATCTTCTGGACCACCTTAGCTTTAAGTATTGCGATGCTAAAGGAATTAAGTCAGGGGGGTAAATTTTGAACGGGACCTTGTCACCACAGATAACAGCTTGTTTGGCAACAGCATCCGCTTTCTCATTCCCGGAAATACCACTATGGCCAGGAATCCAAGCAAGAGCTACCGAGTAACCCTTCTCAGAGCATTTAAGAAGCAGTTTTTTACAATCCAGAATCAATTCATTTCTGAGACAAGCTTTAAAGGGGTTACTATCTAAAGACTTCAAGGCACTCAAACAGTCCGAGAAGATTACTGTTTTCTTTAATTTAAATAATAATATATAATTTAGCGCTTCAAGAATTCCCCTACATTCCCCTGTAAACACTGATGTTTCTGGAGGACACTTGACTTTCTGAACTATGTTGTAGTTTTCATGGAAAACACCAACACCTACACACCCCGATGGACTATCTTTGGACGCATCCGAAAAAACATAATTCCAGCCTTGCCATAACTGGTCTTTCATCCGAAGGAAATGCCTACTTGCAAACGGGTCATCTTTTATCAAACCAAGATTAAGGTGCAATTTAGGCTTAAACATTAGAGCATTGTAAGAAAATTCATAGACAGGGATTTTAGAAGTTCTCTTAGTAGGGTACTTTAGACGTTGCAAGCACTGAAAACTTTTAACTAAACAAGGAGTACTTTTGTGGGACCAATATGAAGAAGAGGAGGTGTAGCTGGATAAAAGCTGCAATTTAGGGAAAAGTAGATGGGAATATAGCTGGAAAGCACGAAAAAGGAATTTGTCGGACAGAAATTGACGCCTTAGGTCAAGGGGGGGCTCGCCACACTCAACCTGAAGGGCATTGATTGGAGTAGACCTCATGGCACCACAAATTATTCTTAACGCTCTAGATTGAATGACATCTAATTTAGACAAAAAAATTTTAGATGCAGGTTCCAATAAAAATGAAGCGTAATCAAAAGCACTTCTTATGACAGCGTTATACAACAGTTTCAGGTAGAAGGGGTGAGCACCCCACCAGACGCTTTTAACCAAAATATATTCTAGGTGCGAAATAAAAGTGAGCTTCGAATCTAAAATAACACCTAAAAATTTTATTTCAACCTTAACTGGGATTCTGACACCATCAATTAAGATATCTAACCTCGGCTTGAGCCGTTTTCTACTAAATATGGTAATAGAGCTTTTTTCAGGGGAGAGTGAAAGAAAATTGCAACTTAACCAAGAGACTAAGGAGTCAATACCCCGTGATACGTTAACCGACGCTTTTTCAATGCCACTATCAGAAGAATAAAGGACTAAGTCATCTGCATACTGAAGAACCCTACAAAACGGCGAAACAGCATTATAGAGATCAAAAGTATACAGATTAAACAGCAGAGGGCTTAGAACCGAGCCCTGAGGGAGGCCCTTATACAGTAACCTCGATGACTTTAACTCACCGTCCACTCTTAGATGGACCGAGCGACCAGAGAAAAGGTTGAATATAAAATTAACATATTTAGGTGGTACATTTATACGTAACAATTTTTCTTTTAAAATTGGGAGGCAAACGCTATCATACGCCGAGCAAATGTCAAGAAAAGCTGCGACAATAGACTCATTTCTCGAAAATGACAGTCTCACATCCGTGACAAAGATGCCAGGCTATCAAGTGTACTCTTACCTCTACGGAAACCGTATTGGCAGATAGGTAGAATGCCTCGACTTTCCACAAACCACTCTAGCCGATTTTTTACTAGATGCTCGGCTATTTTTATAAGGGTAGAAGACATCGCGATAGGACGATAATGGGGAAGACAACTGTCAACTAGTTTCTCCTAGGTGGCGCTGAGTGTTTGTTCCAAAGGATGTGTCAAACTCAGTACATTTCATAGGGATTTCTTAGTATTTCTAGATAAACAGAAATATGGGACGATGTGTAGCTTTCCAGTGCGTAGAAACCGGTACACACAAGTTTTCTACAGATTTGTTTCTCAGGAAAAAGTGGGAAAAGGCTTTGAGAAGGGTAAATTTTAAAGCTACTAAGTACTCCAGAACATACAGCAAGCATTTCAAAGAATCTGATTTTGAAACTACTTCCAGACAAACAGGTGTGTTCCAGTAAACACATTTATACCTATATTAATATTTTTAGAATGAAATAGAAAAAAAATTGTTCAGCACACAAGTGACATATAATTATTTCAAAAGACATTTAATGTATGTACAATACAAACAATAATTTTAAAAACATTAATATTTAAGTGAACTGTGTTTAAATCATTGATGTTGTTGTTCACAACAGACTTTGACAGGTAACAAACACACAGCGCCCTCTGTAAAAAAGTTTTGCGTTTTCTTCCCCATTACCAACGTTCTCAGAATCCTTACCTGGTTTCAGGACTGGTATAACAATCTGTGACTTAAGAGACTCTGGTACATACCCTGAATTTACTAGCATGTTAACCAAATCTAAATAGTATAACAATAGACTTTCACTGGCTTTGGCCATGAAGGAATACGGAAAACCATCCAGACCAGGTGAGGAGTCTTTTAATCCCGAGAGTACAAGACGTAATTCATCCATGGTGAATTCATCTACAGGATCACTACCGAGTAATGAACAAGAAGGCAATTCACATAAATTTGGAACAAAAGGAGGAGCCAGCTTATCCATAAACCTTACCCAAATTGAGTCTGTAGGGCAGTGGGGGGACGGTTCCCTATACGAACCACGAAAACTATTAATCTTCCTCCAGACTTGAGAGGGATGAAAGTCCGGCGTAATGGACTCACAGTAATTGTGCCAACCTTTTTTCTTTTTGTAATGAAGGAGATTCTTCGTTTCCGTTACGGCATGACGCAAAGCGAGAAAGTTCTCGTCTGTCATAGACTTACAATATGAGCGCTCTGCCAACTTTCTTTTATTAATGGCTTCTGAGCATTCACTATCCCACCATGGAGGGGACGGCCTTTTGCGGGGAGACATCGATCTGATAGGAAACGCCTGATCGGCAGCACGTCCCAAACAGTCCAAGAGAGATTTAAGGCAAACATCCATACTTTCAGGAGAGATAGGGTAGAGCAAATGGGACTCTGATTGCGTAAGCATAGTAAATTTATCCCAAGAAGACTCCTCGCTGAGTTTATACTTAAGAAGGGGTTTGAAAAGATGAGGCCTAGAAACAGAAAAGGGAAGATCCATTAAAATTGGGAAGTGGTCGCTACCAAATGTGCTCTTTAAGACACACCATGACATGGAAGGGGCTTGATTAGCGGAAACAAAAGTTAAGTCCACAGCACTAACCCTTTCAAATGGTTTCGTACGGCGAGTCGGCGAACCATCATTTAGGAAACAGAAGTTAAAAGAATCCATCATGGTAAAGAGCTGATCCGCCAAGGAATCCTTTTTGTCGCATCCCCAGGCAGGATGGTGAATATTAAAATCACCCATCATAATGATTGGGCCAGATAAGTTAGATAATATTTTACTAAGTGCCGAGACGATTAGAGAGGTAGGTTGAGGGATGTACAGCGAAATGAATGTTATATTTTTAGCCTTTGCAGCAACTACATAGAAGTTGGCTAGGCTGGGCAGGGCAATTCTATTGCAAGTTAAAGAGCTACTGATAAGTAAGGCTGAACCACCATACCCATCAGGGCTATCATTTCTGAAACAGACATAATTAGGTAACCTAAAAAAGGATGATGGTTTAAGACGAGTTTCAGAGATGGCAACAATGAGAGGGGAATACTTATTAAGGATAAATAACATATCAGTTTTCTTGGCAAGAATACTTTGGCAATTCCACTGGATTGCTTGAGCCATTATAAAGAAGTAGAGAAGGAGAAGGAGCAGGAATATTGGCAGCGTTGGACGGTAAACAAGAGCTAGGGAGTAGATTTGTAAGGGCTTGAATGAGTTCGGAGATAGACTCAGGAGATAGAGAGGTTAGAAAACTAAGAGCAGAGCCATTTGGTTCAGCGAAAGCAGGGGCACGAACTAAATTGTTATGGGCAACTCTATCATACCCAGTGCGAGGAGCAGGGGGCAACTTAGGCTTGATAGGGATAAACTTTTTATAAGAACGGACCGAATTTTGGTTTGGCGGAGGGCCAACAGGAGCATACGATGTCTTGACAGTGTCACTGTAACTTTTAGTGACGGGGCTGTGCAGTTTTGAAGCTTCGCCATACGAGATACTTTTATCCACCATAGAAATTTTAATAGACTTCTGCCGCAAATACTCTGGACAACTTTTGTTGATAGCAAAATGCGAACCAGTACACAATAGACAATAGGCGTTATTTACATCAACCACACACGACTTTCCTGAGTGATCATCAGCGCCACATTTGTAGCACCTAGGTTTGGACCTACAATTGGGAAGGGTATGACCAAATCTGCAACAGTTGTAGCATTGAATTGACGGGAAATAATATTTCTCTACAGGTAAAGCGTTGAAACATAAAAAGACCCTTGGAGGAAGAGTTTGGCCATCAAAAGATAAAACACATGACTGGGACGGCTTCCAGACCGCCGAGCCATCAACAATAACCTTAAAATTTAGACGCCTTGCCTTAACCACTGGACCACATCCTTCTGGGACCTTTACGCCAGCTACTATCTCCTCAACACTCCAGTCGATAGGGATTCCTCTTACGAGGCCTAACCGGACAGTGCTAAATGACGGGATGAAGGCTTTATAGCCACTGTCAGACACAAGCTTGTTCGTGATGAAATTATTGGCAGAAGCAGCGTTGGAAAAAGAAAGGGTTATCCTGTTTCTGCCGATACTTTGAACGCTACCAACTACAATATTACTGAAATTATTTTTGGACAGAAAACGACCAAAGTTTATGGGATGAAGAAACGAGGCGGGTGAATCATCGACATTAATTTTTTGCACATGCACCGCAAAAGGGCCGCGATCGGTGTGTAGGTATTCCTGTCTTCCTGCAGGTGACTGCATAGGAACAGAGGCAGTTTGGGTTGGAGTATGTTCAGATGAGGCCAAGGAATCAGTTACTCCCGATAAAATTGCAAACGAATTTTGCGACTTCGACTTCTGACCAAGTGGTATTTTGTCAGTTAACTGGGAATGGGAAGATTCGGAAACCGTACTAGCACTGTTATTAAAATTCGGCAATTGACATATCTTTGCATTTTTTGAGTGTGGATTTTTTAGCCCGCCAATATTCTTACGTTTTTTGGACTCAACCAACTTAAAATCATGGTACGACACTAAACCTGGTTGGTCACTACTACCAGACGACGAATCATCATCGCCCACCGAAACATAGCCGCCAGGAGACGGAATCGGCTCATCCTCCATATCACTACCGGCGCCTATATCTGGGGGCTCTCTGCCCCCAGAAGTAGACGCCATGTTTTAAAAACCCTCACAGACGATGAAACAAACGACTGTTGCTGATATTTTTGGTGATAGACTGATAACTACAAAATTAAAATAAATACTTACATGAGAACACAACCAACTAATAATAAATGAAAATACTATACTTTAAAACATAAATGAACTCAAGAAAACTAATTATAAAAATATTTTTCCTTTAGGATGAAAATTTTTGAAAACCGCGCAGCTGACGATCAACCGGAAGTCCCCCTATGCAAGCAGAAGACTTAACACATGTCTTAAACTGCGCGGAGTATTTTTTATATAAAAAGGACAAGCAAATGACTATTCCACAGACAGAACAGATGAAAGAGGTTAGAAGTCGTATGAGCCAGTGTCGCCACACGCGACATAATATTTTTTCAATTCAACAGTATATTTTTACTTACCAGTGAAAAGAAATGTCTCCATTAGTAAGATTATGAGTCTTACTTTGCTTCCTGCCAGTTAAAATAGACAAGACGGTTTTTAGATTTATTTTCTAAATATTTTTCCTTTTCTAAAAGGATTGAATATGAGTGTTTACTCATAACTAGCAGCGCGCGAGCCCCGCCTACTTACGACTTCTAACCTCTTTTATTTGTTCTATTCCACCCGATGGTAAGCAGTAGTGGAGTCCAAATGCGAAGATAGCTGGTGCGAGAGATAAACCGCCTCGCCAGCCAACCTCGCAAAATCTTCACGCCTCTTTTGAATGGAAGAAGGGAACACCAATTCCCCCATAGTGGTGCCAAGGTCGGCTCAGAAAAAGCCCTTTTCAGGGCCAGCGGAGCTTTGTGCTCGGTGGAGGCCGGTCTCCAAGACTAGCGGTCCGCTGTTCGGAATTTATGTCTTACATCGGATGTGAACGATATATCAGTTTGGCTCTAAAGAGCGGGAAAATATGGCTTCCCTGCGAAAGCGAGCCCCATATACCCAAGTTGCATCGTATTGCACTGCAGGGATGATGCGTAGCAACAATGCATTAGACCTCTACGTAAAAAATCGTATACTGGAAACGACTCAAAAGTTGATAGAAACCTTATATTTTGATTTCATATATGCATGTTAAATTTTGGTCACCCATCCGAGTACCGACATCGCACTTGCTTGCTTAACTTTAGTGATCGACGGCTCAAAAGTTGATAGAAACCTTATATTTGGATATCATACTTTGTAATAAGTTAAAGCATGCTCGAGTTATCGTGCTTACGCACTCTATGTAACGCACAGACACACACACAGACATAATTCCAAAAACGGTATTTTTGGACTCCAAAACGTGTAAATCCGTCAAAATCCCTTTTGTCGATTTACAAGACTTCCTCTATACTACGTACGAGAAAGTAAAAAGGGTATCATCTCTTCATCGTTTTCTGGAGAAAAGGAAATATGTTTTCTGTATCCCTACTGATAATAGCAAAGATTACCGTGTTTAGGTGGAGGTAATCTGAGCATACTAGTATTTATTCGTTATTCGTACGGTTCCCATGTAGGGACAGAGTGTTAACTTTATTCTTCTCCGTGGTTGCCGTTGGTAATAGCTCGCCGTTTTAACTTTCACGTCACCACTGCAGCAGCTGGCACCACTGACCTTAAATTAATTAAATTTTTTATTTTTAATAATTTTATACTGTTAAAAACAAAGCAAAAAAAATAGGTGTATCAAAGTTTTGAAATATGCGCGGTAAAAACGAACGAACTTCATAAGCGTTGAGCATTCCATTCAAACTTCATTCGAAATTATTGGCTCCGAATATATAGGATTTGGCCAAAACAGTTTCGAAGTTATCAACATGTTTTAGTCAATACCAAATTGTATGTTTACTGTCTCTCCTCAGGGTTAAGTGAGTCAGACTGCGCCGATACGATATCTGTATCTGAGCGCATATTATATCTTTCAATATGGCTCTCTTTATTAGTTATCTTAGTTATAATTCAATGAACTAACCAAGAAATTAATAGGTAAAACTGAAAGGACAACCAAGAAAACACTACCAATAAAAAGTGAAGTAAAAAAATTTGTCCTTGATACCGCTTACTTCCTATTTTTTGTCCCTTCAAAACGTGTAAATCCGTCAAAATCTCGAAGTCAATTTTTTTGACGATTACAAGACTTTCTCTATACTACGTAACGAGATAGTTAGAAAAGTTAGCGAATAGGCCTACTGGCGAACTGTCTAGCAAATCTAGAGGCAACATTGCATGTTGTCTAAGGCCTCAGATCTTAGACAAGGATTCTTTGTCTAAGCCTTAGATCCACACCTAGTAAGTTTGAAGGATGTCGAGTGAATGCAACATTTCGCGCATCCGCGCAGTGTGTGATACTTTCAAGTCTATTCTATTCTTAGATTCTATTCTATTCTTAATGACATTCGTAAATCCTAAAAATTATGCATTTTGCCAATGTCAAGTGAAAAATTAATTATAGTTACAAAAAAATTGTACGGTAGATTTTGGTTAAAATGGAGTCTCTCAACACGTGTTTTTACAAGGAGTTTCTCCCGAGTTCTTGTTGCAAAAACACGTGTTGAGAGACTCCATTTTTAACCTTAATCTACCGTACAATAGTCTGTTACTTTAAAAGTACATTTTTACTTGACATTGGCGAAATGCGATAAATAACGCGAACGCCAATAATTAAAGAAGAAGAAGAAGTGTTTTTACAACAAGAACTCGAGAGAAACTCCTATTTTCAAGTCTTTTACGCAGATAAAATATTATGCGCTGTGTCAGCGGTGTGCTACTCCCTTTATTCATTATCAATTAACTGTTGTGTATCTGAGCTAAATAATGTCAGATGTTCGTTCATTCGTTCGCTTCACTTTTGACGTTTCATATTCGAGACACATTTCAAAATTTTCCCTTTCTATGTAGTCGGAGCATTGTTCCACTTTTTAATTTCTTTGTAAATTATGTGATTGTTGTGATAATTATTTCACTAGTTAATTTCCTTGTGCCTTACGGTGTATTGTGTGCTTCTTACCTACTACGCTAGTCTCGTGTTCGCCTGTAATTCACATTTCAAACTCAAGGATACACATTTTTCGGTACGTACGTATGTTAATTAATAGATTTACTGCTTATAAACTAAGTAAATATTTTTTTTGCATTTTTAAAGTAAAATGTAATTCAGAATATGATGCGTTCAATTCATTTTTATGTTTATTTATTTTTTAATTCTTAGACTTGTGAAAGTTGTGCAATACGTAGTAGGTTGGTAATTAGAAGTGAATAACTCGAATATCAATAAGAAAAGGAATATTTTAGAACCTAATATTTACTAAAATTTCTGTAATAAATCAGCAAACGGTAATAAAATGTAACAAGCTAACAATCATCTGCACTCCCCAAATGTTTGGATGGGAGCAGGACACCTACATCTAACACCTAACTCATTGGTTGGCAAACTTATTAGCCAAAGAGCCAATTAAGAACATCACAACAATTAAAAAAAAAAAACTTGGGAGCCAAATCTGCTTGTTTCGTAAACTAATATTATACTAAATAAAACTAAATTTCATACTTAATAAATATTTATTAATGAGAACAATGTACTTTGCGTCAGTTTATTTTTAAATGAAAATATTATTGCACCTTCCGTGGATATTGGTGCCAGAGCCAAAGAGCCACATTTGGCTCTGAAGCCTCACTGCCGACTACTGACCTACCTGACTGCTTTTAGTTGATTCTGTATAAGAAGTAGTAAACATATATATTTTTTCCATAATAAAAATTGTGCTAGCATTTTAAATTATTTTCACATATGCATTTATTTAGACTCAGCAGAAATATCTGCAAATAACATAAATGTCATTTAAATTAAGGCAGATGTCGTTAATAATTTAAATGGCATAATTATGGTATACAATAAACATTCTACTTGCTTCATCAATCAAGAAATAATAGAAAAGAGAAAGATTTCTCAATCAAACCTTAACAAAAGCTGTTTAAATTATTTCATAATATTTCTTTTTTTTAATTTCCTGTTAATATATTATAGATTGCTCTCATCTTAGGTACCTACCATGAATGCTGTAATTTATGGTATATTTTTTTTAAATACTTGAAAAAGTATATTCTTGACGAAGTATGTTATGTCAGCATATTTTAAAATTCTCGACAAAGCACATTGTACAGTCAGCATCATAATCATCTAGGTTTGATCGATATGGTAACTTTTGTTAAGAAGATGTGATACCTATTTAAAATTGAAACTGTATGTGACACTACATTTTTGGTCAGTTTGGGACTTTGGGCCTCACTGCTCCCATTGACTTTGTTTGCGGTTCGTACAGTAAACATACTGCTTTATAGGCAGTGTCACTTGAGTTCTTGTAATATTATCCACTCACAATTGTTAGACTCCATTTGTCACTCTAAATACCTACCGTACAAATTTATTGTTACTTTAAAAACATTTTCACTTGGCTAAATGATTATTAATTAATTGTTGTGAACTTCTTAATTGGAGAGGTCTCCCCTTGACTTTCCCGTATACCGGAAACAACTCAAAGGTTGATAAAAACCTTATATTTTGATGTCATACATGCATTTTAAATTTTGGTCACCCATCCGAGTACCGACCGCGCACTTGGTTGCTTAACTTTCGTGATCGACAACTCAAAAGTTGATAGAATCCTTATATTTTGATGTCATACACGTATGTTAAATTTGGTTGCAATAAGTTAAAGCATACTCGAGTTATCGTGCTAACGCACAGACACACACACAGACATAATTAAAAAAAAATATTTTTGGACTCGGGGAGGTCCAAAACGTGTAAATCCGTAAAAATCTCGAGGTCGAATTTTTTTATGATTACAAGACTTCCTCTATACTACGTACGAGAAAGTAAAAATTGTGTTTTTGGACTCAGGGAAGTACAAAACGTGTAAATCCGTCAAAATCTCGAGGTCGAATTTTTTGACGATTACAAGACTTGCTCTATCTAAGTATATACTACGTTTACGAGAAAGTAGAAATAGAATACTGCTATGGCCTTTGGCAATGGATTTTACTGCCAGCCGCCTGTCTGATGCCAAAGCGCCTTGGGTATGTGTTGTGGTCAGCAGCAATACCATTGCAACTGCCTTTATAATTCGACCCACTGCTGCGACACATGGCTTCTCTTTATCATTGAAGAGAGCTTAGGCGGATTAGCAGACGGAGTATAAGGTAATCAATACCCCTTTGCTGATCCATTAGTCGCCTTCTATAACACTTATTGGAAGATGTCGGGTGATGTTATTATACTTTACCGGCATCATATGCTTAACCAGCAATGTAGGTATTAAAAAAGAAATAGTCATAAAGAACTTGAAGAAGCACTTTGCAGGTCGGCAAGGCGATGGCTTGTGCTCTCTTACGCACTATATATTTTCGTATTTAGACTCCACTACGCTTGGGGTCTAGTTCACAACATTGACAGTCACTAATCGACAGTCGCTGTATCGAAAACGTTCCATCGACGACGGTTCACCAAATCAACAGTTGAAGTGGACCTTTTGATTGGTTTTCTGGCGCTTCGCCGACCTTTCTGCCGCGATTCGCTTCGCTCGCTCGACTTACGGTTTCTTTTGGTCACAGCTCTAACCACAGATTTAATAATACAAGGAGATAGGCCAAGCCGGCGTTTAACTTGCGACAAGTGTATGCCCTGTGGGCATACATTTCCGCCACATCGCCTTCCGATAAAGTCAAGTGAATATGTAACTCAGCGATTCGACCGATCTCCTTTGCGGCTGTGCTTAACTTTCATCGCTTCGCAGTCCTTAAGACGCGCGCAATGAATAGTGTATATTACGGCATGCTCAACTAGAACAATGCTATGTAGTACGGCCGCTGATCGCGACACTCCGCCTACCTATGAACTCGGCGATTCGACCGATCTCCTTAGATTGATATATCTGTGGCTCTAACCTTACCTTTTTTAACGCAGAGGTTTAATGCATTTACGCAATATCCCTGCATCACGATACAACTGCAGGGGTATATGGGACTCAGAGATAAAGGCGTTCTCCAGTTTTCTCCCGAGTTCTTGGTGTAAAAACACGTGTTGAGAGACTCCATTTTTAACTCAAACCATAGTTTGTTAATTTTTATTTAGATAATTTTAAAAAGGTCGAAAAAATTACTCCATTCTACCTGATGATAAGCAGAATAGGAGTCTAAATGCGAACATAGCTAGCGGGAGAGATAACTGCCGCGCCAGCTACCGTCACCTTGCCGACCTTGCTTCTTCACGCCTCTTTTGAATGACCCAGGATTTTAAGAAGGAGGGAACACGTATGCTGCCAGTGAATTCCTTTTCTTGATTGTACGACTTAGAAAAGAGTTTGACGACTTAGAGAAATTGTAAGCTTAAGTTTCTTTCGCCATTTCTTCTCCGTCTCAGCATACTAATAATTATTTAAGTAAAATAATTATTTCGTCGAAATGGTGGTAGGGCTTTTGACGATTTAAAAGTACTTAGCAAAGTCCATTTAAATAAAGAGCTTTTCATTTCATTTCAAGCGCCCCGGTACATATGTGTACCGGGGCGCTGCTGAAGGAGGTCGATCCTGATGACGTGCCCTCATTTGTGGCCATTTGTGCACAAGCTGCCCCCAGTCACTTTCGACCACGTTGACGTTACCAGGCTGTTGAAGGACATCAACTTCCTTAAATCGAGTCTGGCTGAAGTTGTGAAAAAGTTGGAGGCGTCTAACAACACCATCAGTGAGTTACGTGCCCTGGTAGTGTTATTAAGCACTGCTTCGGTAAGAGGTCACCCGAGGCCTCTAACGTAAACACACGTCGCGGGGCGCAAAATGCATCCGTCGGCAGTTTTGAGTCGGCGCATATGAGTGCGTCACCGGTCGCCGACACCGAACGCGAAGCGCTGAGCCCCGTCACCCGCGCCTCCGCCCCGCCGGAGACTGCACGTGTCAGCACATCGACACCTCAGGTTGCCGCTACGGCTACCAGTCGCCGCGTTTAAGTCACCACCCAATTAGGGTGGCAAACGACTCAAACGAGGGAGAAGGGTAGTAGGGTTGGCACCCAAGAAGCTACCCCTGCTTCACGGCCGCATCGTTGTTGTGACGAGGAGGGGTTCATAATTGTGGAGAGGAAGAAGAGGAAGCCCACTCGCCGTAATTTGTGTGGTGTTGCACTGACCGGACCCAACCACCTGCTGCGTCCTGCTGTATCAACGACGCTGCTGTACGTGTCCCGGCTGCATTACTCTACGAAGGCAGAGGAGATCGCAGAGTACATCCGAGTCAAGACCAAGTTCCTCTTGGAGTCACACCACAGTGTAAATTTTAACTCATTTGTGGTGAGAGTACCGACCGACCATCTGACGACCTTCATGAAGGAAGAATTTTGGCCGAAAGGTGTAAGGTTCCGGCGCTTCCAAGGCCGTCTACCTGATACCACTAAGCGTCACACGTCGCCGTCAAATCGTGTAAATTAAGTAATTTACTAACAAGTTTTAAGTGTTATTTACTAACAAAAATGATATAACAATATTTATGTTAGTTTATAAGGTATTTATTGTATGGGCCTTAGTAGCCTGAAATAAAAGTTTATTATTATTATTATAGCGCGAAGTGTGTAGACCGGGTCGACGTACCCTTGTTCGACGGGTGCGGTGATTGGCAAGTGTCACACTGCTTGGGTGTGTAGTGTTGCTTTGCGACGGTAACGGAGCGTTGGCGCTCGTGATCGGATAGCCGGGGTCCAGCCAGTCGGACGTTTTTGGGACGGCGCGAGGCGCGCGCGACATCTCTATTAGCACTGTAATTAGAGACTTGGACTACGAGAGGGTTAGGGTGGTGAGGAGCCTTGTCGAAGTAGCGCCTAGACGCTGCCTTCATAAATGATTTTAGCGACTAACGCCTGTCGTCGTGAACGGCACCGCTTCTGCTGCATCAGGCGGCGGCGGATTGAAGTCTAATGCTAGACCTTTCTATTAAAAAAAAACTGCTTTTAAGTGTTTTTGGTTACACATGCAACTTAGATAATATTTTTCATCACTATTTCATATTCTGTCAACGTCAACAGATAGATCTATTTGTATATGCCAAGGTTAACAGTGTAGCGTTATCTTTGGATGATGCGGTGTGGTATCTATTGACGGGAGATATGATAGTTTAATGTATAGATCGAATTCAGGGTAAGTGCGCGATAATAATCTTGATAGACTATACTAGCTTTTGGTTCGTGGCTTCGCTTGCGTATAAATAGATTGACGAAGACCGCTACGCACGGCGTCTCCTCGCCGCTGCGAAGCGATTTGGTTACTAGTCCGGAACGGCTTTTGAAAATTTTCTTATATGGCAATTACAAGGGGTTATATCAACATCAATTTTTATTAAGTCACATTAAGTTCATCACAGCATTAATTTATTATTATCTTCTGTATCAATATACTTATTACTTTCTCGTATACGTAGTATAGAGGAAGTCGTGTAATTGTTAAAAAGATTTTGACGGATTTACACGTTTTGGACCTCCCTGCACTAAACTCTCACACTAAATGCATGAAACCGACGACATGCCATACAGTAGTGTGCTTCTGCCTTTATAGTCAGATTTTGTTTTAAGAATTGCTACTTCAAAGATATAGTGTGGATGATTTTCCTTAAGTTATTTATTAAAGTCACAGCCGGTAAGATAACAAAAAACCCGGACCCAACAACTGTGCATATTAAGCAGGAGGAAGTAAATATAAATAAATTATGTATGTTAAGTATTTTAATTTAATACTCCTTATGGATCAACTAATTTATTAAATATATCTCTCAGCAATGCTCGGGGTGTTTTGGTTATTCTTTTATTTTTGTTGAACGTGAACTTCTTACATCACAGAAGACTGACATTACCTACTACATATACATTTACGTACACAAAAAAAAATCATAAAATAAATTTCTATAAAAAAAACATTTTTAAAAACAAGCTTTTATTTTTTCTTTTTTTTAGAGCATTTAAATAAAGGCTGGTTTTAAAAATTGTTTTTATAGAAATTTATTTTGTGTTTCTAGTAAGTTTATTCGTATTCTTCTCAGCAAACCCTTTCATTTGACACCCATAATATGGTAGTGCTAAAAAATAAGGAGTTTGCCATCTTGGGCGGTCCGCCATTTTGGATTTAGAGTAAAATAATTTTATTTTTCTCAGCAAATCCTTTCATTTGATACCCATAATTATCATGGGAGTGCCCAAAAAATTACTAGACAAAAAATGATCTTGGGCTGTCCGCCATATTGGATTTATAATGACGCCAACAAATTATCGAAAAACTAGATGACCCGGTGTACTTCGTATCACCTATTCACGGAGTACTAAACGTGTTTGCACCTATCCTAACGACATTAAAACTCTTCCTTCGCTAAAATGGCGGAACGTCAAATGTTTGACAGGAAAGTAGGCAGAACAGTTTATATGGGAAATTGAAATTGTTGTTTTTACTATATCCCTCGCAATTTTTCCATATTTTCTCACCTTTTAAACCTTCCCTGGAGTACGATTAACATTTCAAGACCAAGATAAGATAAATCCGTTCAGCCGTTCTCGAGTTTTAGCGAGACTAACGAACAGCAATTCATTTTTATATATATAAATGGTTTGCAAATTTTGACGGACAACTAACATACCACAGAACATAGAAAGAGGTAACAAACATGCATAAAGTGCAAGTTAAATAAAAGTTTGTAAAAAAACGTTATGCATGCCGATAAAATTTGAGGGTTGCCCTCGATTTCCCCAGTTTCCCATCATCAGATCCTGACTTGGTGACAATTGGACCACCTCAGGAGTAAACAAACTAAAAAAGTATTTTGTAAATTGGTCCACAAATAACGGAGATACCAGTATACATACATAAAAAAATACATACAGACGAATACAGAATCTCCTCCTTTTTGGAAGTCGGTTAAAAGAGGATTGGGGGACTTAATTTTTTATGCGTGTATAAAGTCTCAGTCTTTGGATGTTGACTTTTATATGTTTATAAATAAAACAACTTTTACGGATTTAACTCGCGTGTAATTAGATTTGACATGATGTTATTATGATGATGATTTTATATGTTTGTTTACTGATATGATGTATTGTTACTTTTTGCGTTTGGTGCCCCTTATATTCTATTTGAAGGTAATGCATGGCCCATACTGCCAGATGTGGATTTACATGTAACCAAATGTTGGTAACCACGTGGTAGTAAGCGTTTTTTTTACTCGCATTTGCAGCGTTTTCACCTTGTCTAAGCATACGGCCTTTTTAACGAAAATAAGTACACAGACATCGCTAAATTCGCACTTTAATATTACAATAGCCATTAAAAACTATTATCACGGTAATATTATCTATCAGTATTCTATCTTCATACAAACGGTCGGAAAGCTCGTCAAGTTCGCGGGGCACCCGGTGGGCATCCAGTCGCGAATGCGCCGCAGCGACTACCGAACGTTGTGAATTGTTTTTTTAAGCAGTTAGCCGTGCATAAACGTGCGATTTGTATTGTGAATATTTGATTGAATTAAGTAGATACCTACATAATTCAAAATGGCAAAGAGCAATATTTTTTATGTACCTATCTACTAGTACGTAATTTGTTTTTAATATTTAGGTATTTCAATTTTTCCATCGGGCAAAATCTTTTTTCACCCTATCCACTTATACGTGGATAGGGTGAAAAAAGACACAAACAAGTAGGTAACCTACCTACGCTCGTGTTAAAAACAAAACTACATAATACGTAGGTAGGTAATTTCCTAGACTAGGCTATCTACTTACTTATGTACCAATATATACCTTAACTACATATATTATTAAATATGATGAAATATCATTATGAAATAAATTACGAGAGTAATAAATGGTAGGTATTGTAGTGATCGGATTTTTTTGGTGTATACTGGCAGGTTGTTAGGTATTTGGAAAAGAGACGGATTGTTGACAGGAATTGATAGATGGAAAATTATAAAATAGGGATATTTGTGCGGAGTTTAAAAAACAATATTTTGTTTGTTGATAATAATATGTAATTTCTTGAAAATAAAAGTGTTTCAGTGACAATATAGTACCTACGTCTCAGTCAAGTCGTAAATATTTTTGTCTCAAATCTATAATTTGTTTTTATTAAATATTACCTAAAAAAAAACATGTATTTTATTGAACACTTCCTATTTCATTCACAACATATTTTTTTTACATATAAGTAAAATAAAATATTTACAATCATAGAACAAGAAATGTAGAAATTAAATATAAAGTAAATAGTAGGTATATAATGTGTGTATGTTAGTTTTTGCTAACGTTTCTTTTCTTTATGTAAGTGTTGTTATCGTTTATTAATAATTAGGTAATATCGTGCTCTGTGAAGGCCAATAAATTTATTTTCTTTCTTTCAAATTAAAATACTGTAGGCGGGCAGCCCTTCCGCGTGTTTACGTCCCGCTCGGCCGTAGCCAGTTATTTCAAGGACAGGGCCGAGTCACAATACTGCATAGATAATATTACCGTGCTATTATGATAATAATTTCCAGGAAAATACGATTCACTAACATTACAATGTTCTAATAATGTTTTCGCACATCAGGCCGTTACTTTATCATTTACTTTTAAACCTTAAATCAAAGTGATAAGTGCCTTTTTTATTTGACATTTTCGCATAATCGTTTATGATTTAGCTTGCTTTGTTCGTGTAGACTAGCACACACGAGCGATATGTGGCATTTCAATGGAAAAACGTTCCCATTGCTGGCGCCAATGCCAGCCATAATACTGCATTCACCTGAACTTTCGGCACCGTACCATAGGCCGTACTTTCCTCAGATGTGTCATCATGATGCACGAAGTACCCACTTGCTATTTCGATTGAAAGTTATTGAAATTGAAAGAATTTAATTATCATATCAATATTATCTCGATCTCTCACTGAGAAAATTGACATTTTGATGTAAACAAAACTTTTCTCGAAATCTCGGTTTTGTTGGTAATTAGCTTTTGCTACTGTTGCCAATCGGGCCTTTTTTATATTATGGTTTGTTTTTGATATAATATATTTTTTTGACGTTGATGTATTTTTGAAAGTATTATATTCTCAGACCAATGATTCTGAGATTATATTGGATTTTTCTTGTTGTTAGTAAGTCGTTTTTCTTTCTCCCGTTTTGCTCCCGACTGCTATTAACTACTACAACATGTAAACTAAATAACCAACACCCTGAATACAGGTGGTTTGGGATCGGCTTCTGAGTTAATTTCAATAATTTAAAAAAAAAAAATTTTTTTTTTGTTTTTTTTTCTTTTCAAAAAAAAGTGGTTTTTTTTAAATATTGAAATCAACTCAGAAGTCGATCCCAAACCACCTGTATTCAGGGTGTTGGTTATTTAGTTTACATGTTGTATAAACAAGTATCCCTCTCGTTATACTACTTTCGAAACCACGAAACGGTATAGGTAATTAAACCTATAGTATTGTTGATTCGCAACGTTGCGTTGCGCAATTAAAGGAATTAACAGATGTTCCAACAGATCGTATCGGGTCAAAGATCAATTATTGTGTGCTTCACGTTTTAATTGATGATAAATTTTGTTTGGCTATATTGAGTTACATTACATACTTCTGGCATTACAATAATTTATTGTACTAAAGAAAGAAGCGTCGGCGGCGTAGTGCGTAAGAGCATCGTCTCCCACTCGGATGGCACTGGTTCGATCCCCGCCACGTACCAATGTGTTTTAAAATTTTGAATTCATATGTACGTTTAATCGACGATCTTACGGTGAAGAAAAATACCGTGAGGAAACCTGCACACACCTATGAAGAAATTATTAGGTTGTGTGTGAAGTCGATCAACCGCACTTGGCTAGCGTGGTTGACTGCCTAATCGCCCCTAATGTGGGGTAGTCTCGAACTCCTCGGTGGGGACATTAGCTGTTGATGATGATTGTACTAAAGCCCGAATGAAGATGGGCAACTAATTTCTTCGCACAATCGGGAAATTGAAGGAATGAACAAGAATTTCACTCCATTTGGTGCGGTAAAGCGCGAAGCACACTGATCTGGCAGACGGCAACTCTGTTTCATTCAAATACCGTACCAAACACACGACAATAAGGTAATTAATTGAACAAATTCAACGCCGAAATGGCGTGCTATAGCGCGTCCGATGAGGGCCGTGCTTCGCGCCTAATGTCCTCGAGTGGCGACCGCGTACCGGGAGACGCAGAGTTGGTAGACCCCCACTAGGTGAACCGATGAACGTATTCTGGTAAAGGTCGCGGGAAGATACAGCGTTGGTGGGCTCCCACAAGTTGTACCCACGATATGGTAATCGTCGCGGGAAAATGCGGCGTCTGAAGCTGTCGCCTCCTTCTGCGAATCAGTAATGGCGCAGAAGGAGGGAGCGGGAGGAGGATGCTCTAACCGCTCCCATCTGGCGTAGACGGACGGGTCGGAGAAGGCAAGTGGCTACGACCGCCGCTCTTGTTCATCTCTAAGGTGTGGCCTGCCCACGAGTTGGCCCCCGTGTGCCCTGGTGCCGTGCCGCCCTGGTCCTCGGTTTCAGGGATTGCCTAAGTCTGCATTTGCGAAAGGGTCTCAAACTCATCTTAATATATTCATATTTAAAATGTCCTGCCTGGAATAGCTCTCTAAAATCAGTATGAAGAGCGTCCAAGTTTTGAGAGTAGGCCAAATTTTAGGCGGCTGGATAAAATTATTTATTATGAAAATAGAAGTATTTTCAAAGTATTTTTTTGCGATATTTGTCTTTGAACTGACGGGTTCACCTCGCCTCCCGAAAAGCGCCAGCGCCCACTAGCAGGCGGTACCGCCCCCGTTGGCAACCTATGGTCTACGAGAAGTTCGCGCTACTGATTGCGGTCCCGCACTAACACTAACGCGCACAGGCATATTATGCTACGTACGAACGTATATCTTCTCCTACCCTGCTCCAAGTATATTTGGGGTCGGTTCATCATCATCATCATAACAGCCTTTATAATTCGATCGGGACACAAGGCCTCTCGTTGTCATCGAAGGATGTTTAGGGAGTGTACACCATGCTTGCCCAATGTGGGTTGGTGGACGGAGTATAAGGTGATCAATAACCCTTTGCTGATCCATTAGTCGCCTACGACACCCATTGGAGGATATGGGGTGTTGCTATTCTACTCTGCCGGCATCACATGGCTTTTCAACTTTGTCGGTGCGGTATGGCTTGCTATTGGCATATTGCTAAAGTTTTTGTTGTTAGATTTTCCGGCCGGTCGCCTGTCTGAGACCAACATTCCTTGGGAACTACTTCGGGATGGCTCGGTCGTGTTTCTGAGATGGAGGACTGACTGGTTGTATCTCCTTGATGTATGGCGAGAGTTACCTTGTGGCTAATTGACCGCATGACAGTCTTTATTGAAAATGCGATAAGTTGAAGTGTGGCTATTGTGCTGTGACGGAGATCGGCTAAAAGGCGTTCTAGCTCTAAAGTCATAGTGTCGATTTTTGTTAGACAAGAAATTATTCGCATCCCTAGGAGTCGCTTGTCGCGAAGTGTTGTAGACTTTCAACGTACCTATGCAATACAAATATTTATTAGTCACATCAACACAAAGTATATCTTTACAATTATGTATTTTAATGATAGTTGGATCTTCTTACTTGTTTAATGATAATAACGGCTTCAAATAATACTCACTTTGTTGACAACTCAAGATGTTTTATCTCACGAGTGCAAGTTATCCATGACTGTTTGTGTAACACTGAGCGTTCTCGTGAGATAAAAATATTTAAGTAGCTTTTTCCCTAATCTTACCTTCCTTCCTCCTTCTAACGTGAACTAAGAAACTTGTCGTTGACGGCGACGAGGAGGTGACCAACCATCTTGACTTGAGTCTTTCTTTGTCATCGAGCGCATTCTACCGTCTGTACCACGGCGGGTGCTCTGAGAAGCTATTTCCCTAATACCAGCATCTCCTTTCCTTTTAAGGACTACGCGTGCGTTTATGGTGCCACCGACAAACTGTGGCTACCATTCCAACGCGAACTAAGAAATTTGGCAACTCGTTTCTTTGTCGCACAATCAAGAAATGGAATTCGCTGCCAGCAGGCTTATTCCCTTCTTCTTACAATCCAGGGTCATTGAAAAGAGGCGTGAAGCATCCTAGCGATCTTTTCATTGGGACTCCACATCAGGTGGAATGGAGTCATTTGATTGAACTTTTTATAAAATATATATAATAACAGATTTTCATACAAACCTTCATCCCTTATTTTAGATCCCTAAGGGTAGAATTTCGAGAAATCCTAAAATATGTCCTTTATTTGTAACCGAAAGGCCATATTCCATTTCTTATGGGTTTTACTTTAAAAATGCCGGATTTGCATACAAACCTTTATCTCTTATTTTATACCCCTAGGGTAGAATTTCAAGTAATCTTAAAATATTATGTATTTCTTAATTTCTAACTGGAAGGCCATATACCAATTTTTATGCATTTTACTTTGAAAATGACGGATTTCCATACAAACTTTAACCCCTTTTTTACCCCCTTAGGGGTTGAATTTTGAAAAATCATTTCTTAGTGCACCCCTAGACCTCAAAAGGCTACCAGGACTCGAACCCGGACCGCGCGATTTGTAGGCAGCGTTACTGACCACTCCACCATGACGGCGTCAAATAAATAGAATAAAAATAAATAGAATATTAATTGTGTAGGTAGATTTATAGCCGTGTAATGCCGGCAGAGTAGAATAGCATCACCCCATATCCTCCAATGGGTGTCGTAGAAGGCGACTAATGGATCAGAAAAGGGGTATTGATCACCTTATACTCCGTCCACCAATCCGCATTGGGCAAGCGTGGTGGACTACTGCCTAAACCTCCTTCGATGACAAGGAGAGGCCTTGTGTCCCAGCAGTGGGTCGAATCATAAAGGCTGTTATAATGATAGATTTATCGTCTCTTCTCGTTACCCCGTACCATGCTAGGAAATTGCTTGTCCATTCCAATGTTTTGCAACGCTTTCCCGTGAAGCAGATTGTGGAAACAAAACAATGGGACCAGACACTGTTGTTGTAGCGAATCGCTAACACGGTTTCGGTTTCCGTGCGAATCTAATGGATACTCTGACGCTTGATTAGTAAACAATTTACGCTCGAATTTTCGATAGTCTTTGGTGAGTTTCGGATTGAAGGGAAAGGTGGCCAGTGTAATCACTGGGCATGGAAGGCATATCGCATCTTCTGAACCCCAGGCTGGCAACGCTCTTGCAGTGCGCAAGAGCACGCGTGCTGCACGCGAACACGTTCAAACTCTCCATAAAATAAATGCACGCGAACCGCTCGCGAGCAGCACGCTTGCGCTAAATTGGACGCGTCCAAAAGCCATTACGCGATGCGCGTGTGCACGTTTCGTATGTGTGAACAGAGCTCGCGAGCAGCACGCGTACACGTCCAAACTGTCCTTAAGATGTTGTAGGTGCCAGGTTGGTGAGAATTTAAACAACCCATGCACACAACATAGAATTTATTTATTTCCTTGACGATGTAATACCTTTACAATATGTTTTTATATAAAATTTGTGGCTATAGCCCACACCACGTAAATACGCGTTTATTCCCGAAGGCAATCAGTGACAAAGAGAAAAAGACAATGGCGCGAGAAGCGCACCAACATAATAATAAAAACTAGAATGGCGCGAAAGGTGCACCAACCTTACATTATTATGTTAAGTTTAGGACTTAACAATGTACGCGAACGGCACAGCCGGCTTATTCGCTACCTTTTTTTGGCAGATAAAAGTGACTATCACCGAATTTACTGATCCACTACTGCTATTATGACGCTTGTCGTGTGAAAACGGCAATGGATATGTTATTAAGTCTATCATTATCACTTTCATGTGTTAAAAAAGTTAACGAATAGGCCGGCAGGTCGTGTTCGTCGTGGTGATTATCACTTGCACGCGAACCGTTCGCGAACATGTCCAAGAGCGGTTTGTGCGCGTGCGCACTGGACAGAGCTTGATGCTGTTTTTACTCTGGGCGCCTAGACCGTCACATATCGTATCTAACTAATAAAGAACCCCATTGGGGCCGGGAGAAAAAAAGTGACGATATCGACATCGCGCGCTTTTTAAAAACGCTATTACAATTAAGCTAAGGTTTAAATTGGCTTGTGTTATATATTTTCTGAAAGCTGAATAAATTTAGCGTATTTTAGATCCCTTTGCTTTGCCAAATATAGAATTTAAAAAAAGAACGAGTTGAAACACCGACTCACAGAGTAAAACGCGCGAAACCGGACATCCCGCTGGCCTCCCGGCGTTTGCAGATAAAACCTTAGGAACTCTAAGGTAAAGGAACTGTGCGACCTATATTAATTTGTACTTATTTGCTTTTGCATTTTTTCCCCCATTGATTTATTTCTTATATAATTACCGTCGTCGCAGTTAGCAACAACCCAAATAGCAGTTGAAAGTGATTGGTAAAGTGAAGGCCGCCTCAAGGTGAATGGGATATTAAATTCATTAGGCAAAATTAAAACCTATGCATAATAATTATAGGTTCCTTTATAGCTCTTACCGCTACATCTGAGAGCTAAACATTATTTACACATTCCTATATGATTTTTACCTTGACCATGTAGTGGTACTTTGTGACTGGTAGAAAGAAGCTGGTTGGTATAACATCAAATATCCCTCAAAGGTCCTATCAATTCACAAAAAAAGCTGTACAAAATTTTGTAAGTACTTTACAATTTACAACCCATAATTGGCAAACGGTAGAAGGTTTCTCTTAGTCCACAAACGCCTAGCATAACGGCAGATATTATACAACATGTAAATTTAACCAAAACCCTGAATACAGGTGGTTTGGGATCGGCTTCTGAGTTGATTACAAGATTTTAAAAAAAAAAAACTTTTTTTTTTACAATTATTTCTGGGTACTTTTTTTTGTTATCTTTTAAAAAAAATCGCTTTGTTTTCAAAAATTTTTTTTGAAGTCAATTCAGAAGCTGATCCCAAACCAGCTGTATTCAGGGTGTTGGTTATTTAATTTACATGTTGTATACTCTTCGGTCTTCTGTATAACCTGCCGTGTCGCGAGCGAGCGACGGAGTGATGGATTTTGATAAGGAACTGTCGTGCTGCAGACACTTCTCGTATCGACTCCCCCAAGCAACACGCCAAGGACACCCATAGGACGAGGTGCGTGCGTCCTCTCGCATGTTGCTCAAACTAAAATAATACCATTAGTTATTCGCGATTGGTATTGATCAGATTTTATTGGTTATGCCTCTGCCACCCTTGTAAAACTTGTGGCCTGCATACTGTCGTACGGTGTAGCTTAAATAGCCCTGAGACACATGCAGGTCACAATACATGGGGTAACCTATGTAAAAATTACATATAGACAACATAAATAAAAAAATACTGCCCCTAATGTGGGGTAGGCTCGAGCCCCTCGGTGGGAACATTATATGAGCTGTTGATGATGACGATGCCTCGTCTAGCGGGGAGACTCTTACCTCACTGAGGCGACTCCACCAGCTCCCATTCTATTCATAAAGGATTTTCTAACATTATAACCCTTATTCTAGAAAAATGCGCTGAAAAAAATCGACTTGCCTCAGGCGGGACTTTCACCCGCATCTTCCACAATCCGGGCGGATGCGTTGACCATTACGCCACCGTGCTTATGTTTTTATTGTAAACATTGTGGGTTCGAGTCCCGCCTGAGGCATGTCGATTTTTTTCAGAGCATTTTTCTAGTATTAATATTTACGCGTTTGTAAACGCAAAAATAAAATTATTCCATAACCCTTATTCTCTTAATTCTAAGTGCTCTTTTTTCTAACTGAAATATCGTGTATTTCATCAACAATTATTCACATAGGTCTTGAAATGTTCGTTATTTAATTTTCTTACACTATTGACGTCAGATACAAATCAATTGTTTATTTTATCAAATCTATTAAACTTGTAATGTTAATGTTAATATTTGATTTCTGATTTATCTTCACCATAATGATTGCGAGTGGATGCGGCGAGGCATTGACCTCAATATAAGTAGTGATTGATACTGTAGGGTTGTCGAATTATATCAATCAATCAAATCATTTATTTGTGAACACAGGTACAGATGGTAGTGCAATATAATAAAATTGTAGTATCACTATATTCGGCCCTGAGTAGGCATACAATGGTGGAAGTAAGAACTTTCTTAGTTTTATAACATTGATAAATTTCAGAATATCATTGATTAATTATTAGTTGAAATTTTCATATTATTACAAATTAAAAAAAAAATGTCAAATCACAATAAAATTAGATATAAAATTAAAATTATATTAAAATTTGTCAGATAAAAACTCAGTCAAAGAATAATAGGCCTTACTTATTAAAAGTGATAGCAGCTCCTTACGGAATATAGTTAAGCTGGTATCCTTAAGGTTTTTTGGCAATTTATTATAAATTGGTGAATGTTCAAAAATCATCACTAAGTAATCCCCACTTGAAGAGCAGTCGTCCGGAAGCAAAAGATCGCCGGTTCAAGTCCCGTCTCAGCAATTAACCATGGCAGGATATTTTTCCATGTTTTCCGTTTTCAATTTAATTTGGTATGAATTTCAATCATAACTAAACTTTCATTTGGCAAATGAAAAATCGGGAGTGGCCTCCCTTTGTCCTTCTCGTACACCGGAAATGACTCAAAAGTTTATAGAAACCTTATATTTTGATGTTATACACGCATGATAAATTTGGTTGCAATAATTTAAAGCATGCTCGAGTTATCGTGCTAATGCGCAGACACAGACATAATTCCAAAAACGCTATTTTTGTACTCAGGGTGGTCCAAAACGTGTAAATCCGTCAAAATCTCGAGGTCGAATTTTTTGACGATTACAAGACTTCCTCTATACTACGTAGGTACGAGAAAGTAAAAATAGAAGCAAAATCAATGTTTCAAAAACAATCTTTGGACTCATCCACAATGTACGATTTCATGAAAAGTTCAGTAGCTCAACACCTTATGTCAGTTTTGTTTTTGAAGTGCAAATGAATACTATTTAAAGGTACTTATTATTAAACTTAAAGATGTTAAACTACAAGATTTGAAGGTCGTAGGGTTAATACGTGTTTTCCTCTACAAGAGTTACGGCAAAAACAGTGTCATTGCCGCGGTTTTTTCCCGCGCTATTCAGAAAATAACTAATAGGCATTTTGATGATTAAGTATTAGTTTTGGAATGAGGTGGGCGTTTGTTGTTATCTATACTAATATTGTAAAGCTAAAGAGTTTGTTTGGTTGGTTGAACGCTCTAATCTCAGGAACTGCTGATTCAAATGAAAAAAATTTGATAGTCCATTCATCGAGGAACACTATAAGCTACGTCCAATAAAAGCTGAAGCATCAATGAAAATTTTTGCAAAAACGGGATATCCATGTGAACGAAGTCGCGGCCATATGTAGTCACAAATAAAGATTGTGCAGAAGGTATTGACATCTCGAGGCTGCTTGTTTGAGCAGTAAGCAGCTGTTGCAATTGACTCTTTAAATTGAACCTAAGCTCCTACTCTGCTAGTCGATTCCCGTATATTATTGGACTACAGCTATCCCTGTCCCTCTTCAAATAAGATAATG